>JACJUY010000298.1:0-54401 GCA_014220935.1 Platorchestia sp. MABIK
AGAACCGAACCTCTAGGACCTCAGGAACTTGAACAATCGTGATAACCCGAAAATCCCAACACCGACAATAATTATAGGACGTTTAGCCTATGAAAACGTGTTTCAGTTTTCTAGAGAACATCGAATGGATAATTCTTCACGTTTATGTTGAGAATATGCATAGCATAGCATAGGGAACTCTAAACGCGGTATTGGCAGCACGTGTTTTTATCAATGACAACGTGGGTTCAGTCTTCTAAAGTTGAATGTGAATTGAATGTTGGTTTGCATGTCAATGTAAAGAACGATATTCGTTCATCGTACAAGGAATAGCTTCTATTATTTTTCTGACACTATTCATCGTAAATACTCCTCTTGATGATACAGTTGTTAATTTATGAGAATGATGCGTTCCAAAAAGGGAAACATTAAATTGCAAGTTGATAGTCAAGCTGGCCTCCGTTTTTTTGAAATAGAATAGGTGGGAATTAGCACTCCCAGGGGGAATTTGTGGGGGCCCGAGCTAAGAGTTAGGTAGGCCTTCTTTTTGTTGGAATAAACTGTTTTTGTCTTGTTGGTACATCTCCTTTTCTCCGTAATTTCATTTTAAGTGGTGGCGTACTCTTGTGATCCCCATTTGTTATGGATAGGAATGATTAACATGACTTTTATCTAATTCAATCATGTTATTCACTACAGCTGCTTACATGTCGAGAGAGCCCAGAAAATTCGAATACACTACCTGCTATTTCCAAACAATTTTTTCACCGCTTAAGCAGCTCATTGTGAGTAAACATCTTCGTTCTGGCTACAATGCTACAAATTATGTCGCTCGCTGATCATGAATCCCGTTTTGCAATCTTGTGTATAGCCCCCACATCGGGATATAACTATTTTATCTACAGTAATTAGCGCTCCCAGGGGAAAAGTGTGAGGTCCCGAGCTAATGGTTATATAGAATTTCCTTTACTTGAAATAGAACAGGTTATTTTTTCTTCTAACGAAACCGCTTTCTTAGGTCATCGATATAACGTTTTTTAGCACCGACTACTTTTTTCTTCAACTTATACCTTGTTCCATAAACTTCTTTTTCGAAATCCCCTCAAGGGGATACAACTATTATATCTTTGGGAATTAGCACTCCCAAGGGGATTATGTGAGGGCCCGAGCTAAACGTTAGGTAGGCTTCCTTTTTGTTGAAATTGAATTAGTTTTGTTTTGTTATGGACCATCTTTTATCGGTTCACTGCTGTCCTGTTTTTCAGAACCTTCTACTGTTTTTCTTCAACTTTTTCTTGTTTCATGAGCTTCTGTCTTAGCTTACTGTTTCTGCGCACCTTGTGCATAGATTCCACGTCCCTCAACTCCATACTAAATAGTGCCTTCATCCTTCCTCTCTTGTAACATCTTTTTCGTGGTTAAGGGAGGCTAAAACTTTCTTATGTAATAATAATAATAATCTTTCTCGAAATACTGAATTTATGCCCTATGTGCATAGATTCTGCGTTTCTATAAGTCTAAACTAACAAGTGCTTTTATCTTTTTCCTTTTTGAAATGCAATTGTAGTGGTTAGGGAGGCCTTACCTGATTAGTCTAATCTAATTCAATCAATCGTGTGCACAGCATCCCTAATGAAATACATCCCAAAAGCACTTGCGTAGCTCACCGGCCTGAAAGTCCAGAGCTCAACAGGTCTCCAAGTTGTTCATTCAAGTGTTATTTCATGAAAGTTGAAAAATGATCGAAAGCAAATGTATCTTCAACTTGTACATTTTTTTCGTATTTTACGTACTTTATACACCGAACCCCAATAAAAATTACTGCAACTGATATATTGCGTTCAAATATAACGGCTGAGCCAGTGAAGTTTTCAATGAGAATTTTTGTCGCTTTCTTAAATTGTTCAATACACTAAAGTCGTTGTGTTGGATATTGAACATTTTTTCATTCATCTATAGCAACGAAGATAATAACAATTCTCAACTCGAGTAAAGTTCATGCAAGTACTGCATTCCATTGTTTTATCTTTGCGATATATTATTATGTGACACGACTCCGTAATTCATCCTGTAAGCAGTAACCCCATGGGTATAGCTTTCCATCTTTCATCATTATGAATTTAGCTCCTGCTTTAACGTTTCACTTAATTTCGGAGATTTGCTTACGCTAAAATCCCCATTCCTCGTTTGCTTCTGACGTGATATTGAGGGTGCGGTAAAGGTGAGCCCTGTCGATTGACTTAACGTAAATAATTAAGCTCACGGTGGGGAAAGGCATAAAGGATTCGTGAGCCACTCACGAGATATAGATGGTTGTGGTGAATGATAATATTTCGTCTGAGAGACATTGTCAGAATTTGTGATGGGCTCAGTTTCTTAGTAGGTAGCACTGATCAACAACGCTTGGTGCTGTCGGCAACGCTTGGTGCTGTTCATTTTCTGATAGTTTTGATGATATTTTATTTATTCTTATGCTTGTATTTTCCCTTTAGGTTTTGTTTCCGTAAAGGATGTTATTTTTTCTTACTTTCTCAAGAGCAATGTTTGAGGGTGTGTTTAGCTTTTTATCGCATTCACCGAGATGCTTCTTAATGAAATTGACTAGAAATGCACGTGAATTTAGTTCTGACTACATATTTCTGTCAATATTTTGATTGTTAATTAGACGTCATTGTAGCATATTCCTACTATATTCGGTGATTAGTATCTGGATGGTTAATTAAAAAATTCATAATATGCGTAAAAGAATTGTAACACATTTTACGTACGTAAAAATTTGACACAATTTTATCACTTAATGACGTGAACAACTTTCACTGAAATTATCCCAACTTCTTGTAGTTTGTCTTTAGCGTACCACATCATAAACTAAAATCTTTTTCTTTTTGTGAGCCACATCTGCGTTCACAGTAATGAGAAATGCCCTTTAAAGGTTGAAGTACGCCCAGGCTTTGTCAAATATGAACTAGAAATGCGCATTAATTTCAAAATTTCTTCTATTAGCATCAACTGGGAAGTAAACATGAAGAATATTTATTAGAAATTCGTAGAACACTATGTCTACAATTAAAATACGTGCTTTCATACCTCCACTGTTAACGCAAACGCAAGCATCTCAAATGACAGTGAATCATCTATACTTTAATAGTCTGCTTGACCGTCCGTCCCTCCGTCTGTCCGTCCGCTCGTATGTCCGCCACACCCACCAGCAGAAAGTGTGTGAACAAAATTGTCCATATTTGCGATACAAGTTTCCCCAATTCCACAATTTCCAGTGTATTAATCCATCAGATTCGAGTAGGAATGAATATCACGTGAATTATTAGGAAATAGGAGCGTGTGTCGTGTGATTCATCGAACGTTATTATTCATTTTTGACGTGCCTTGTGCACTCGGCCTCATCAACTTCAGAGAAATTATTTTTTTGTTTCTTCCGGCCTTTATTTTATTTTGCCTTTTTTCTTATTTCAAATAAAGGGGGTGGACTAGTATGTATTTTGAAAATATTGTGTTGCACTAGAATGGATTGCCTTAATTTCATTATATACTATAAAGAGATGAAATTACACATAAAATTCAGCAGACTACTTTTTGAGGCGATGTAAGCAAGCACGATGATAGGAATAATATTGTGTGCGTTGTTGTGGCGCAGGTACGTGGGCAACCTTGACAGCAGTGCCAGCGAGGAGCTATTGATGGCAGTCTTCAGTCACATCGGACCCGTCAGAAGCTGCAAACTCATTCACGAGGTGAGATGGAATTAGGACTTATTGTTACCGTGGGTGCCGTGTTGCGCTCGGGGTCATCATGTTCTATGTGTCAAGCTAGCCGATGCTCGGTGGTGTTTGCGAATGCTGGACACTCCCGGTGTTACAAATATGACCTAACAAGAGGGGGACATCACACAGTGATGATGTCTCTGGGCGTCCGCGATTCGGTGTTGGAGAGAATAGGAAATTTTGAACTTTTACTGTGTTTCTGTTTTTTTTACAGTGTATACTGTGAGGAAATCAAAGTTGGTTGTACCTCACATCTGCTGAACAGAAAAGTTCAGTTTTCTACTACGCCAAAAAGTAGTTCAGTTTCGGAGTTAAGGAAGAGTTTAAAATAAATGTTTTCAAATAGAATTATCGAACCCACCCTTCCGAATTATATTTTGAAGTTCGATTTTCTGGCAAAGATCGGGAAGCTGTCAGTAGATGTAAACTCGACCAATGCTTATTTATTGACACTCGGGCTCGTTTTCACGCGCGAGACTGCAACTTGTACGAGGTAGTAATGGAGTTGAATTCTTTGAAAGTTGTCGGGTTTTGTGGACTATTTTACCCGGCCAGTGTCTCGCAACAGGCCCGGCTGACGAGGTCGCAAACAATGATAAGAATGATTTAGGACGACCGCAGTCTTCAGAGGGCATAGGATCGGCAATAGGTTCAAGTTAATGTTTATCTATCCTCTGCAATCAGTATTGGAGCTCCCAGGGAGAGACTGCTACTCTACATCAGCAATGAATATTCCTTCGATACTTTACTATTTTGCGCACGATTTGCGTTTTTCAGTTCACATGCCTCCTTTGCTTCCTCTTCTCTGACTTTCTTTCTTCCTTCCTAACTTGCTGTTTCAATGCACTGGCTATTCTGCGTGGGAACACATCTTGTGCATCGGTTTTCGTTTTCTGCAGTTCATACTAAATACTCGGTTCTCTTTGCCCTCTAAGGATTCCCTTTGTTGGGGTTGTCTAGGAGTCCATATATTAAGCAAAATAAATATAATATCATAATGACTTCTGTGTAAACATTTGCATTATGATTCAGTAATAAATTTTATTTTAGACCAGCAGCCCAGAATATTAACAAGATAGTCTTCCTGCCGATAATGCCTTGTTGAGTCAGATTGAATGCGTGTAGTGTAGCTTACGTAGAAAGACATATTTATAAACATTAGTGCTGAGTCGTATAGAGCTTTGGTCAGTAAGAGCCCTTTTAAACAAGTGAAGCCTTAATTAATTTTTCGGTTATCAACTGCAAATTATGTTTGATTCCACAATCAACTTCAGTATTTGAGTGACGTGTTTTACGTTCAGTATGGAATAATATTAGTTCTAAATAATTACTCACAATAGCAATGCGTACCGAGACCAACACCGTTGCTTTGTTAAGAGGCGGTTAGGCTACCTCAGTTATAGCTAAATTTTCAGGACTTCTCTCTTTCGAGTCCTTTGCTTTTTAATGTTTTCATGCCTCGTTTGATACTTTTTTTCCTTTTCCTTCCTAACTTGCTGTTTTTATGCGTAGGGCATCTTGGGTGGGAACACACTGTGTGCGTAGATTCCTCGTTTGTTACAATTCACACTAAATGATCTTTCTTCGCTTTCATGAGATCACCTATGTTGCAACTACAGAATCTTACGCTTTCCAAGTGAAATTATAAAATAATGCTTTCGTTATATAGCGCACTTTTCTTCACATGCGTCTTTCGTTTTATCATCAGGTGCTGCTTGTTGCACAAAGCTTATTGCTTAGCTCTCTGAGTAACGATCACATGAGATGATCCCTATTTCTATCAAATTTCTAAAAGTATTCTGTGTGCTTCATGCTCGAAGACAATGACAGCTTTAATGCGCTTTTACCATGCATTTTTCATTCAGAATGCGATAATTCAATGGACGATGAGGCCCGCTGGATATGAGCGCTCCATTGGCAATTCCCTTACGAGCTCTTCCTACTTGATAACGGGGAGTTTAAATTTACAGAATATGAACAATGTTTCAGTTTGTATGTCGATGAGAGTATTCTCCAAAATATTTCATTACGTTTATTTTCAGAGACAGTCAAAGGTAGGGTTCACTTCTGAGACAGATACATGAACACCACCTGAAACGAAGGAAAGCAAAACGAAGAACAGACTACGTCAGCACGCGGCTGTTTCTTTTGAGACTAAGTATCTACCAATATTGTTATCAAATAAATGTAATTCAGCGCAATATTGGTAGAATGAATTTATATATCTAGACTGTTGTTGAGGTAAACCCTAATTTTTGTACATAGGCTTCATTGACAAGTTTCCGTGTACATATTCATTTTTGGCTTTATCGATTTTTTACTGCGGTTTTCAGAGTAGAATGGAAACAATTTTTCTTTAAATACATTTCAAACTGAACACTGGTTAATGAAATTACAGTGTTGCTCACAAAATGACGGGATTTGATTTTTAGATGAGTTTCTCCCCAAACGTTTTCTAAACGATTTTGAAATAGAAAATATTTTTAACGTAAACACTTGTAAATAAATAAAATGTTTGTTCGCGGAAATAGGATAAACTTTCAACTTTGTGTGGTCGTCTAACATGTTAAAGATTTATCGCCATAGAATGTATTTTACTAAAACAATGGTAGATAGTTTTAGCAAAATATGAGATGCGAAAAAGGCACATACTTAGAAGAATCTGATGCGGTCTCATTCTTATATAAGCCCGTTTCAGAATATAATTGCAAGCCTCTCATTCCCCTCTGAAACGCAGTTATTGACAAACATAAGTCGTGCTGAAGTGTTTGAGCTAATAAAAACACACTTGAAGTTGTGTAGGTTTGCCAGGGTTGAGCTTAATTGTATCGTTACCAGTGTGTGTTTTTGAGCCCAAGGGAAAAATCAGTGGAACATCTGAACTCAAAATTTTAGAGAAATTAACTCGATCCACCGACCAGAAGGGATATATCATTAAATAAATCTATTCCAATAGAAATTTTGAAACTTAATTGTTGGCGGGTCAGAATAAATTCGGTGAGTTCCATTGCATTCTATGGTTTCCGCGTACAGCGTCGCAACTGGGCATCGTCATAGTGAAGCAGACACCACAGTAGAGGGGTCTACGACAGGCCATGTTAGTTAAACGCTTGTGCATGGTGTGTCAGCAGCGTAGTGACACCCGATACTGGAATAGTGAAAGCGCGCCCTGTTCGTGGAGGCGAGTCAACCTCATGCTCTGATTCTGATAAGTGGCGTTATATTGTGTGGGTCAGTGGTATTCATGGCGCGGCTCGCGATGGCTCAATTTACGGCTCTCGAAAAATGTATCAATTAACTAATTTATATATGATTTATATAATATACGCAGCCTTACAGTAGCTGCGGCTCTCTCAATCAATGCGTTAAACCGAAGTGGCTGTCATGCAAAAATTAGCGAATAACACTGATGAAGGTAGACGATGAATGTTTAGTGTTTTTTATCATGATATTCTTAGCCACGTTGGTTTTCCTTTTTGTCCAGAAAGTGAGATATCCTAGAAATCAGTATATTTCATTTAACCTCATACTCCTGCTTTAAAAGGCAGAGAAAAACCAAAAATAATTTTGTGGAGTTGAACAAATCGTGTTTCATAGCAGTATCTCAACGTCGAGAGCAAGGCAATACCTTTGTAATCAGCATTTCAACTCAAAGATCAGCAGCCCATCAATATGAGAAAGAAAAAAATTAAATTATGTCACTCGGTAAATTTGAGGGGTATGTCGTCAAGTTTCGTTTTTCTGACCTCGTTGCGGTTCAGAGCTAACGACCGGTACATTCGACTGTAATGTTCGAGATATATAGATCGCCAGTAGTGCGCTTGTCCTCTCCTTTCTTATAATTATTGATCAATTTTCAGCACAACTTCTTTTTGGCAAGTGCTCTACTGAATACCATCACATTAGATAGTTTTCCAAGATGAGCACATTAAAAGTCAATAATTTCATCAACTAGATAATCATTCGAACTTTAAATGATTCACCACTCGAAAGATTATCGGATTAATTAGTTTCTTGAGTTATTCATATGACAGTAGATTGATATGGCAGAAGATTGATTCGCCAGTCAGTTGACTTGAGGGTCGATGGATTAATCACCAAATTCATTGACAAGCACTAGTCAATTGGTTAACTCCTTAGTTGTTATCGCCTCATGAAATGTTAGACGTCAAGTATTTCGTCCTTGCACCTTCACACCGTGGTATAGTTACCATGTCCATATAGACCGGGAGTAAAAAAATACTAGGTAGACGCTTTGTTTCATTCGTGGTTGCAGCTTAACTGCATCGTCGTCGCACTCTCCGTGGTCCCACAAGCTGGATCTCAATGACTGTCACCTCAGGGATATACAACTCTTGTACCTATGGGAATTACCGCTCTCTGGGTAGAATGTGAGGACCCGATTTGTGAGTTAGGGAGGCCTTCTTTTTGATGTTATACAATAGTTTTTTGCTTTGTTAAGGACCTTCCTTTTTCGGTCAACTGCTGTCCCGTTTTTCAGTACTTACTACTTTCTCCTTCCACTTCTGTACGATTTCACAATTTAATTTTTCAACAAACTGTCACTAAGCGCAGGGATCTCCAGAGGGAACAGACCCTGTGTAGAAATTCGGCGTTCCCGTAACTCCGAACTGAATCGTGCGTTCATCCTTCCTCTTTTTTGGAGCACATTTTTCGTTGTTAGAGTGGCTTAAACTAACTTAAATAATCTAAATTCAATGGTTGTACAGAAATTGTCATGTGTTATATGATGTAAACAAAAGTTGACTCCACGGTTTGTACGGGAAAAATAATTACATGGAAGGAAAGTAAGGGCTCGCTAATTTCATCGAATACAAAAATAACTGTATACAACCATGGAAAACCGAAATCCGGACAGCATAGCTGTCTGAACTATAACTACCCGCGGAAGAAAATCCGCTGAAGCAACGGGCTTAATTTTGTAACAGTAAGAACTAACGCCTTCACGTGCTAACTGCTCTGCTGAGAATTTTTTCAAATTTTGGATTTCTATCTAAATGAACCCCTTCAAATTTCGTGTCTGAATACTTTCATTGATTCTCTAACCTACAGAAAATCGAAAGAAAAAGAGAAAAAACATAGAACTAAAGACCCACAAACTTATCTCATACAATTCGTTCGTATAATAAATGACATAAAAGTAGGAACACTGAACTAAAACAAGAAAACAGAACTGAAACGGCAATTTGAGTCTGATTTCACCCTTTGCATTGTAGAGCACATCACTGACTTTGGGGCATATACTTATTGATTGCTGATGTGCAGCGTCAAATGTTACTGTTGCTAATCTTATAAAAACTAAAGCATGTTTAGGAGATAATTTCTAGAGCTTTGGCAACCAACAAGCATTTTGTGGGCTCATTTTTCAATAAGTTAGGGAATTTTGGGGTGATGACAATTGGCTCTCTTTTGATTTTTTTAAGACGCAAAATCATTGGTTCTTTCGTGTTTGGCTTCATAGTTCATTAGACGTTCAAAAATGTATTGAGTAAATTTTGCCATCTGTAACCGTGACTTTGGTTATCCAGGTATAACTTGTTAATTATGATTTTAGCTCATTAAATATACGTTGAACGTACAAATGATCACTATATCGAATAGCGTTTAAAACACGTAGACAATTTGTAGATCAGCGCATAAACAAGCAGGTGGGTAGACGAAAAACGTTGGAAAAAAATTGCACTTCCGCATAACCGTGAACATTTTTACTGAAGTGAACAAACTTTTATGAATTTAGAAATAGAAAAAACAAGTTTTAACGGAGTCGACTTGATCGCCATAGAAAGGTTCAACAAAAAAATTAAAAGTTTCACTTAATCATGAGAATGCTGATGAAGCAAGCAGAATCATGTGATCAGGTCATCCAACTCAGTTCATCATGAGTCTCTCAGATTTCGTGAAAAATCATAATTTTGCATTCAATATACAATTAGCTTAGTTTGTCCAGTAAACACAAATGAATATTCTGAATAAGGCTATGGGATAAAAATTTTGAAAACTTCTAAAATCAAGTGGTAACTCTCATTTTCGTGATATCTTTTAATTTTTTTCGAACGCATGCAGGTCCTATCGCTCTATATTTGGAATTTTTTTCGTCACCCTAGACCCCCTCGTAGGAGAAGTCCGAGTACCGTAAATGTAGAAGCATGGTTGTTTGGTTACAGCAACCGTATGGCACGTAAAAAATCAGACAACAATGAGTTGGGAGTGCTGCCATTTTTAAGAAAAGGTTCATTATTAACGAATGTGAGCCTTCTTTGTCATCTCATTCCTGAGATACCGTCTGGGCGACATATGCTTTCATCTGTCTTATTATACGCTTTCATTATTAATAAATTTTTATTTCTTTACTCTGTGTCCCCCTCAGGGGGATACAACTATTGTATCTATTGGAATTAGCGCTCCCGGGGAGAAAATGTGTGGGGGCCTGAGCTGAGAGTTAGGTAGGCCTTCTTTTTGTTGAAATGAAAGTTTTTTTTGTGTTAAGGACCCCCTTGTTTCCATTCACTATAGTCCTGTTTTTTTCAGCATCTGCTACTTTCTTCTACAACTTTTGTTTTGTCTCATATACTTCTTTCTCAACTTACTGTTTCTGAGCTCTTTCTGCAAAATTTTCGCATTCCCTTAACTCCATAATAAATTGTGCCTTCCTCCTTCCTCTCTTCGAGACGCTCATTTTTTGAAGCGGTTGAGGAGGCTTGAAATAACATATAATCTAATCTAGTCTTCTTAAGTCTGTCTCAAACTGATTAATTACTTAATCGGTTAATTCCAGGGATCAAGCAGAGTGCGAGTTAGTCACTCTGCTAACTATGCCTTCTTTATGGAGAGTTCATAGTGCACATTGTACAATTCAATCACTCAAGACCCTTTGTTCTTGAGTCGTACGCGTGTGAGTTTCGGTGAAGAGACTCAAAGCTCCAATTACTCCTGAACTTGAAATTAGGTGACTTGGGAAATTCAAGAGATATATCTACCATGAAAAAAATCGTGGACCGCAATTACAGCAATTACAGCATCGCAAATTTTTGCCGTCGAAGAGTAGAGCTTAAATATTCTTGCTCATTAAGATCCCTTAATTGACGTTGCTCGAGCTACCCGCATCGCATTCGTAAATTCGGACGGCGTTATTTATGTTTACCCGCGCAATAATTGCTCTCTCGTCGCCATATTTCATGCTAACTAGGCCCACAAACTTACGCGTCCAGTCATCTAACGAGCCCCGCAGTCACAGTTTTGAGTTAGGGCTGAAAGGTGTGACCTCATTGCATTGCATCCGAACTTCCTCAGTTAAGATAAGGGCTTCGTGTTTAAAATAAATGAATAAAATAATCCTCGCTTCCCCAAGAGCTGTCGCGATCGAGCAATGTTATTAAAGCAAACCTATGGATGTCAGACCCGGTTACTACGCCGACTAGATAGTGTAAATGCCGGTCTTAATTTCTGTGTTCCTCAGCTTTATGATGTAAGTTACGACTCCGTAGCGCGGCGCTATCTACCTCCATTCTATTGCACTGTTTGCCCTCATGTCGTAGAGCAACAAGTTCATGACGGAGCAGAAGGATTTGGCATTAATTCCATTGCATGTTCTCAAAATTCGACAGCTTGCCTACGAGCGTATTTAAGCCTTTCTATTAGCTTCATTAAATGGTGTATGATTTATTTATGTACCTCCAAAGCCCGCCAACTGCTAAACTTGAAGTATGGCACTAATAAGGAATTTAACGTTCAATCCATTCGCTTCACAACGTTAAGAATATTGCGCACTTGTTCTGATACGTGGCGTTATGGTGTAGGTAGACGATGAATGTTTCGAAGTTTCCAGTCTGTACGTCAACTTGTCATTGTGCTGCTCTTGATTAATGCAAGAGAAAAATTGTCCGACGTATGCTCTGAAATTTCTACTTCATTCATTTCACTTTCATTTCGGTAGAAGTTCAAGCAGATAGATTTACGTTCAAAGTAGCTGATAAAATTTGAGCAAAAGTATTTGTTCAATTCAGTAACAAGTTGAGTTTTCGAGGAACCCTATACAGGTACCGTTTCGAGTAACTAACGCAGTGTTTTTTGAAGTAAATGAGACAGTAAAATATTAAAACTTTCATCCAGGAGTTTACAGTGCTCGATTTAGCTTCTAAAAGGATTCCAACATCACTTTTTAAAGGATTAAGTATCAGCTGAAATCTGTTCTATTCATTCGAGGTCTCAAAAGAAGTTTCTGGAAGACGTAAAATTTCTAAAGATTTACTTTTCTGCAAGCCATCGATAGCAGCAGAAGTTTGAAGCCAGAGAAGACTTGAGCAATTTCCCAGATAGGTTTCCCGCGGTGAGAAGATAAAACTTCAAATAGAAGTGGCACTCGACCAGAAAAAACTCAATCTTTGTGGGACCTAACAATAAACAATTCGATGAGAGCGGATCTAATTCTGGGAAATATGTCATTAAGATTACATAATTTTTTTGGCTGATGTTATGGGGTGCTGATAACAATTTTTGGATTATTGTACATAAGCAAATAGGGTAATTTTGTAGCATGGAATTATGAACCTGAAACTACACAGAAGGCCGAAACGAATTTGAATACATATCCATTTGTGTTTAAAATAATATACTTGAATATTAGGTGAAATTAAAATTACATAGAAGAAGAATCACTGAAGGTGTGCATTGGTCACTCGCATTTTCCCCATTACGCGAGACTGCACTTCCAACGTTTGTTTTGACTAAAATGCAAATGGCTTTTATACCCCGTGGAAGTGTTCAGACACTTAGATCGAGTTTCAGTTCAGCAAGTATTCAAATACTCCGTGGTATGGAAAATCTATGCCTTGAAAGGACTCGACTTCATGTGACCTGAATAGCCAGCTATTTCAGCTGAGAAATCCTATTCTGCTTTAAAGTATGTCGATGAGAGTCTTGAAGGGTCCCCAGGCCAGAAAATTAGGAGTGCTGTAAAAACCCAGTAATGAACTGATGGGCAAAAATTTTTAAAAAATGTATAGCGGAAGAAATCATAGCCCTACTGCACAATGGCAATTCACTCCTATTCAACCTCACAGGCTTGACGGTAAAGTTCAGTTTTGAAATGGTGAGTCAGTTTCTCAGGCATCTTTTGTTTCGAGACGGAGCCTCCACTTGTGTGTCTGGAAATATCATTTATGATGTGTCTACGAAGTCGCTTTCTTTTATGAGCAATTTCCATTCTTATGATTTCACTGTCGCCTAGAAAGGCTTTGGACTTTGATATTTATCAGAAAATTGTGATACATATTTAACTTCATCTTACGGTCTGTGATAATTACTCTCCTTATTTCAGAGGAAATTTCAAATAGTTACAAAAATTAATTTTTTGACGTCAGTCTGATACATTTTAACAATAACCATTATTCCATTAACACACGAATTTATCCAAGTGTATTCATTTGTACTCTGACTGCGACGTGACCTACCGTTGGTCACCATGGAAATTTAATAATGCTGATGATCGACAAGTAATCACAAACACAATTTTCGTGTGAATGCTCAATCAAAACTGAACGAAAGCAAGATCTATTTTTTGTTTGTTACTGACAAAATGGATTACTAAAACTGACCCAAAATAAACATCAAAAAATAAATTTTAGTTTCACTCATCACACTCGAAGTGTTATGAATGATTTACACTTTCTTTTGAACAACAGACACAATTTTACATAAGACTTCATCGCATAGAATACACTGAAATTTTAATTCAATCTTTGCTTGAGGACATTCATTCTCTTCCTGGTTATTTTCGGTACCAGATAAAACGGAAAATACCAGGCTTGTGTATCCACCGTCGGTGACCGCAATAATATTTATGTACAAAACACATTCCATCTCTCCGAGTCCTCGTATTTGTTACAACGTAATGAACATCGTGTTGTTAATATGAATAGAAAATAAGGCACTGGAAAGAAAGGATAGTTTCACGCCTCCCTTTCTCTTCTATCATTACATTAGCTCAGTCGTTAGAAGATGAGAACATGTATTGTTGGTCTCAATAAGGGTAAATTGAAATAAAATTAGTAAACATTCGACGGCTTCAAAAATATTTCTCTGCTTCTCATCAGGAGTCTATTACGTTCAGAGGATAAATTATTCAGAGCCTATAAAAATCTATTTTTTTTGTTGATTAATTCCACTACTCGAACCGCAGTAACGGGAAATAAGCATCATAGAAAATTTAAAGCAGGTCTAAAAATATTAATAAAAGTTTAGTCGTGAGAACCTTATTACATGTGAGCACTTGTTAAACTAGGAACTATTGCAGAATCTTCAGATTGCTTTACTCAGGTTTAAATTTTCTCCCCCGTTTTGTTCTCTAACTCAGGGTATTATGTGGTGAGGGACTTGTAGAAACCTCTGTGCACAACTCAGGCTAACTTTGAATTTAGATACAGTGCCTGAACTGCGCATTCGCTCATCAGCCGGTCACATCTTACACCGTACGCTCAAAACGATGCGTTCGGACGAGGGCCGATGTTACTTTTGCAGGATTTTATTCTATTTCGTTCTTTTAATAGTGAAAATAATGTTGGCAATTGCTGCTCGGGGCTGTATAATTAAGAGAAATGACATTTTTGGTGAAAATATTATATTACCCAAATGGAAATTAATGATTCCCCACTTGCGTGTACTAGTGAGCAGCGGCGGATTCTCGAAAACTGTGTAACATTTGAACTTGTTTCAAGCGAGCGTAGTAACTTAGCTTTGGTCATCAGGTCTTGTACACTTGACTAACTTTGAGGAGTATTCCTAATGCAGCCACCAACGCCTGTGGTATGTTTTGGATGGTGAAACCACACAGCTGTTGTATTTCCCAGGATTTGATTGCATGTCTAACTCCTTTCGTACGAAGCGTCAAGTCATTGAAATTTTGTGACAATCCAGTTTTTTTTAATCCTGTTGCCAGCCCTTTAGTGTGATTGAGAGGATTGAGCTTTGCCCTATTTTTGACAATAAATAACCCACAAATTTTATCGTCCTTGTTAAGACTCTGTAATGATTATGGTGTCATTTCACTTCGCTCTGATAACTTAACTAGTGCTGTGTAGTTAGTAAACTTAGCTTGGTTGAAACTCATCGCAGTAGGTCCGACCATCAGTTATAGGTTATTTTTGCACATAAGTGTGATAAATTAAGATTTTCGTTAGGAATTTAGTGATGGGAACGATCTTCTAGAGTGAGTAAAGTGACAGCACTCATTAGGAGCAGGTAGGTTACGCATACTAATTCCTGGCTAGCACCAGTGTAAGTCCCCTCCAGAGCGCACTTAGCGAATTTGCGTTTTCTCACAGAAAACCTCATCTATGAACTGCTGAGCAAAAACGCTCGTACGAAGAATTTGCTTTGCGTTAAGTTGTGCAGCTTAACTCTATTTCGTATTACACAGGAAACAAGGTAGAGAAAGTGATTTTACCTTGCATCTCTAACTTCCAATTCTTACATCTTGAATTTCGATTCCTTGGCGATGTTCTCAAGCCTGAGTGAAGCGTTCGTAAAAGTTATCATTTTCGAACTAATATGTCGTCAGATTTACTCAACAGTCACATACTGCACATGTGTAATAGAAAAAGATATGTTTCAAAGTAGGAACCCATACTTTATGAAGAGTTTTTCATCGGAAAAAATTATCACATAAAGTTATATCCGTATGTAAGCCAAAACCATGGGAAAAAGTGCTGAAGTTTTTTCAGCGATCAATGTTGTGGCTCTGATTTTATTTATCATTCTATAGTTTTCGATTTGTGTTGATGGAAACTTTGTGCGTCGTGAGGTTATGTGTTCTATGATTAATAATTTTTCTCGAAATTATCGACCACTTTGTAATGTCGTAAACTGCTTTGTTGTGGTAAAGTTGAGGATGCGCCTTGCGTAAAGTTCATCAGACCTCCCAGAAGTTGGTTCGCTGGTGGCTGTCATCCAAAATATCGGCTAGCCAACGTAGGTTCTTCAATAACTTATATACAAAGTTGATGAAAGGTTCAGTTCTTAAAGCTAAAATTTTGCTGGAAAATGTCAACGACGGCACATGACGAGTCACTGCTCAACGTCGCTGGACGCGTCCATAGTTGAAACTCTGAATGTAATGGAATAATTTTCAAAAGTACCTTTTATAATTTCCCACCACTCGAAATTGGCGTTCAACGCGTCTTTACACATTTAATGCGTATTGGTTCATCGGTGCTGCTAGGTAAATTGATCATTTCCGTACCAGTATCAATAAATATTATTTAAATTATTTCACTACCATTATTCAAATTAAACTATGGTGTATAAAATGAAATGTTATCGTGCAATTATTTTTTTCCCCGCCTCTTAGAAAGTATGAGAATGTAATCAAGCAATGGGAACGGCTTTTCTATTTAGTTATTTCCAACTTAACTAAACCGAACGTGGAAATAGCGCAAACGCTGTTAACGTGTTAAAGTTCAAATAAAGTCATGGACAATTTAATCAGAAACGGAATGATAGCACACAGCAACGTTTCGATTTACAAACCTTATTTTAGGCTTGAATAATTCAGAAAAGTTTTTTTTTTGCCACTTTTCAAAAGTGAAACGCAATAATTTCTGTAAAACATTTTTAGGGTTGGCGTCTAGAGAAATCAGGACGGTAAACAAGATTCACGCTACGAATATCGCAAGACATAGAAAACGGGTAATATTTTTCCACAATTTAAGAATAATTATTACTAAGGAATTTTTCTGAATGAAAGGAGGCGCGATTGCAACACTCTTTATGCGCCCTTTTCAACAACCTAGCGACGGCATCTTTTTGTGAAGCTGGGGAGCAACGCAATAATAATTTATGTTCTAGTTGGGGCACGCGGTGATTTTTTTCAGAGGTCAGTGTACCCTGAGCCTTCCCAAGCAGGGGAAACAATTCATTGTGGTGGTGTTGCTTTTGAAAGAAAATTTGAATAAAATTGAGTTTCGCAAGTCCAATAATTGTCGACGTGTTGGCACTCAGAGGTCGAGCTCGCCTGCAATTAACGCATTCGTGGTAGTACAGCTGGTAGCAAAAATGCATCCGTGAACTTGGTTATGCCATTAACCATTGATCTGCCCGAATTACACCAACTTTATTTGGAAAATACTCAAACTCAGAAATTTTGACCAAAAACCGCAAAGGGCTTTGTGAAGTTGACAGAAGAACTTACGCAGCCAGCTGTCCCGCTACGATGACGTAAATTGCTCAAAATCTGCCCCCAGTGCCGGAACTGAGGCGCAACTTCTGCTGAGTGAACCTAGGCTGGCGCAGAGTTGAGCTCGCTCCTAAAATAGAAACGCTTTGCATTGATCTAAGCAGAGCAAGCGCCCTTATTTACTGCTATAATATCTGGAGCAAACGAAACCTCGATTTACGATTCGGAGCTTTATAAGCATTTCATGCTCAAGACCGCTGATGGTGTTGCTTAATTACTGGAGTACTTGCGCCGAATTCCAAGCTCGCCATGATTTTGCTGAAGTTAACAGTAGATGACTGATGCTACAGATGTTGGAAACGACTTATGATCGAGCTTCGTATCAACATTTTAGATGGAGGTGAATGTAAGCTTGATTTCCAGCGTCTGCCCACTGAAATCCCCTTGCAGTCCTATGCAATGTTTATTAAAAGCTGGTGAGTCTACCATTCGTCTATAATAATTACAGTCGTCAGGTATTCATCTTAATTTATTTGTTTGTAGCCATCGAATATTTTTTCGAAAACAGACTGAAGGGCCTGGTGAGCGTACCTGTGATGCGAGTTTCATCACCGCACTGGCACAAAAATAATACACGATTCACGACCATTACCATGATTAATATTTTTGTCCTGCCTAGACATCTGAAAGATGTATAAAAAGAACATTGGAAAGGAAGTAAAGCTTCTGTCCCAGATACACTCGTCACAGTCTTTCAGTGGTTTAACTAATCAGGTAGTTAGTATTTTTTGTACCATCACTTAATCAATTCGACGATTCACCAGTTTTTTAGAACGCCCATATCAGAGGGATCCAACTATTGTGTCTGTGGGAATGAACCCACCCTGAGGGAATATGTGAGGTCCTGAGCTAAAGTGTAAATAAGCCTTCCATGTGTTGTAATAGAACATATTTTTGTTTTGTTGCGGACTGTCTTTTTAGGTTCACTGCTCTACTCTTTTTCAACAATTACTACTTTTTTCTTCGACTTTTTTCTTGTTTCATGAACTAGTTTTTCAACTTACTGTTTCTATGTTCCTTGTGCATGAATTGAGCGTTCTCTTAACTCCATACTATATTTGGTGCTTCTCATCTTCCTCTCTTTGGACCACCGGTTAGGGAGGCTTAAACTAACATCTAATCTGTTTCATAAAACATGATCGAAGAACGTCATTTCTAACAGGCTGTGCAAGTTAGTACTTGGGCAAGCGGTCGTACAAATACTTGAGTATCCAACAATTTATTCTATAATTGAAGCAAATATTCAAATTTGGCGTTAAAATTATCCCAGAGAAGCAACACAACTCCTAGGCCAGTTGTCGAGTTTTGTGTTTGAAGGCTTGCACTTCAACTCGTCGCTATATACGAGAGTGTATATAAAGACCGTTCACCGAGTGCTATTCTATTTGCAAGGTAGTTTGTTTCCTCACACTTGATTCTTTCAAGATCAGAAATTTTCGCATTGAAAAAAAAGGGCTTTTGAATTGAGTTTTAGATGCAATTTAAGTTAGTTTTTTCCATGGATATATGTATGCTCCCTAGGGGAAATGTGAGGGCCCGAGCTGAGAGTTAGGTACATAGAATGGGCTCTGCGGGATGGTCTCGACTGATTCTATCAACGTTAAGCTTGAACTTAATAACTCCCATTGCTCAGTGAGAGGTGCGACGCCGAATTGACACTATGAACCAAGCGTAATTTTTCCCTTACTAACAAGCCTCTATTGCTCAACAAGCTTGTAACTGCAATTTTCAGTGTGCACGTTGAAGAGATTATACTTCAGGTTTTGTAAGTGCATTGAAAACTTTTTTAGAAGAAGCGCCAGTAAATTGCTACAACAGTTTTCTCGGCCCACAAGATCAAAGGAAGTCTGCGACCAGTCGCTTCAGAGATGCATCATAGGTGCAGCATCTTCAATTTGCATTGAGTCCCCTTAACTCGATTAGTTTACACAAGTGCTAGGGAACTAATTAACGAGGTTTGGTCGAGCTCATTATGGAACTCCGATGAAGTAAACTTGGACCTTTTTGAGGCATCAAGTTGAGACCGCAACATCAAGACTTGAAGGGCTTCAAGTAGTTTACTCTTCGTTTCTGCCGATATAAAAATTTCATGGCTGTAGCTCTTCTAGTTGGTCTCGGCCGCTATTGACAGACGTCGTCTGCAGGTTGCAAATCATTCCATCTGTTGACCCTTGCAATAAAAGAAAAAAATGCCTTTGCTGTTAAATAAATAAGACCATCAACGTCTTGTTGGCCAGGTTGTTTTTCTAATTTTTATCAATAGCATAAACCACATGGGAAATATATTTTACGTAATTAATCTTTGTGACACGTAATGTTATTCCTGCAAGCGAAGTGTTGAGTTTCGCTCGCTGTTATCTCTAAAAGCAGAGTTTGAGTGGTGACGTAGTACTACCCTACTGAAATTGTTTTAAGCCACGTGTCTCAAATGACTTGAAATGCATGGAGAAAGAACCCCTAAAGAACTTTCAGGCAAGGTTTTTTTGAGAAATGATGAATTTTTGGTTACCGGGCCATTTCGACACGATTTTCTTTCAGTATCTTCACTGTGATCTACAAGCCCTGTATGCTAATTGAGTAACCAAATTACATGGTTTGGGGTAAGATTTTTCACGCTGGCTATGAGACATTTGCAAGTAGACCAGGTGCGTAGTATGAGCAAGTGAGACTCTGCAGCCAGACCTTGGAAGTAAGATAACGAGTATGTGTTCTTAGGATGAAAATGGGACACCCCGAGCTGAAGGTTAGTTAGGTCTCTCATATGTACAATGGAATTGAGTAGGATGAACGCTTTGTTACGGACTATCTTTTTCTGTTCGCCGGTGTCTCGTTCTTCAAATTTATCCTGTTTCAAAAACTCCCTTGCTAACTTTTTGTCCAGAGACTTGTGCTTCGACTCCCAGTTCATTTAACTTTATACTAATTGGCCCTTTCGTCGTTCCTCTTTTCGGAACACCTTCTATATGGTTAAAGAGACTTAAACTAACTTATAATCTACATTAATCTTTCCCAGTGTGTTTTGTATTCAGACCCGATATTGTGGCAACTGTTTTGTGGAATGAGAAAAATATTCCCCATCATTCTTGTAGCCGTTCTAGTGCATTGAAAATATCGGCTATTTTCATTTCTGATCGCTGAGCATCTCCTGACTTTGTACCGAATGATACACTGAACAAGAGTTCCATACTGGAATGAGGGAACCGCGAAGAAAAACCTTTTTCTGTAACAAATTGATGAGAATCGCCCGAGACAACTTTTTAAGTTCAGACTGCCTTAGAAGCATTCCGATAGACGTGTTCGATAACTTAGGAAATTTTCTAGGGATGTTTTAGTTTGTTCACCTCCGAAAACTTCATTGGATTTCCCAAACTTTTTGAAATTTCAAAATGGGATTTTCCTTGCCTTTTCGGCAGCATCTGATAAACTCGTTCTCCCATTTTCTTTATTTCTATTTCACACAAATTACCATGAATTTTACTTCTTATCTTTCACGTAATAAAAATTGCGATTTATGCTATACATGCGTGATCTCCCGACTAGAACTCATTTTAATATTTAATGTTATCTACCAAGACCTTTCTCTTGACTTACTGCTCCAGAGTTAAAATTAGTAAAGCCCATGGCATAATTGATTTACATTAAATTCTAGTAAGATTCAGGGCTTCGAGTGAACTGCGTCGCTACGCAAAACTGTTGACTGGTAGGGAATGTTATAGTTACATGAATATTGTTAATGCATTACCTCTTGCGTAAAATAATACAATTTTTAGGAATAATAATTTTGGACTCTTAATAAAGTGTAGTAACTGCAGAAGAACCGACATGTCAACAATTAAAATTTACTGTTGCCTCTAATAACTGTGTAAATGGGTTTGCACGAAGCTTAGAATTACTTATATGATTTTAGAGGGAGATCAGGCAGGACCCACACTTCATTGGTCATTAGTTATTGTTTTCGTGCAGGCCGGCAACGACCCCTACTGCTTCGTGGAGTTCGCTGACCGCGTTAGTGCCGAGAATGCCCTGCATACGATGAACAAGCGACTCTGCCTAGGAAAGGTAGGTTCATTTTCTGCTGCTTTACTTGCCAATTATTCCTGTCCTTTCAATGTGTGTGTACGTGTAAATTATTGTCTGAGGAAATTTAGCGTGGTAATTATTGTTTCTGCCAAAGAAAGGTAAGTCTCAGTTTCATTTTTGCTGTTGCGCGTGTAAATTATTAGTGTTTTCTTAGTGTTTCACGACGGAGAATTTTTGTCCTCGTGTATCTAGGAGCACAGTCTCGTCGTTGAACCATATCGTGACATGAATGAAGCATATTTTTACGCTTAAATAAATTGACCAACGGCTGTTAAAAATGAGCCTAACATGACATGTGTTCCCGTTAAACAAAAACAAAACATGGCTACTAATCAAATTTGACTCTAGAGGAACATCCGAGCTGTCACGTGTTGCCCAGAGTACTCGAGGGACATATATAGTGATGTGAAGTAACATTCATAGATTCCTATTGAACAATTATGCCATAAACTATCTGTTAAAAATGTATAATTCCTGCTATGATGGGGGCGGCTCAGATGTAATTGCCTTCTGGAGCAGAATTTTCCTTTCGCGAATGAAATTGCTTTCTAAATTTGAAATCCATAGCTCCAAGGCTGGCTTTGCTGTTATTTTTGAGCAAAAAACATATTTTTGGCTGCTCTTCGGGGTCGAACCTTTAATAATCTATTTTACTCGCCATAGCCGTGTGTGTAGCGGACCTGACTCCGTGCGGAGAGACCCGGGTTCGAGTCTCGGCGCTGGTGGCGATTTTCTCTGTTGGGTCTAGGAGAAAAATTCTAAGCACAAGGCCCCACTCTCCCCAGGTGTCTGAAATGGGTACCGGTCTTGACCGGGGGAAAGCGTCATGGCGTCCTGGTGTTAGTTATAAGGCATTTGAAAAACCAATGTAAAAGGTGATATGTATCATGCTTCAATTGGAAATAAAGCATCCGTAGATGCCGATGTTTACTCATATACATAATCTGTTATATGCGGCTGTGCGGATTAAGCAGCGCAATTATTCAGGATTTTTCTTAATATAGAAAATCATTCCGCCAAATTAATATGATGTACATCCGCTTTCATCGTTTTTTTTAGGTGCGAACAATTAAGGCTAGAGTAAACCAGCTTAGATCACTCTATGAAGATTTACGTGATCTCGGGCAGTGAGTTGGCGAGCAGTTTGTGAGTTGGTGGGCTGTGCGTGGTAGAGTTTCGTGAGTTACAAAAACCTTGAAGAGGCGTCTTCCATGAACTATTCCCATTGCCTGAAAATGACACTTCAGGCGCGTTGACGTAGTCGTTAGCGAAACCTCGATTGGTGGCTGGTTGTCGTGTTGAGTGAACTCGGAATGGCGACTACGGCTGCTTCGTTGCCGACTCAGGATAATGTTGGGGAACGTTTGATGCATTGTGATTAGCTAAAGTGTGGTGGGGCGTACATGAAGTTATACAAGTGCTAGAAGGTGACGCAGTAGGTAGTATAATAGGCCTTTCCTTTCGGCTCCAATCATATGACGTGGAGCGGATAGGGCCCTCTGTGAGGAAGTACTGATGAAAGGGCACTCGGTTGTCACCCTACTGGTAAGGCGCACTTATGAAGGAGCCCTGATGCGGAGCACTTGGTGAAGGACTTGTTTTGCTTCACAAGGTAGGGGCGAGCGATAGGCTCCGTCAGAGAACAACGCAGTTATGTGTCCTCGCTAGGCCTGTGCTTAACACTGCTGAGTAGGACCGCGAGAGAAAAAGTGATGAGAAAGCCTCTGGATATGCCAAGGGGAAAGAACGATTGCCCTTCACTTTAGAGAAGTGTAAGCCGTTGGCGTTGCTAAGGAGAAGGTAGGTGGAGTGCAGCAAGCTCGAATCCCAAGCCGTGACTATTGAAAAATGCCCTTCAGTGGGAGTGGATTGCGAAATCTTGGTCTTGCGCTGTTGCCCGGAAGAGTGACGATTGAAAAATCTTTAGTGAATAGTGTAGTTTATCGGTCGAATTAGCTTCTTGTACAAGTTTTGTTCCGGAATAAGGGCTGCACAGTCTAGTCAACTAGTTGTTTTGTGGCTGAAGAGCACAGGGTGCCTCTGTTCCGTGTGCGGTATTCGTACTTTGAAGTAGCTCCCTTCTAAATCCTAGAGCGAACTATAGAGAGTCCCGGGCTGGAGTGTAAACGTTCGGCAATTGGCCCGCCCACGGTGGTGAGTCGATCCGTGATATTCGTCCGGATAGCTGACAGTCATGTCGTTGGGGCGAATGACCGAGTCACTGCAGTTTTATCTTCGAATTTACTGAAAATTCTTTTTAACTCAGGTAAGCCACCGTTAGCTGTCCGATCACCAAGACTTTGCGGCAATTTATAGTTCCGATTCCTGAAAGAAACCAACGAATTTTCTGAACACGAAAATGGTCCTGTTTATGAGTATAGGAATTTTTCAAACGCTTGCATTAAAGGATTGAATATTCTTTATGTGAATTTTAATAAAATCATTCATTCATTATGTTAAAAAATGTACTCGTAGAACTGCAGTCACATGGAACCCACAGAATTATCTCAAAATCATACCTATAACCGATAAATTATAGGAATGCAAATTTGCATGTTGTATACAGGTATCCAACGTGGATATTTTTTACTAGCAACGTACCTTTTTTATTTAGTCTGAAATGCTTGGACACGTTTTAGCAAGACTGCACAAAATCAGTTACACCTGGCCTTGAGCTGCAAAAGTTATGAATGAACATCTTAAGAGGCGAGGAAATTTTCATAAAATTTCAAGGTAGTGCGTAGAGACGAGCAACAAAGTTTCTTGAGCGAGGGACTTATTTTCTTCCATTCCCTCAACTAAATTCTCGTGTGCGCTGAGAAAAAAATGTAAAAATGCTACCGAAACTGCATTATTTTTACGAAAGTTGTGTTGATCTCAGACTAATGTCGCTATCATAAAAATAACCAGCCTTGAGTAAAAATAAGGCATCTGATCATAAATAACAGACTTGTATTGATGCAGAAATAAGAAACCTGTTTGCGAATAAACGTTGAGGCGATTTCCCTAAATTAAATGAGTTGCGTTCGAAAATGAATGAGCTATTCTGAAAGTGTCGCGATCGAAATTCGTCGTCTTACACTAACATTGAATACATGGCGCTTCTCAAATGGCAAGAATCCAATAATTTGCGTCACACATACAGCCAGACTGGTGTCTTCCGCTTTCATGTGTTCTTTTGAGGACATCCATTGCTGGTATTTTGCGATGTTTAGCCTCGTTTTCTTGCTTCACTGAAGCATTATTTTCCCTTGACATTTGATGTGATCTTTAATTTCCATCAATCGGGAACAATTTGGTTTGGTTATTCAAAGAAGATTGTTAAAAACGATGTTCATCCGAATGGAAGCTAAAATTTTGAAAGAATTCAGAATCAAATGTGGAAGTTTAGATTTATTTAGTTTTATTGAGACATAAGCGAAAATAATTCATTTTGGGTATTGTTTTTTAATCAGCTATTTTTTTCTGTGTATCATATTTTTACAAATGCTAGATAACCTTTTACTTGAAAAGTGAATGAAAACCCTGAATTTATTTTTGAATTGGGATGAAATTTTCCAGATTTTCAATCTAAGAACGACCTTATTTCGTTTAATTTGCCTTAGTTGTTTTGCACGTCGCGCTATTTATTCTAGTATTATTCAAGTATCAGGATTCTATGTACACGGGGTTTGAGTTAGAATTCGGTCTCGGAGAACGTATTTCCATCTGGCCGCGAGCAAGATTCGATGTATGATGCCTTATTTTTTTCTTGAGTCCTTCGAAGGTGCTACGCAAAAACTCCCACAGATATAAACATTGTTAGGTGTATGGAAAAACAGTCCGGACGTCAGTGGCAGCCGCCGATAAAGTTTTCTCTCCGTGGCCCACACTACTCGCCCTCGTCTCCGTTTCTAAACCGCGCCTCTCGCCTCAGCTGCGGTGCGTTTATTTTTGTATGCTCTAATACTGGGGGCATTTCTGCGTACCACAGAAGCAAGAAAATTTCAATGTTTACAGGGAAGTATCCTGGAAAATTTGAATTCCAGATCTAACTCAATTTTAAATACCAGCTCTTGGAAAAGTGGGCATAAGAGCATTAAAAATTGTGCTTTATACACGACCGATTTCTAAACTTACATTTTGAAAGTTGAGCTTTCATCTCTTGTGATGATGTGGGCTTGGAAGTTTGTCTCCAGTAAAAAACACGAAATTCAGAACAAATTACATCCAAAGGTAAATTTCTGGCAGATTAAAATCGACGTTGTACAGTCACCAAAAAATGCAAAATTTTAAAATTTTATGTCGAACACATACGTGTTCATTCTGATTACCGATTTGTAAACCAAATTCTCTCAGTTGAAGGAATGTTTAGTGTAGAAAAACTATCGACTCGTTTCAATTGAAGCTAAAACCATTTAAATATAGACAAATGAATGGTGATTACTCATGTGCTCAGACCAAAAGTCAACTCCAAAATACAAATTTAAATTTCGTTCAAAAACGGCAACCGGTCGTTAAAATGACAACTGCATTGAAACTTGACGAGGCAGAAGCTTTTGCTCCGTGTAAGTCGACCAAGCTTTTATGTTGGCTTCGTTCGTCCGTCTTTACTGGCGCATCTCCCCTCCGCTCAGCCATTGCATCTCCTTATTCTTACTGTCACTCCACTCTCCCTCCTGCATTTTTGTCTCTCAAGTGTTTCTTTCACTCGCTCTTGGGTTTTGTATTTCGTTCCTCCAGTTTTATTGCACGGGTTTCATAGGGATATCTTCGCGACATGCGATGAAGTCTTGCTGATGCTCTGTGCCACCTCCGTTCTATTTTCTCTACACTTTTGTTTCACAGCGTTAACTTTCCTTTCGATTGATTTAGTTTTAGTAACAATGAAGTTAATTGGGCCTAATATTTACTGAAAAAAAGGTTATTGGATCATGTACCTAATAAGGTGTGGGAGCAAATGCGTTTTTGTCTACACTTTAGCATTTTAGCCTTTTTGTTTGGAATGATTTCATGTTATTATTTGTAGCAAAATGACCCGGGGTTACTTACCAATATTCTATTTTTAGCCTTCTTTCGCCGGAGAAATGTGGTGTTTTACCTTTTCTTGCCTGATTTTCAAGATTGTCATTGTAGTTCTCAAATTTATTCTCTCAGAATTTTTAATTGTTTTTTACTTTCAATTCTGGCAAAATCGATATTATTTGAACAAATGACATTACAATTGAAATGGAAAGACCTTTTGATTTCAACTCAACAATCTAATTTTCAACGATACATCATCGATTCATAAAAAATACAATGAGCTTTAAAAATCGAACGCAGATTGCTTGGGATCAGATCTTGATTAGATATTTTGAGGGAATAATTAATTTCACGAAAAAAATTTTTCATTTAGTGAATATAGATTCCTACATTCAGAAGTTCGACTGGACTAATCAAAAGTTCTAAATTTGAGCTATCCCAGTTACTGAGTCTTTCTCAAACGTCAAACGCAAATAATTTTGTTTTAGGCAACTGTTGATTTTGATGAGGAAAATAAATAAGATGCCTATTATATTCTCAATCTATCTACTTTTCCAAGTAATGTTTAGAACTACTGCAGGTTTCTTAAGTCATTAAGCTCTTTAGAGCCATCTTGATTTCAAAGCCTCTGAAGCTTCGATAGCTTCAGTATTCATTCGTTTAAATTCAGAGCAAACTGTAGAATCATTAATCTGCTGCATTTAATCTTCAGATGTTTAATCGTCAAGAAAAGAAATGTTTTTTTTTGTTGACGCCTGAGAAAATAACTGATCATTCTCAGGCTTTCCGAAGTGCATTCCTTCTTCCCACCAGTATCTGGAATGAAAATCTTATCCACCAGCAACCTCTTGAGCTGAAACGAATGCATCTCGCCTTATTGATACGCATGACTGCAAGGCTCTTTACTCGCCTCATGATGCAGCGGGAATATTGCAGCCTGATAATTTATATCTTGGGTTCCTGTGCTTCCGATCTCGAGTTCGTCTTGTTTTTATTGGCTCGCGTTGCGATTTAGTTTCAGCCCGAATAACTTATGCGTTCTGCCTTCTAATACTGTTCAAACTGATGGAGAGTAATGTTTTATAATAGCCAACGTTATCTAGAAAGTCTTGAAGCTTAATTATCTTTTAAAATTACCTAACGAAGGAAATCTTTGTACCATTTTCTGAGGTTTAAAGAGTTCAAAAACAACATTAGGGAAAAAGTTTATGCTTAGCAAGAAGCAAAGTTTTTTTCCAAATTGAATAATAACATAGCATTGAAACAGCATTGAAAATATAAATGACATCAGCTAGTAAGCTTGTAGCTTATGTTTGGTAAGATGGGTACATGGGATAAAATGGAATGCCACTGTGGCCGGATATCACTTCTGAGTGGCGAATATTTATAAAATTTGACACGGAGAGGTAAATTTAACAGTGGTCCACAGTAATAATTTTAATTACGGAAAGTTAGAGTTATTTCTGATTTGAAAGTTAAGAGTTCATGAATAAAATACGCTGCCATGTCGACACGGTGAGAAGAGTCCAGAAGAATCCACCACCAAGGAAAAGAAAGTCATTATTATTGCTTGCGGTTGATAAGAGGCCCAAACTTTACCTTTTTCAATTAAGATGTTCAGAATAGCCCTAATTCACGATAGCTTCTCATAACTCACAAGTCACGTGAAGAATAAAAATTAGAAGGAGAGCGATAACAGTTCTCACAGAAAACTCAGAAGCTGTTGGCTGTTGAGAGATACGTCATCTGAATATCATTTTTGTTTTGTTCACCCACTGCAGCCATGCAATACGATCACGGCAGTGATCCAATATAATCTGTTTATGATATCGCTTACACCATAAATGTTTCGCGTAGGAAGTTATTTGCAAATAATGTTCTGTTATGGCGCTATATTTTGTTGGGCAGTCAATATGATTTATTGATATACTTTGATTTATTCGTTTTACCTTCAGTTTTGTAGGTGCGTACGGTTTTATAACGTCCTGCGTTGTCGATTTACGATTAAATAATTCAGGTTCCAAAGAAGACTCAAGTTACTCATGTGATTCACTTCGCTTACTCCAAATAATTGGAAACTTCATCTTGAGCTTATTTTCTTCGCCCGTCGTGTTCGTCAACATGGAACATCACAGGTCGGAAGAGAGCGCACTGCGCATGCGCTAGGCAGCCTTTGAGAGTATCACATTCACGCTCGATTGACCAGACTTCCATTCGCGTCATTGGTTCAGTCTTTTATTGATATTATTTGGTTTATGAACGATCTTAGCGTTGGATATCCTGCTGTAACTTCCTTTTCAAAATATTTCATTGCAAACCATCGACGTCTTCGTCTATTTTCCTCGCCTCTTCGTTTCTCACACCTTCACGGCCAGTAACGACCCTTCTAGTTCCAACGTTCAATCTCTTCTGAAAACCGACACCTTAGCACTGCTCTTAGTTCATTTTAATATAATACTTTGCTAATTTAAAGGAACATTTTTGGTCCCCAGCTAAAGTGGGGTGCAACGGATCCGGAGGGTTCAATTTTCATCTAACAGCATTACCTGATCCCTCCAGCTTGTGATAGTGAAGTAAGGAGGGAAACCTCTCCCATAATGTATTCTAGTTCTATTATACTCAATGTTTCAGAATATCTAAAGCGTAATCACTCTTGTCTGATGATACACTGAAGTTAATGTTGACATGATTTCATAGCGAGAGTATTACGCGAGAGTGTGTTAAAAGACCATGTAGCTAACAGTTTATGGAATGCTTTTACATGTCTTTCATTATGGTGATCGTATGTTCGGCCAGTAACATTTTAACCGCATCATGCGTCGAAAATGACGCATGGCGAACTCTCTAAACCTTCATCCCGTAGCACCTTCGCTTAATGGTAATACTTTATCTCATATCATAATTGGGCTTAACATTCCTTATTGCGACTTGAGAATAATTTTTTCGATTCTCACCACTGTGTATCAAGTACACCGCGCTTTAATTTCGGTGGGAGGAAACGTCGCGAAATTCTTCACGATACAAATTTCTGACACAACTGAAATGAAATTAGATAATGAAATATTTGTACTGAAATTCCTGCAAAACCAAGAAAACATAACTATTGAAGAGTGTATGTACGTCTTGCATATTTAATTATGAAAAAGTATTCGT
The DNA here is from genome assembly GCA_014220935.1 of Platorchestia sp. MABIK. Taxonomy (NCBI): domain Eukaryota; kingdom Metazoa; phylum Arthropoda; class Malacostraca; order Amphipoda; family Talitridae; genus Platorchestia; species Platorchestia sp. MABIK. The sequence goes on from JACJUY010000298.1 coordinate 29,245, forward strand.
ACTAAAGAGTATCTACTTTTTAGGGCTTAGTTTTTCACAAAAATCGATAGCGTTTAGCTCTGAAATTTTTGAATTGTTCTTTCAATGCACACGGTTGTAGATATGTGGAGCATCTAAATACTTTCGTCGTCTGTCAATACTGCAGCATCACACAGTGAGGCACAATCGTGGATAAATTGAAGAACTGCCAAATTCAGTTAAAAAATATGAACTAAGATGTTGCAAGCAGATGAGACTTGCCTAATTCAGTTGCTTCTTGGTATGAGAACCAAGAAACTGTGCACCATGCGAGGTCTGGTGCATGAAAAAGATATCTTCATGATCTTCAAAATATTCAAAATATTCCAGTTATCGTGGGCAAAGAATTGCAACAAAATTTGCCTACAACTGACACTAACGTTTCACTGCGTACTAGCAGCAATGAACTCCATAAAAACAAATGAAATCGAACTCTTGAAGGAAAACTCCATTGTTGTTGAAACGACACAGTGATGCCTTGGTGACATTTGTTCATAAATATAAAACTAAATCCGAAGCGCTGTACAAAAGTGTAATGTTATCGGATAAGACAAAAATTGAAAGATTTAGTCGCAATTTACGAAATCTTGTTTCAAGGAAATACGGTAGTGCCTTTGCACAGGTGAACACAATTCCAGCGGTAAAGTTTTGCAGTGATAGCATTATAGTCTGTGGATGTTTTTCTCAAATGAGACCTGCAAAATACTTTGAAGAGATGGAAGAATGATTGCAGAACTATACCAAGATATTTTGAATGCAAAGTTGCGTACTTCAGTGGAAAATTTTGAGGCCCAATAGGTTGGATCTGCTAGTAAAGTTTCGATTTTAATCTTCAGCGAAATCTAGGAAGAAATAGTTGATATCATTAGATAACTCTAATAGTCAAGCCAGTCCTCAGACTTAAACCTTTTCAAAAATTTGTTGAGGTATTTGAAAGCTAAAATGCTATCATGATCTCAAAAATGCCTCCCGGAAATAAAGATGCTTGAGATAAATTTTCTAAAGAATCTTTCCAAAAATTAAGTATGGGTTATAGACGAAGATCGATTGCTGTAGAAGTGAATAAGAGATTTGCTACCACAAAGTACTGAATAATCATTCCATATTACAAACAATTTTTCTCCCTTAAATAGGATTTAAATGTGTATACCTCCTTTCATGGTTAATCTTCTTGTTTTTTTTTTGCATATACTATTTTTATATTGGGAAAACAATATTTTCATAGTTTCGTTTCACTTTGTCAGTTATTTGATTAATAGGAAATTATGGGTGGACGAACATTTGTTTCCTCCCACTGTTTAAAACGACGAACAGCAGTACTTTCCTCAATCTCTATCTAGTCTTGACTTAGTACAAGTTAGGACTTGCTGAAATTGGATGCAAGCTCAGAAAATGGCTTATTCAAAAATGAGATATGAGTGTTGAAAAGTTAGTTCAACTTTCCGAAGGATTTTCATATTCCCGAGTTTCCTTGAATTTCAGTTTATGAAATGGTTTATTTAATATCCCTGTTCGATTATTGCCTTCTTCTCTCAAGTTTGTTTGTCAGTCTGAAGTGAGGTAAAAGGAAGAAGAGGCAAAAAAATGCAGCACCATAGTATTAGTAGGTATGTTTTATAGCAAATTAGCTGATATAGATTTAAATTTCAAATGTTATTTTCATGCGTTGAAACGAGGAACCTCCAATCATTCAGTGAAGAACTGAGTTATTTATTTTAATTTTTTGGCATTAGGGCTCAACTCGCGGATATCAATGGCGCTCTACTTTTTACCAGCCGGGCTACACAACCGTCAATTTACCACAATATAAGAGTACTTTCGAAGCCATCAGGCACAAGTTTCCACGCTGTAGCATCAATCTCTGGCTACCTTTCTAGTTCTAAAGCTTTCTCATCTCAAGCACGAGAGACTTGCAACAACGTTGATGAGCGACACATTCCGTTTTTTCACATTGCCGAGAAATTGTAGAAAATAATTATGTTGCTTCCGTATTGAAGTAGTTTGTGGCGAGGCACTCGTCAGTCTTGAGAAGGACTCTGATCCTTGTTGAGGCGCTAACTTTTGTAAGTGGCGCTGACGCGTCGTCGCTCCCCGCTGGGCCTTTCAATACGCGATATTTCCTACGAGGGACAACTCAAATGGTCGAATTTCTCGTTGTTGTGACCGATCCCTTAAGTTTGGTAAAAAACATCGAGCGCAGTAACTCGTGCATAAACCGGTTGGAATTCGCTCTGCAAATTAATAAATGAGAAACATATTGGTGCCCGTGTGAGTACGAATACAGGCGAAGTTGCAATTCTCCTCGAATTCACTTCCAAATTCCCCGTCCAAAATGTCAAGAATTATTATAACTGCGTTTCTCGGATTTTTTGCCCACTTCGAAATTTCACCGCTGTCATTTCCAAATTATTACTACCGTTCCCAAGTTTACAGAGAACTTATTGCTGCCTCTTCAATTTTATTTTAAAATTGGAACAATCTTCTTTTCCGTTCCACTTTGCAGACTGCTAAGCTTATGCGACCCATTTATCTCAGGCCTCGTGCTCATCCACCATTGGTTGATGTCGTTTCTGAAGCTTAGGTGAATTTTTTGGAGTCCGTTCGCCGCTAGTTACAGAGCTATCAGTGACTCGTATGTTGAAAGCATAAGTACGGTCGAGAGGCCATCAGAAGGAAGGTATAGAGGAGCGCATCCGGCACTCTTGCTCGGCTGTGCTGGCACTGCAGGGCAGCCGGCCGGCAAAACGGCAAATCAATGCGCCAGGCCGCGCCATGCCAAGACGGCCTTATGCGAATGCTCTCATGGTTATGTACGCGCTCCCTGCACTGATAAACGTATGTCGAGCCGTGAATATTGGTTATGTACGCGCTCCCTGCACTGATGAACGTATGTCGAGCAGCAAATATTGGTTATGTACGCGCTCCCTGCACTGATAAACGTATGTCGAGCCGCGAATATTGGTTATGAACGCGCTCCCTGCACTGATGAACGTATGTCGAACCGCATATATTGGTTATATCTTCGCGCAATGTAGAGTGATGGGCCTACTTTGAACCTTGAACATCATTTATGTACTCGCAGTGAAGAACGATGAACGTGCTGCCAACCATAAATATCGGTTATGTACGCTCTCTGCAGAGTAACGAGCACACTGCGGTCTGTGTGCATCAGTAATGTAAGCGTTCCGTAGAGTAATGAACGTGCTTCCAGCCATTAATTTTTGCACCTGGCACTTCAAGATAATGAGCTCCACTTGGGCGAACAGGTCGCCAAGTTCTCCTTAGTTTGGCTTTTGAAGAGATCTTCTCAAATTTGTCAGAAAGAGTCAAGATTTTAACGGAGATTTTTCAGCTGTGTGGAGACAGTTCGCCCTCACTTTGTTATTTAAAATGCTTTTCCATTTGCATATTGCGTTAGCATCTTACTCGCATATTTTTTTTCACTGTGACTATAAGTTTCTACGTCTGTTCGTTTCTACCTTCAGTAGGATGCAACTATTTTTTCAAAGCGAATTAGTGCTTCCAGATGGAAAATATGAGGTCATGGACCCAACGTTAGGTAGGTCTTACTTCTGTTTCAATAGAATAGGTTTTTTGTTTTGCTACGGGTTATTTTTTCGGTTCACCTTTGTCTTGTTTTTCACCGCTAACTGCTTTCTTCTTCATCCTTTATTCTGTTTCATAAACTTTTTTCTTATAGCTCACTGCTCCTAGAATCGGTAGATCACGTGCGGGAACATACTTTGCGTATGGTTTCATCATTCCCCATACTACATACTTATTGGTGCCTTTCTCCATCGTCTGTTTGGAACACCTTTGTGTGGTTGGGGAGGTTTCACCCAACTTCAAGTGTGATCAAATCTAATATTGCTCGAAGTTTTTTCCTAAAAAACGGACTACGGAAATGAATCATCCATCTTCCATCATGGATTCCATATTTCTGTTAAACTTGAGTTGAGCAAAACACAAGTTTCACTTTTGAATTCAAACGCAAAGTTAAAATGAAAACAAATGTTCGTAATGGTTACAATGAAAAAATGCCGACCTATCGATGCATTGGCGCAAGTGGTGCATTAGAAAATTTTCTTCCATTAAGCCTGTAAAATGACTCTGCATAATAACATACCTATCTATATTAAGTATAAACGAACGACATTGCGCGTCAAAATATGTTGCAGTGTTGGTTTTAATTCATAATGAAAGGAAGTAAATATTGCTGCACTAGATGCCATATTTTGCATCACAAAATCAGCCTTGTTTCATTGAAACCCGTTTTCACACATTCCATTTCCTGATGGTGCATATTCTGTCAGTCGTTTCCCTAACTCCGTGTACACGTCTTCCCTGCATAAATATCGCTCTCATTCCCCTTCTTTTGAGAATTTCTTATATACGCTTACAATACTTTTGAACGACGTTTTTAGGAGCGCGAGTAAATTTCCAAGGAGCTCTGCTGGTCGCCAATTTGCTTCTTGCATATTTTGCCCAATTTATGTGATAGCAGAAGCAGTGAAGAGGATAATTCCGGCAACTCGGTGCTCCTTCTTCCGGAAATCTTTAGAAAAAACTCGGCTCGCTCGCAACAACGTAAACAAGGAAAAGGTACCGGGGCCCTGGGAGTTCAGGATTAAAAAATAACGCATAAAATACAGAAGGTCTTCCTTAACTGTTTGTTGTTGGATTAGCTTTTTACCTGACACAAGAGATGAAATTTGACCGTCATATTGTCCAAACCGTATACCTAGCGCTAGCCGCACATCTAATGTTATAGCTACACCTCTAGTATAAACTCCAGGTCTAATACTAGCTGTACATGCATCTAGTGGTAACTGGAGGTATGGTGCTAGCTGCATGTCTGGTTTTAGATGCATAAGTATTCCTTGCTGCATGTTTAGTGCTAACTGTACGACTAGCGCAAACGGTGCTTTTTGTGATAACTTCACATTTAGTGAGAAACGCTTTGCAGATATTTAGTTTCGTGACATGAAATTGCTTTCGTGCCCCGTAGCTGCCAGGCACTCCAGTGTCAACACAACTGAACCTGGGGACAGATAGGAATGACTAGTCTCGTTTATAGTGAATAGTGTTAACACGTTGACTGAGTATTGGGAAATTTGTGTGCTACTAGATAAATTTCTCATATACCAATCAGTGTAAATGAACAGCTTTTCAACTATTTAAACTCCTCTTTAGAAAAGATTTTACCGTACGAGGTAAAATTTCATCGTGTTTTTGTATTTTTCATACTTCTTTGAAGAGATAAAATTTTTTTCGAGTTGTGAAGCCGCTTTTTAACCTCTGCTACCAACAACCTGACTTGAATAACCGCAGAAACTCCGTAAACGCGGTTAACGTGTTGACTTTTGTGTCTGGATTGTTCTCCCAATATGTGGAAAAATGCTGCTGTATAATGCTTATGTCTTGAACATACGGACAGTATCTCAAGCTTTTTATAGAAGTGTGCATTTAAATGAATGGTAAATTATATGCCACGGGACGTACACTTCATTTTTCCTACTTCACGCTGTTTTCGTAAACTGGATAAGAAATGTTTATGGTTGAATTATTGTCCATTTCGTGCAGGTTGTTCAAATGTAACTTAAAATAATATAACCATAGAAACGCCAAGCAGCATCTCAAAATTTAAATTGCAGTCATGAAACCGTTATGCGCAGTGGAAAATTGTCATTTCAACAATAAAGTTTTGAGCAAATGTAAATCCTCCAACACGATATGCCTTCAGAATTGTTGTCCGTATTTTTCACATAACTAATTTACTACGGCGAAGAATTACTCCTCCCCTAACAAAGAACGGAAGCTTCATGCAGTGTAGCATGTTTTTGTGCCAAAGCAACATTTTTTGAGGAGACCACTTGTCGAGTCTTCCTTGTGTATCACATCAATTCTTCATTCTGATGCCTCGAATGCGGCACGTATCAAATAGTCCAAACAGATATCAAGAGCTTAGTTCTCTTTTCAGCTCCCAGGTGACACCATCATTTGGTGGTTGCTAACGAAGGTTCTGATCACAAAAGCGGGAATCATAATCTAATAAACGCTTTCATAATTCCTCGCCAGAAACTTTGAAGTTTGAGTGTTTCGCGGGCATCTGTAGCATTTGTTGGCAAGATCGTCTGTAAAACAGAGAAAAGAGATGGTTACTCTACTGTCGTAAAGATCGTTAAAATAAGTCAATTTTGCATTGAATGTCGACTTCTATGTATCGCTTAAAATCTTCACAAAGTACACTTTTACAAAAATATGCTGTAATTACAACAATCAACACTGATGAAATTTTGGGAAAAACCGTGGGTCAAATTCCTGAACCTTATCATTTTTCTTTTACTATTGACTGACCACAATTTCCCCTGCAATGCTTTTTGCAATGCAGCTTCAAACTTCGGGAGAAGGTTTTTTCGATACAGATTGAGAGTATATAGTTTATTTCCATTTTCCCCACATCACCTGTTGACTCCCTTTTGACACTGACCTACCCTGAGAAAGCCTTGCCTCACGAACCTACACGAATCTATTCGTACGCCGCTCGCAAAGTTCGGCGACGTTTTGTGAGCAACGAGCGCTCAGGTGTTGGTATTCCGTTGTGTGATGGAGGCATATTACGTCGCTCAGAACGAGGCCATCGGCCAATATATTTTCAATAACTCCTCGCCATCCCTCAGGACACACCGAGACCGAGTGTCTCCCTGCCTCTCTGCTCTTCTTTGGCACAATGATCAGCGGAGGCTATCTCGTCGCTTCAAAATAGAGTAAATAGTTTCTTTGTGTCTTCTATTCATTTGGTTCTTTCGGTGGGAATTTTCAATGAGAAAATGTTTTATTTACAGAGCTCATAACTCACATGATCACTTTCTAATGTTGGCTCTTGCAATGACATGCGGTGGCAATTATAAGAATTACCAACAAATACTTTCAACAATACATTGCACTTAACGATCCTTAATATTCTTACGGTTAGTGCACATTTTGATGGTAAATACTTTTTAACTCGAAATCTCAAAGAAATTCTTGGCTCTAAGGAGTCGCATGGCTTCGGTACCCGAAACAAAATGTGCTGTGCTCAAGGATTTCGTCTTTTTTGTAAACATTTTCGCGTCCAGGGTTATTTTTGGGCGAAGGAACAGGGAAAGGTAAAGTGAAAGGAAAAGAGAGATAATCCGAAGAAGTAACTTCATTCCGTGCGGTCTCCTACCTCATCATCAGCAACGACGTAGGAAAGACTCCGTGCAGTTGCCGGCGCGCGAGGGAGCTACAAAATATGAAAGTCTTTCTGGCCATCGGAAACAGAAGTTTATTCCCATTGCCGCTAGAGTCCATCTTCAGCTGCGCATGCCGGCCCAGCCTTGACTATACTTCTAAGTCAGCCTGCCATTGCAGGATTGTGAGTTATTCAGGCAACATGGTCTGAGAAGTTCCATTGCGTGCAAACTAGTTCTACCTGCTCCCCTGCCCAACACTCAAAATTTTGAACCACGGATCCAAGTAGTCAGAAGGTTATTCAATTTTTCAAGTAAATATTTTAAAAAACAAAACTGAATTCCAGCAATGGAAAAAATAGAGTAGTAGCTTGTGTCCGTCAAAAGAAGAAAGAAATTCGAAATTGTTGGAAAGAGCCAAACCTGAAGGGAACGTTTTTAGCGACAATCGAAAGCGACTCACATGCATGGCAACCTTCAGAATTTTTGCCATTTACGCGCAGACAGACTTCTTTAAGGTTACCTGAGCTCGAAATTCTGTCGCTGGTGCCGAACAAATCCCTCGCCGAGACCGAGTACAACATCTAACATTTTGCTTCTTGCGTCTCTAACAGGTTTATGGTAATGAAGGCTGATTGCGCGCCCTCTGTCGAGGCGCTGGAGCGTCGAGGCGTGCGCTGTTAAGACGCGCCAGTCTAGTCCTGTAATGAAGGAAGGTAGCGTTTGAAATGTCGAATAATGTGTCATCAGCTGAACAATACATAAGTGCGACCACGGGTACCTATAAACTTCATCGCTTTTCTTTGGTGTCACACTTTGCATTCCCAGCTTGTTAATAGATTTAGAAGTAAAGTTGGAACGATGTTGCTTTTCCTAATAGGATATTTTGTGTCTGTAAGTATCATTTCATAGACGAAGATCTGAAAACGTATCTGGAACAACCAGCTTGCACATCTCTCCGGATTTGCTCTTTGGGCATCTACCCACAACTTACGATGAACCTGATCTTTTGCGCAAGCTCCCTTGAACCCGAGCACTGCGACCGGTCAGTTTTTGGAGTTTCGTCTGTCCGGTCCTGCCTGTTTTTAAAGTCTCGTTTTTTTGCTCAAAGCACTAGCTCGCTTGCATCTACGCCTTCTGATGATAGTCGAGAAATAGTTTTGCAGTTTTGGATGCGGAGATAACAAGATCATCGTAAAAAAACTGTTTGCTCAACAACTGGTACTGATCCCTTCATAGTGGAGGATGTTTGAGTTGCCATTTTAAAGGGGTCTGAAATTTATTCTGAAGCAAAGTTGAAAATTTCTAATGTGGAAAGCCTCTGGAAGTATATTCTGCAATGTCATTTTCGTAGCTGGACTTCAGTTAAATTTCATTTACTTATGAACGAAGTGTGTGCGCACCCTTGCCTGAAAGACTTCCTTAGAATGCTATATATTCCAAACACGATAATCTTCAAATTTATAGTAACCATGAAAACTCTTCGATCTCTTGAATATTTCAACTCGGATATCACTTACTTTGCCACTGAAACAAGGCCAACGTGCAAAGTTTCTGAAGAATCTATGCAAGAATGGAACTGAGGCCCTAAATGATATTCGCTTCATCAAGCTCCAAAATTTCTTCCAAGGTGATATTCCTTGGTCCTTTCGTGATCGCTTTCCTTCACAAAGGTGTGGCAAAATTGAATCTTTGCGAGGAAATTCTCAGTGATCAGAGCGAGAGGCTGAGCGCCAGAGAAGCCTTTAGTATAGCGTGGCCTCTGAAACAATGGGTAGTCCATGGTAATAGGCTTTTCTCGCCAGGCCAAATGGATCCACGGAACTAATCCTTCTGTGCGAACGATGACTGCAACGCTCGACCAAAAAAAAGCGAATGACGGCCACTGTAAGTTGAATGACGCTCAGATACAGACAGGACTGCATTCGTAGAGTTGTTGAAGTCATTGCTTGTCTCACCTAGATATATGTAGTGTTCAAATGTTACAGTGATGTGAAAGCGAACAGTATTGTATGCGGAATGAAATGTGATTTATCTCTTTGGCTTTTAATCCAGCGCACCTCAAGAAGTTATGAATCGATTTTAGTTAGTGTCAGCAGGCTGCGACGAAGACGCCGTGGGGTATAATGATTCCTTCATAAGCCACAACATTATAATATTAATACGTTAGTTGCGAAACAGGGTAATCACAGGAAATTTATGAACACAGTTATCAAGTGAAGAAAACGGTTTGAAACTGGAAAATTTTAACCCTTGAGCTTAGCTTGATGTTAACGTTATAAGTATGTAAGTTGAATACGTTGTACTACGATTCAGCAACAACTTTTAACGCTATTAGCTTGGAGTATATTCAGCTGTGTTAACGATACGAGCATGTTTTTGACGCAGAGCTGTGATGCCTAAAATTCCTCGTTTCGATGGAGCATTTCATTTCCGAGGAACACCACAGCGTGAAATATCTGTTGAGGAATGACGAATCAGTAAGCTGAGTGTGATATTCAGTTTCTTGATTGTTTGACAACCATTTCGGCTGTCACACTGCAATTTAAGTAGCGAGACTAGAAATAGAGCTAAGGCTGTTAATTTAAAAAGAAACAAAAAATATTATTGCAGAAAGCGAACGAAGTTGAAATACAGCAATCAACAGTTGTGAAGATATTCATTCCCTTTAAGATACAGTTCGTTTTAAACGTTTGTTTATTGTGAGAACAGCCCGCTGTCACTAGGAAGCACCCAAGACTGCTAACGCTGATCAAAAGAAAGCGTGAGGTCCCGATCTGAAAGCTAGGTTGGCCTTCTTCTTTGTAAAATAGAACAGGTACTTCGTTTCGTTCCGTACCTTTTATCGAGTCCACTGCTGTTCATTTACCAGCACCTATTAATTTCTTCTTCAACTTTTATCATGTTTCATAAACTTTCTCTAATACTGTTTCTATGCGCAAGGTGTGGTGAACACACCTTGTGTTCGTGGAACTGTAATTTAACCGTAGCTCAGTTCCTAAAAATACCCGTGGAAGCTCCGAACTAAAGCAATGCTAATTTGAAACGTGGAAATTTTTCTTGAGACTAGAAGTGTTAAACTCCAACCTCAGTACCATAGGAACATGCAGCTATGCTGAATTTCACGGCTCTGCGTCAGGGTGAGCTGATTTGAAACCTTCCTCAGCAGATACGCTTCATCGTCAGCAAAAAGAGTTTTCATTTCTCATTTTAACTTTACATCTCTCACTTCTCTCACAGATCCTCAGAGAAGAAAGAACTGCAATGCTAGCAGTTGTCCGCTTAAATGCGCATGTTGGTTAGTTTTTTTATTTTTTATTCCATTCAGTATTTCTCGATATGCTTTCCGTTAATATTTCAAGTTATTATTTTAAATCTCATAAACCATAACTGCATACCCATCGACGTCATTTCAACAGCTGTTTCTCAAGCGCCTCTTGCCACTGTTATACTCCGTGCGCGACTAATTTCTAAAACTGTGATTTACTCGCCTAAAAATAGGGTGCGCTGCAAAATTCCGCAATAATACCTACGAGTAAATCCATATTGATAATAATATGTATGCATTCTTTTGAATTTGTGCATTAGATATGTTGCATTGTGTGATTTAATTCAGAAAAGACAGTTAACTCCTGATGAACACGTTCAGATGCACTTTATGTACAGTTGGAGATGGTTATACAACTTTCAAAGGTGGAGGACAAAGCACGTGAATTGGTTTCCATCATTTTTGAGACCAACGAGTCAACAGCTTTGCCAGGTACAGCTACTTCTATTCAATTGCGGAATCCAAGCATTTCATTTTGCACTTCATATAATTTTTTCATCATTGCCGTTGATGACAGCCGAAGAAGTGCATCAACGCACCTTTGATGAACTGCATCGGAATGTGAATCTTCCGTTGGCCCACGTCTGGTTACTAACGTGTTGGTGATGGCAAATTTGTAATGTTAGGAAAATATTTTTATTCCTACTGGTTTAATGTTTTACTTTTAAATATCCAAATTTTGTAACAACTTCCGTGGGTTTCATAGATTTAAAAAATTGTTTACGATGCGTATTGCTCCCTTGCAGTTATATTTCAAAGAACCTCTGATCATGTCGTCGTTCTATCAACATATTTCGCTTGCCAAATCAATCCCCTTTCGTCTTCATTAACGGGACCTAAATTCAGCGTTGAATTTGCTCCAACCTCGCATTTTTGAAGCGTTTTCTGCAACGCTCTTATAGCTTCTCTGTCCATTGATTTGCTAAGACCTCTAATTGGCGATGTTTTGTGTATTTTTTTTGGCATTTTTGTTTGTTTGTAACAGCGTTGTTGCGTCGGCTTAAGTTTCTCTTAGAGTTTAGGGAAATAATCGGGTGCTAGATTGTTCATGTTAGTGAGTTGTGCATTTATCGGCAGATCTCAAAATTCGTAAACCTAAATTTAATTTTCCGTCTTTTATGATTCATAATTTTTTAGACCTTCATTTTATCGGCACGGTACTTGGAAATTACTGTAGAATTGTATTCATTATTCCGAGCTTCTTTGAAACAACAGTATATTGAGACCGCTGCCACAACCATCTGTGGAATGGATTTCAAAACACGAGGAAAACATGGTTATAATATGCACACCTAGCCGTTTACTTAGGGTCACAAGTGCAAGCTAAACTTCGCCTTGCTTCTATGCCAACGTACTAGATCGCAACTATATTTCTGCGTGAATATGAATGTGAATACTTTGCAATTTTACATCTAGTTTCTTAGTCATTTTTTGAGCTGTCGGCCGACATTTGTCAATGAGCTTTAGAGCTGAACTATAAAATTTGTGTAAATCATGAAAGATTTGCAGAATGCATTAACTGCTAGAGTACATATTGTTCTAAATAAGAATGCTCTTAGTTTCTAATGAACAACAATATTGATATTGTGGGCCTTACAATGTTCGGCTGCTGTGGCAGCCTATCAAGAGATGATAAAATTTTGAGAGGAACTGGGGTAAAAAACTCAGTGTACTTATATTTCTGACTTATAATAAGACTAGTTGAGCCTGTAAAACAAGTGTGCTTATATCAAATTCAACGAAAGCGAAGATTTATATTCTGGTCAACATTTTTCTGTATCAGTTGTCTTGTTGCTTGAAATGTTCGTTATAGTTATAGATCAATCCTTTCCATTTTTTCATGGCGGAGAATACTCTTTTATAGCAATATATTGTTTAAATTTTTCTAGCTTGCTCCCCTCAGGGGGATACAACTATTGTACCTATGGGAATTAGCACTCCTAGGGAGAAAATCTGTGAGAGCCCGAGCTGAGAGTTAGGTAGGCGTTCTTTTTTGTTGAAATAAAATGTTTGTTATGTTGAGGACCATCTTTTCTCTGTTCACTACTGTCCTGTTTTTGAGCACCTGTTGCTCTCTTCTTCAACTTTTATCTTGTTTCATGAACTTCTTTCGCAACTTGGTGTTTCAGTGGCCCTTCTGTATAGATTCCGCGTTCCCTTCTTTCCATACTAAATGGCGCCTTCCTCCTACTTCTCTTCGATGCGCTTTGTTAGTGGTTAGGTAGCTTTAAACTAACATATTATCTAATCTTATCTTTTCTAGCTTATTTCCGATATTTATTTTAGCATTATTTAGTTCTTACGCTCCTAGTAGTCTGAGAGCATGTAAGTTTCAAGCCAACTTTTGAAGGCCGAGAACCTGGGAGCATCGCAGATATCAACAGGTGTGGAATTTCCGAATTTGTACCAGCGGAAGACAATCTATTTTGAGACCTGGCTTTTGAGTAATGAGCGAATTTGAGCTCATTTCTATATCTCGTCAAGAAGACATGGTAGTCTGTTTGAACACAAATTTGATGTCAGAGTAAGAATTTTCGTTAGTACAAAGTATTTTGTATGTTTATAAAACTTTCAGGTGAAAATCGGTAGTGATCAGGCAGTTCAAGAATTTTTAGGTTATAGAATGAATTATTTGTGAAGGCGCCGTATTCTAAGTTGGAGACAGCTCTGATACCCTATTTCTGAAATTGGAATATTTTGTCAGTTTTATATTAGTTCTGTGCCATATTAGGCTTTAGCGCCGTATTGAGACAATCTGAAGCATCACTGCACTGTAAAGAATTTAGAGCGCTTTTCTTGGTAGGATTTGCTCGAATTGTTGTAAAATTCCGATGGATTTGGACAGCTTCATGCTTATTAAGTTGATATGATATTCGGATTCAAATTTTCGTTTAGGATCATTCCTCGACATTTGTAGTTGTCTGTCTCGAACTTTTTTGCCAATCATCCAAATGCTCGCGAGAAGTGTTATTTTCTCATGGAAGAAAGGTTTACGTCTATAGTCCTGGTTTGGTTTTCACTGATTTTATTTTCTTCGAGCCAGAGAGGAACGCTGTTTAATTTCTGTTATATTATTTTTCCGATTTTCACGATGATTAGGAGAAGAAACGTAACTTGATGATGTGCTGTTATCTGTAAACACAGTGAACTTGCAGAAAACTGTTGATTTCGCGGAGATAATGATTTCGAAGATATGAAGATAATCAATAGAAGAACTCCAAGAAGATATCACTGAGGGACTCAAGAGTTATGTTTTACAGCTCTGAAGTAAAATGCCCAATTACTTCACATTGTTAACTGTTGGAAAGGCAGGATTTGAACCGTCTGTGAGAAGGACTTCTCATGCCATAGTCGATCAGCTTAGACTAAAGAATATGTGATCTACGCATTCAAATGCCTATAAAAGTCGATGAAAACGGAAAATACTTAATGTGAGTTTCCCTCATCAATATTTGAGTAAAGAAATTACCGATGGCCGCATTGTTCAATCATAGGAATTGAAGGAAACATACCCGTGAAACTATTGTTATGTTTAAGGTCACCAATAACTCGAATTTGCAATCATCACAGCTCTAACTTTTGAAAAGGCTTTAACTTATGAAAATCTCGTTAATGGCTTGTTTTTCGGCGTTGTTCGACATGAAGCACCAAAAATTTGAACAAACAAATTATTTGCACTGCATTAAAAGATCTGTTCTCTGTTTAATATTAGCTGAGAGTTAAAATATATTCTTCACAATCTTGGCCACGTTTCCAACAAAGACGAATTTGTTTGCTTATTTTATAATTCTACTTCGCTTCAGCAGTTCTCTAATTTTTTTATCGTTTGGTGGTGTAGAAGTCGAAATTTATATGTATCGCTTCAAGTTAGAATTGTGATATATTTAGAGTCTGTATCACTGCGAACAGTTTCATTGGAAAACACAAGACAGTTTCTGGAATTAAAGTGACTACGTTGGTTTCAGAAATTCCGTTTTGAGTGCAGTTGCTTTACAGTGGGCAATTGTGTCCAGTGATTAGTCTAATATGAGTGGAAAAAGCGCAGCGTCGTCTCTTTCATTCGTAGAGCCGGCCCCTTTTTTGGAGGGGGGCTTCGCCCTTTATTAATTTTGAGGTGGACGATAGAAAACTGGGTGGTTCATTTCGGTCCATTCACGACTCGCTTTGTGTCTCGTAAATCAATACGCAGAGCTGGTCCTCTCGTTCGCTTGCTCTCTGAAGGCAATTCCACCCTAATTCCTTTGGTATAAATCAATATTTCCGAGTTCCAACCTGTCTTCAGCCACTGGAATTGGCTAATTAACTGGAACCGTTGAGCACATAGGCCACAATTACTGGATATCCTCTGGCTTTGGAGGATCGGTCCAAGGTGGTTTCCTGGCTCCAATATAAACGGGATGGAAGAGCGACTTGGACACGGGTCAAACTTATGGAGTGCGCCGGCTTCGCCAAATTGCTGGCCGAACTACGTTAAAAAAATTCTTATGGAAAGTTCTCTTTTTCTTGACGGTGTGTTGCGGAAGTGCATCAATTTTGTATTTGATCCAGTGAGATAATATTATTACTCTTGTACTGTGAAACTCGATTTTCAGTTCTATATTGTGGGGAATTTTGTTTTCAATCTACTTTTCCGCAACTCGCTTTAGAGCCAAACTATAACCGATCTAAGCAGATTATTTTGTAATGCTTTCTATTGATGACGTTGAGGATTGCAAACGTGAATCAGTGAAAAGGTTTTGTCATTTTCTTAATAAAACGGACGCTAATCTGTGGATAACAACTGTTAGTGTTAGCTTCCACTTACAAAAAAGTGCTGAAACTAATAGGTCCCCAAACTTAGGCAGCCATACCAGACACCAACGCTTCGATGTTGTTCAGTTATGAAACCTTCTACCACAAATTTGTGGTGTTTTTTCACCGAGAACTCAGACCAAGAAAGATACAAATCTATAATAAGACTTCTTCCATACGCATTGAAAAAACTCCTCTGTATGCAGTACAGTACCTGATTGACTGTCTCCAAGAAACAAATAAATAAACGACCCGTATGAAAAAATAGTTCTTTCCAATTGGTTATAATTGGTACTCTTCACGATAATTAATTTTAAAATTGTAACGAATATTCTTGCCATACGTGTTCCTCTTACACCGTGAAGTGCCTACAAGTTCAAGGACTGCATTCCCATTATGAAATCTCTTGTAAGCTTGGAATACTGTTAATAAGTTACCTAACTATTAATTTCACTTAAAAGACTTAGTGTTAAAGCTTAATCTTCTGACTTACTGAACTGAATTTCTCCACGCAAATAAAGAATTAATTATGTAGAAGGAACTGGCTCAAATTAACAAGCCAGAGGTTAGCTCATCAGTTCTCGTAGTGTATCCAGAAGGGCCGCTTAATTAAAGTTTAATTAGATAAGTTGGCAAGTTATCCTGATATTTGGAGGCAAGTTACTGCGCTGTAAACGACTAGCAAAACAATCGAGCAATGGGGCACGCTCATGGCCCCGATTAAGCTAAGTAGACTGTTCAGGTGTCGCCTGCGCGCTCTCTATGTGCCAACAACGGCCACTTAACCGCAAGCTCTTTGATAAGAGTCCTTGCTGCCCAAATGGACGAACTTCATCTCTACGCTTCTTTGAATTACTCTATGAGAGCCAACGGGCGGGCCTGCCAGACTCGATGAACTCCGAACGCTTTCCTGAATAATCCCAGGATCTCGTCTATATTAATTTTGTGAATTTATGGGTTATCTTGATTTTCTGCTCGGGGAAAGGGAAAGTGTTTTCCTGTGGGGAGTTGTTACAAATCTTGTAAGTTTTGCACACTGAGAATAATAAAAAACAATGTTGCCGGAAATTTTTTAATGCAAACAAATAGTGATGTACCGATACCATTTTTTTGGCCGATACCGATACCGATACCCATTTTTTGGCCGATACCGATACCGATACTCCGATACTTGGAAATACCGATACTTTGACCGATACTACTACCGATACCGATACTTTTACAATAATATTAAAATTAAACCATTATAAGCCCTGCATGGGTGTTATAATAAAATTATTTACTTATATATCTAATAATATAACAATATTGACAATAAAGTTTTCGATTAGGAATGATAAAATTGCTCTTGCTATGTTAACAATATCGTTTGATTCGTTTCCCGCCCAAAGTTTTTCGATTGCGTCATCTTTCCGCTTTTTTCGTTTGATACCGTTATCAGCATGTATGAACAAACAAGTATTCGCTGCTAAGCAATTTTTATTTACCAACTGAGGTTATCATCCCACTAAATATATTAACAATATTTTTCTCCATTTACAGGCGTAAACTAGTAATATAATGTAGCATTTAGTCTCAGAAATAGCAGCGTGAACGCAAGTAGTATACGTACTCGTATGTACTAACACACACAGTGTACAGAAGCAAACACGGCTCTTTTCGGTTTGGGGGCCTTTCGAATTTTAATATTTTTTTTCGCCAAACTATGTATTTTGGTGTGAAAAACACAAAAATGAAAACCATTTTGTGGAGAAATTTTTTATTAAGCCTGAAATTTGCTTATATCCATTAATATTTTGTGAAAATACTGCGGTTTCTCGGTACGTTTTCGCCACACAAATTCACACAGATACGAGTCCATCATTTGTCGGTGAGTGCCTCCCTGACGTTTTTTTTCATTTTTAGACTATGCTATGCACTCTCAATCATTTGAGTGTGTGCACCTGTTGCAGGGTCCACCAAGTTTTCACTCTAATTAACAGTGAGGTGTTTGAAATTATACCCTTGGTTAGGTTAGGAACACTTAGTGAATAATTTCTCCACAAAATGGTCATCATCTTCGTATTTTTCACACCAAAATACATTCTTTGTCGAAAAGAAAACATTAAAATTCGATAGGCCCCAAAACCGAAAAGATCTGCAAATACGCAGCAAACTATAAGATTGTTCGTGAATTTTTCAAACATCTTTAAATAGAAGAAAAATGCAAGATTCGTAATGTACGGCGATTTACATGCTGAATTTAAATAAAAATTTTCAGCTTCTGCTATAGTAAATTTACAAAAACTTTAAAATGCGCCTTCAACTTTATTTATTTGGTTTGATTTTTGTTAGCCTGTCACATACGCTAAGAAATGAAAATTAGGTCAAACTATATAAATTTTAGTTGTGAAAGTATAATAATATGATGTTGCTGCTGTGTTTTTACTGTGTTTCACTATTCATGCTGCATAGCTTTCACTCACTGACCGTGCGTGACTCATCGGGAGTTAAAAGTTGTAAATTCAGTTAGCGGGCCTGATCAAACGCTATAACTCAGCAGTTAGCTAACTAATTTACTAGGCATGAATAGGCTCTTCAGTTGATTACTAGTGTGCACGGCCCGCCAAAAATGACGGGATTCAATACCTTTCTTGAACAAATTTTCCAGACGTGGATGACTAACAAATATATTTATCGTTACAGTACCCGTGATAAAATTTTTTATTGTACTTGCGCACTGGTGAAACTCGTATCACAGATGCGGTCATTATGGCTACATTTATGAGCGTGACAGAAAAATGGAAGAAGCGGACTCCAAACAAAAAAATCAAGGGTATTTTTAGGGAGTAGCAGGACCCGTGGAAATTCAATGGACAATGTCATCGTTAAGCTAGGTGGACCCGTGAAAAAATTCCGTCAACATTACTCAACCTTTCCTGTCCTGTCCTAACCTATCCTAACCGAAGCTATCCTGATAAAATATCAAACATATCAATGCATGTAAGGGCCATCTTTGAATGTTACACTGAGATGTTTGGTATCCATGATACCGCACACTCAGGCATCCTATGTTTCTAAGAAGCGGACACCAAACAAATACATAAGTAAATAGATAAATAAACATACTACGGGTATTATTAGGTTAGATACTATTACTTTCACGATTTATGACATTCATTTTCATGATAAATTTCGTATTATTGAAAAGTATCGGTAAAGTATCGGCCGAATTTTGCCGATACCGATACCGATACCAGGAAAATGACCGATACTTGCCGATACCGATACCGATACATCGGTTCATCACTACAAACAAACAAAATTTCGGGCTTCTCATGGGTCACTCATCAGTGTTTCGAAAAATTCGATGAAATTATCACAATTGGGAAACTATAAAAATTGTTCACCTAAAACATGAAAAACAATGAGAGTTAAACCTAAATAAACCTACGTCATTGAAAATTTGCATCATGAATTGAATTCATTCAGTTTCAGACGGTATCCATAAATATGTAAAAAATGCGAAATATAGTTATACGAATGTTCACAGATTCTAAAAATTCCAAGACTCGTGGGAAGTCCGAAATGTTTTTTATGAAAGGTTCATAGTGACACTGGCCCTTTTATTACCCTCAAAGTTTGACAGATTTCCAAGAAATCAGCCTATAACATGCGTACTTTTGAACATTGGTTTACAAAAATTTACGGAAGTGTTAGAGAAGAATTTCTTGAGTGATGTACAACCCTGTAGGGTTTAAATATAATAAGCATTGCTGAAAAACCTTTGGCCAAGAATATATAACCATTAGAAATGCTCTCTCGAAAGAGTGTTAATTCCTTGTCTTACCCACAATTTAATGTCCTTCAGTCGTAAAATAAATGGGGGTATTTCTTCTTGGATGGGAACAAGAATCTAGCTTCATTTGTGTTTGTTCTGCAACTGCTGTAGAGCTAACAATTACTTCATTCGGAAAAAAATATTGCCCACCTTTTGTTTGTTCGAGGGGATCGGGGAAAATCAGCAGGTTCATAATTTTCTTTCGGAAGCACACGCCACCATATAAACTTAGCCATCTCATCCATTTAGAGAAGCGTCGGCAGTGAGGCTGTGTACGAAAGTAATTCGTTTACTGCTGTCAGCTGTCAGGTACGCAAATTACGCCAGTATTGCTGGTGGTTAATCTCAGTAAATCCAAAAGCTCGCCGTGAAAGTGGTCCGTGCTGCTCCGAATAACTCATGTCGCAACTCTGCACCTACCCAAATATCTTCTGCTTCAACTTCTCGCACGCGGGTTAGAATTAAATTTCTTTTTATTGATGTGCTATGGAGTTAGATTTAAAGTTTTGTCCGATTTACAGAACAAAATTTCAGACCGAAAGTCTTGGCTTTTGTTACCATTTAAGAATGAAACGATTAGGAATTTTTGTATTTTATTTTATGTGGTTAAAATATCAGTTTGAAGGAGTATCCATCTTTACGTCTATTCCAAATCACATAAGAGGAGGTACACAAAATCACAAAATCATGAATTCATGCCGATAGCTTTCAAAGGTGGTGTAGTATAAACACTACAATCCCTAAATGTTTTTGCCGCTTTCAAAGTCAAACCATCAGTCTTCAAAGAGCAGCATTCTAAAAAGTGTGTCATGACAAACGTTGAATCACACAAAATAAATCCCGTAAATCCTACCGACTTTTCGAGAAAAAATCTCCCATCCTATGGTAATGTATGAAAAAGGAAAAGAGAAATAATTGAGTCGCCAATGTTGCACTCTGTGATAAAACCCTTTAAATTGGATGCTACCTGAAGTTCCTGGGTCATAAGATGTGAGCTGAAGAGAATTTGTGCCACTATTTTCTCTCAGTCATGCTGTGCAAGGAAGCCTGCACTGGCTGAGACGAAACCTCTCTAATCGGATCACTCAAATTACTGATCGCGTTGAGCGATGATATGTCGCTACTTCCAAGGCTGTCTCAGACCTCGCAAGCACTGATGCGTGCTCAGAGGATGACTGTATTTTGGTGGGATGGACTTCCTGAGCAGAAGCGTTTGGTGACTTGAGTTCGTTTAGTGTCAAGTGCGATGTGATTGCCGCAGCACAGCAGCACGAACGAACTGCGTGCCTGTGAACATAGTTCGAATTTCACAAATTAAATGGTATTGGTCATCTTATTTTCGTTGGTGAGTTCAGTATACTGAAAGAACACATATACCAATGACGTTAATTATTTTGAACCCTCGAGATGATAATTTAGGAAAGAAAGTTCATGAACTGTGCAAGAGGAAAAGTTGAATCTCTCTATTTTAATCAGGAAAAAAGAAACATATTTTGAAAATAGATTCCTTAACTCAACGAAAGAAACGAGCGATTATAACCAAATATTTGATTCCTTTAAATGATCAGTTGGTTAGGCAAGAGACAGCGT
The DNA here is from genome assembly GCA_014220935.1 of Platorchestia sp. MABIK. NCBI lineage: Eukaryota > Metazoa > Arthropoda > Malacostraca > Amphipoda > Talitridae > Platorchestia > Platorchestia sp. MABIK. The sequence continues at coordinate 50,006 of JACJUY010000298.1, forward strand.
AATTGAGTGAAATAATTCAGGCTCGCCTCTTTGTCTCTCATCATGCGGCGGTTTCTTGATTTAGCTTTCTAAACTTGCAGCGAAATCCACTTTAACGTTCTCATCACACTTTGAGTTATGATATAAATATGAAATGGTGCGGACTAATGGCTGCTTTGAGCGTTGCTAAAAAATTATTTCATATTTTAGCGTTCCATTTATAAAATTAGAACAATTAAACATTAAACGCTCTGCATTTTGTCCAATTGTTTGGAGCACAAATTGTTTTCATTAGGTATATTATGGTGCTGAATTGAAATCCATAAAATAAACACAGGGTAAATTAGCAGTACGAAATCGTTTTCTCGAACAAATGAGGTATTTTGACTGTTATCATGAATATGTTTCAAGGAGACTGAATATCGAATAATACTAAAAAATGTATGCATTTTGCTGATAACCTTTATTTTCATGGTTATTAGTGATAAGTACGAAGACTTGCAAATACTAACATTAATTAAGGGGAAGTTGAGAGAAAATATCGTGTAAGCCACAAATAATGAGATAAAGCTCTGAAGAGACCAAGTTTAAGTCCTGGGGAACTCCATACTGCTCAAACTAAACACCAGGAATTAAACATGCGAGCTAAGTTTTATAATCCAATTACTGTCCGTTTGTGAAGAAAAAGTTCTGTTCGGGAATGCTGAAGTTCGGCCCTGGTCTGTGAATGGTGTGGGGGGATGTGGGGGAGACCCTCTTCATCTCCGAGCTCCCAACCTGAGATTTTTGTCTTGCCTGATTGACGAGATTCAGAAATTCTCCGCCTTAAAATCAAATATGAACAGGTAGCGAATGGGTTGTCAAGTGTCGCTGTCAGTGATCGAGCTTTTTGTGCTTGTGAGATTGGAAATTCTCCTGAAAAGGATATCTGGTGGTATACTTGGGAGCAGCGCTTTATTTCGAGTTAGTCTCTAACTCTCGGTTAATGTTTTGGCTAGTGTTATTTGTTCCCTTATTTATACAGTATGTGATTTTGAATGAGCCGATTGACTTATGTTATTCCTACCTGTTCAAAATAACTAAGCCAAAGCACTCGCAGTATACAGTTGTGATACATTTGCCTAATTTACTAGGTACATTAAATTACTAGCGTCACGTGCGACATGACCGAAAATCATACAAATTGTGTCTTATGATTTATTGCAACTACTAGTAAAATTAGACTACAAAGACGCTGGTTCGCAAGCCCAAGAGCCGTTGTGTATAGTCGTGGATTAAGGAATGTAGTCAATAGATACAAAGAAATCAATCGAATTTGAGGGCGCAAATTCAAACTGATGAATTATTTAGTTGACTTCATTCGTGATGAGAAGTGAACCTTGCTAAAAGTAACGGAGGAGCATTGAAATTTGAGTGGTGAATTCCCTTTACTTTCAATACAAAATTTCTCGCAATCTCTATAGAGCAGGGTTTCCAAAATCTACCTGGTAATGCAATGTAATGGAGTTTTACTAATTTTTTCGTTGATAAGCCAGTGCTGAATTCATATAGCGCGTTTTTTTTAGCGCGACAGCGCCGCGCGTCCTAGGACGTGTCCTCCTTTGGGATAAGTCGGGTTGACCTAAGACAAGGCGTGCGATGTCATAGCCATCCATCCATGGTCTCCATTCGCAAAGTCTTTACAGGCGAAATGCTCTCCTTACCTCTCGGAATAGGCCAACCGGTCCGTAGATTGAGCAGGTGATGGCGATATTTTTGTTGAGCATCAAGCGTAAGATAATAGCCGTGTCCGAGGGATGACCAAGTGCCACAGTAACGAGCTTGAGGCTGCAGAGTCTGCATGGACCGCTGATTTCTCCACGAAAGGCCCGAGTCATCGGCGGGCCAAGCTCTGCAGTTTCCGTTTGCGGTTGTGCAGGGCTCTCAATCTCATGCTCAACGATAGCTCAACGGGCCATGCTGCTGTTGATGCCAAACATCTGTTGAAGGCTATCATTTTTTTCGTCTTATCTAATGTTTTATCAAATTATATCCCTCATGATTATTTGCTGGCGTGTGGAACCCCAGTGTGTAGGGTATGTACTTGATTTCCCCATCATTTATCAACGGTACGTCGTTTGGATTAATGTCTTCTACTTCGAAAATCACTCTCTTTTCTTTGACCATCAGAGGTCAATAAAAAGTGCCAGACCATCCATTGATACTCTAGTATAAAATTGTCATTTCATGTTAGTGATTTTTCGATAACGTGCTGAGGATAAGTCCTATGGTTTTTTTATGGGAATATGCCCTCATTTTTGTGAACGCTGCCAATTTTCTTCTGTTTTCCTATCATTGATTTTGCAGGGCAAGACCGGCTAAGAAATTAACTTTTAACACATTAAACCAGTTGTTTTCACCGAGTTAATTCTGTGAGTGAGCCTATAGTAGGAGACATTTTTCAATACGTAATGTTATTTACCATGCACAAACGGATGTCATTTCGGTGTAATGTCAGGGCTTTAAGCAAATCGAAAGTTATTGTTCTATTCTATTTATGATTTACACGCCTGACATATGAGAATGAACTTATTTTTTCAAGAAATACCAATAATTTCACAAGATTTGTTACAGATTTCAGAGTATTTCAAGGTATCACAGTATATCAAGATACGTTCAAAAATTCAGTCGAGCAATCAGTGTCACTGCTAGGAATTATGGCTCCCATCAAATTTCCCTTTGTTTGTGCCAAATGAGAAGATAATGATGACCCAATAACTCCGCGCGATGATCACGTAAGCTGTGTTCTATTTCAGTTATAAGTTCGCTCGAACTGTGTGCCTAACATCGAGTCAGTGTATGCCAGCCAGTTTAATTGCGAGTCTCCGCTTAGCATTATACACCCAAAATGGACTGATTCGTTCACTGATGAAAATTTATGTATTTTCTGTTTTTATTTCAGATGCAGCAAAGTTCTCTTATGATATTTAATTTGTTTGAACTTAGTGTTCTTTCGTTTGATTTAGCGCATCAATCTTGTGCGTACGTCAATAAACACCCGCCCTGTACATGGATGTTAGATACTCAACAGCAATGTAAGAACATTAACAGGTGTAACTTTTGCGTTCAATTTTTGAGATGGATGAACTACCATAAAGATCATTCACGAATTTAGTACGTAAAATAAGTATGTTATCATTCTACACTGTCATGTAAGGGGCAAATGATGATTTCATAACAAGTTTGAAAGAATTCTGAGTCCTTCAATGAAGGCTTGATTCGATCATAGATACCATGCGCTGCAATTCTTTTAACACATCATCGCAGGTTTGCTGGCCCCGATATGCTCCCCGCGGCCGCTGTGATCAAAATGCTCATGTTCAGAAGTGACACATTCAATTAGACCTAGGTTTTCAGCACTGTTTACTCTAGGATTCCAGCATTTAATTCAAAACTCATAAGCCAATGTTTACATCTGCTTTCCTGGCTGATCTAATGAATAGGTTAATACAAACACTTGCAGAAATCGATGCCTCGATTTCAAGTTCCGCATTTTGGGGATGAAAGCAAACACTGCGAGGCGAAAATGAATCGTGCACATTTTTTTAGGCCTCGTGCTGTTCAGAATTGAAATAATTTTTACGAGTTCAATTGTTGTCCCTTTGAAGTGCGTTGCGTCCTTCCACGCTTCACTGTTGAGCTTTGGCATGAATTTTGCGTGTTTTGAGTCGCAAATAGCATTGCGCTCCATTTTGCGCGTGTTTTTGCCGACAAAAGTCATTGGTAACCGTAGGCAAAATTTTGTGCATTTAATGTACATCGGGTAATTTGACCTTTCTTAAGGAGGGTGATATTTGGGTCTTTGAAGTCCACGTCAGTTTCTGCGGTTTGCAGGTCTAGCTGCAACAGCTTTGTGCAGCATTCACATGAAAATATTCTTGTGTTGAAAATTCCTCCAGCGCCTCTAAAGTGTAAATTTACTATGAAACTCAGCATTTTATCTACACAAGTTCAGTGTTAACGGTTTGTCTAATTAGAGTTCTTCCTATTGGTAGCCGTAGGCTTCATTTTTGATCTAAGTAGACAGTATTAGTCATCAGTCTACTCATCCAGCCTCGTCAATGATTTCTGCTTTGTGCGCAATCAGCATGTCAAGCACGAGAGTTTTTTACAACGTTGCTTCATTTCTAGTTTTTGGCTCCCTAAGAGAATATAGAACAGGCGATAGATTTAAGTTAGTCAGATTTGTCTATCCTACCCTTGGGGGACTGGTGCCCCTAAGGATATACTGTTGAGTTACCTCATAATTAGCCATTCGGGACGTCTATTTAAATTGCGCATCTTTTTTCTTTAAATTTTCATCCCTTTTCGCTTTCCCTTTCTTGCCTTTTCTTCCCCTTCTAACTTCTTGTTCCTATGCACATGGTATCCTTTGTTG
>JACJUY010000298.1:62840-99123 GCA_014220935.1 Platorchestia sp. MABIK
AAAAGTAAGAGAATTCAGCATAAAGCGATGAAAATCATTACACAATTCCGTAACTTACTCTAAAAACCACATGTTCAGCGGCTTGAACTCATTTTTTTAATATGAAAAAGAGAGTAAGGTCATCCGTTCCAAATCTGCAAATACTTTAATGGCTAGATTGGTGTTAGCCCAGAAAAATATTTTTACCTTTCAAGAAGCATGTGCTTGCTGGAAATAACGGCCAAAAATTACTAAGAAAAAATTGGGTTACTTTGGGCCCTTACCTTTTCCCGGTAAAAATAATCATATCTTGGACCCGCCACCCGAAAATGTCGTCTCCATTAGCACAGCGAACACGTTCAAAAATTCGTCTTCACCGGGTAAAAAATCCCTCGGTATTCTCAAGTTCTAAACTTAGTGTAGCCTAAGAGTCCAGGGGGAGACAAAAATCTTCATAGCTTAGAGCCCTTTGTACAATAATTTTAAATCATTTATTTTTGTTGTAAATTGTGTAAATGATATTATTCTTTTTGTTCTGTGAAACGATCATTTCAGTATGACGAAACGAATGAACTGGTACTTGCGGGTAAAAGTTGATGACTGTGATTGTCACTTCTTCGATTCAGCTCCTTCTATGATGCCTGAGTGCGATTGGTGTCTGTCGACGTATAGGACTTGAGTGCCATCTCGGGGATGAGTCACTTAGCTCATACCTACTGCCGTATTTACTGTTATTTTCTACACAATTTTCCACGGCTGTCTGCTGGGAATACGCTTACAGTAATTGTATTCTGCTGGGAATACGCTTATGAGGACAATTGGCCCATTTCAGGGCAAATGAATGAAACTCGATGTAAACAGTTCATGTATACATACCCGTGTAAATTATTTTACCCATGGCTTCTCATTCTCCGTTAGGAATGTTTATTCTTTTTTTTGCAGCTTTGTACGTGGGAGTGCCGGGACTCTCTCTGCACACAGCAGAATTCGAATGAAACGATTGATGTCTTTCAAGAACGAGCACTTTTGAAGCAACATCTGGCAGTCATTACTGCATCATTGAATTAAAATTAGTAGAATTCGTAATCCAGAGATGGTAAAGCTTTTTTACTTCACTGAATCAACATTTAAAGCGGGTTTAAATGAAGAAATTCTTTTGAAACGCCATTAACCCTTAACCGTCAGAATTCTGTTCTCGTATTACCATTATTATAACTACCACTACTACACTGGCACTGACATGAGGTCGTCACCGACATCAGAATGGGGACGAAATTAGCCCGATAGGGAGTAATCTTCAATAGCACATCTGGGTGTAAATTTCACAAAATTCATATTCGTGAGGGTTTGTTCTGAGTTTTCCACACGTGGCATGGGGAAAGCTTAAGGTAAATGCAGTGTGCATTTATCAGAATCATTCAGCCCGAACACGAATTCATTTTTAGGAAAAATGGTTTTTCTCCGTGTCAAGTTTCATTAATGAGTTGCTCAAAACAATGTAGGTTTTGTTTACGTAAAAGTCTATCCAAGGGAAATTTATTTAACACTAATCGTCATTTATCCACGTCATCATAATTATCTTCGGAAACAATAAATTAACCAGACGATCAGCAGTGTTGCTTGAACATAATATTTCATCTCATTGGCGCCTGAATGAAATATGAGCTATTCTTAGAAGGCATAATATGCATTCTCTGAAAATAATGCTGCTCAATCTATGTGTTGTTCATTTTGACTTTCACCTCGATGGAGCTCAACGTGAAAATAAAAGTTCATTGTTGTGGCTTGTTTTTAAAACATGTTCTGCCATGAATGGTCAATTACTAGGCCCTGAAAATATACCATTGAACTGAAGACTTTAATCAACGACAATTATGCCTCATGAATTTTCTGCGCCATAATCATAACAGCTTTGAGCAAAGCTCCTTTTATTTCCTACTACTGTGTGCTTATTATGCCACATTGTCTTCGAGGACAAAGTTGCATATTTGACATGACAAATCTCTCGCAAACAATACTTTGCTAGAGAGACTATTGAGGCTTAAGCTTGTTATACGTGGATTGCGAAGTAGACAATTGTGTTCTTCTTAAGAGGCACATTCTTTAGAGTTCTGAAAGAGGCGTTTTTCTAAACGTCGATGTTTGTCCGATGATGCTGTTTTGCAAACCGGTTTTTAAATCACTGCTGGAGCTTTAACTTCGCTAACAAGTTGAAGCCATTTTAGTATGAAAATAACCGGTATTTTTTTTTTTAAATCTACTTCTGGGATGAGAAGGCAGAGCTGAGTTAATATCCGTTCAGCTCACGTTGAGGGGTCGTAACTGTCAATTGAGTGTTTTTATACGTGAAAATTAAAGTGATTTTGTGAAGCAAGATTATTTTGCTCAATGTTGCTTAGTTCGCAGCAGAAGTTTACTTTCATTTTTCAGTCATTGCTTCCCTCGAAAAAACAAAAAGAAGCTTTTCTTAGGTGTATGTATCTTTTCACTCAAGCTACCAGTTCGGTGATCAGAAAATCTTACACCAGTATAAAAAAGCTTGCTGAGAATTGGAACCATCGATAGACTTAAAAATATTCATGTTTTCATTTATGCACTATGAAACTCAATTGACTTTTTACATTATTTTTCTTCACTGCTGATTAAGGAGCTGAAGATGATTTTGGGGTATTGGCAAAGTGAAATTGTGCTGCGGCTGCACAGGCAGTCAATTTTCTCATAAGATTCTTCTTCTTTCTAACTCTAAGATCCGAGCAAAGGAGGAGGTTGAGCGAAGCACGATCTGAGGAAATTTCTTCTGGATGATCTATACACTTAAACATGAAATTTTTTCTGGCTGTTGTTTAGTTGAAACTTCATGACCATCTAAGTTTACGCGTTAGAACTCTAATCTGGCAGAATTCAGTTGAAGATGTTAAATGTTTTTGCTTTTATCATTCATTTTTGTGTTCTGGTAATGAATTCAATCGTTGTAACTCGGAGATTAAGGGGAATTTTAGCCATAAAGTAAATATTGAACAGACAAATCGATCTATTTTTTCATCTGGCAATAAAAACTGAGATAACACTCACCTAATACAAGTCTTTGTTTTTTCTCGCGAAAGTTTATTTCCGATCTTTTTATCTTGATGTTTTCATAATGGGATATTTTGATAAAAATTTTCATTAAACCTTCTGGTGAGGTATGAAAGAACTGCTCATTATTATTCTTACAACAGTTTCCCTTGAGGTGGATGTAAGCTACTGTATTTATTGGACCTCTCAGAGGAAGACATTCATTGTACGCATGGAAATAAACACTTCTTGGAAAACGAGGCGAGGTGCCGAGCTGAAGATTAGATACGCCTTCCTGCTGTTGGAACAATAAGAAGTTTTTCAATTGTTATTAACAATTTTTCTCACTTCACTGCTATCATGTTATCAGCACCTATTATCTTTGTCCTCAACTTCTGTCTTGTTTCACACACTTCTTTCAATCTTGATGTTTCATTACACTGGTTGTTGGGACATACATTGTGCATTGAGTCCCGGTTCCCTTAATTCCATACTAAAGGATACTTCCTTCCATCCTCTCTAGAGAACACCTTCGTTGTGGTCAGATTGGCTTTAACAAACTCATGTTCTAATCTTGATCAAATTTGATCTAATCCTAATTACCCAGAATTAAAGCATACTCCTAAAATCGTTCACAAATTTTGAATGTCTATATTCTTTAGACTAAATCGCTTAAGAATAAAGTAGTTGTTTTGCTATGACCGACATAATGAACCTTCAAAACAGGTTTTGAAACATTTTATACGAACAGCGCTTCACTCTTCTTATTTCCACTGTTTAGGAATCATTCAAGCGTACTGCATTTCTTTTGCGTAATTATCAGTTTATGCAATATTTATAAATGCGTGAATTTACAGTATATAGTATTCTGGTAAGCCAACGTTTCTTTAGCAAACGTCTAAACATCATCATACATTTTATCTCTCTAGTAACTTTTATTTGCTCAATTTTCCGCCGATCACTTCTGTTCAAGATTTATTTTGTCAGTTTCCAAGGACCGTACTGCTCTGCTTGCCACACTTAACGAACCAACTTCTGTACAGAAAAAGAATTGAAGATGGTCTGTCACTTGCGCACGCACTCATGGTCGAATTCTGTGAGCAAACACTGACTTTTCGTTTTTAAGAGCAAACTATTTCGCAGCCTTGCAAGGTAAATACATTTCAATAGTATTTGTTGACTCGTATTTTGAGGATAAAGCCTAAGATTCCGACGTGGAGATGTGCGCCGGCTATTGGTGCTTCCCCCTGTCGAGTTCGAGTGGCTAAGTTGAAAATTACTATCAGGCTCTAATGCTGGAACTCGCAGTCCAGTTTGTCGGAGTGATGCGAGATCCGAGCGTTGCTTGCAATGCTGCTGGATTTGGCAGCAGTTCATCTGTACAAAGAAGGAAATGGTTGTAAAATGCTGCTCTTCCATGAGAGTTAGACTGAAAAAATGTTCAATAGTCAATGAATCAAAAAGTGAAAAGTGCTCGCCCTAGACTTTAGGGACCTGAACCTGGGCAGTCGCGACATCTTTCTCAGTGTCGGCTTCTTTGTGAGAAATCCTCTTTGAACTGTCTGGCTGAGATGCCAGTGGTTGCTCGTTTTAGTTCTTTTTAGCCACCCGTTGAGCGATCCATAGTTTGTATAGCAGGCACGAACTCTGGTTCTTTTTTTTGTCGTATCTTGCCCCATGTGCGGTGGTTAGCGGCTCAATTCTCGTCCGTCACTCCCATTATGTTTCAGGAGCAAGAATTAATGTTGCGGTATCGACCGGACGCTGTGGGCGGCTGCTATGAGCTCAATGACGGAGCGCGTTTTGTTTTAAGGCATCGGAGAACGATTAATGGTCCTCTAGATGGATGATATTGTGCAGGAAATTTTACTCCGCCGCATTATGATAATGCTTTAGCGTACGGCTTCAATTTTCATAACTTAAAATGAATGGATGCCCTCTGAGAAATTTTCTCTCTCCATGTGAAAGGTATTTGAGAGCCGAGCTTGAGCAGTAGGGTTGCACTGAGTTTTGCTTTGTCATTAGTTTCGTTGGTACTTGTGTTAATTCTCTAATCTCGTAAATGAGAGGGGTGAGGGTAAATAGGAATGATTTCCTTGTGAACATGCCATGTATGATTCTCTTGTGAAGCATTGCATCCCAAATGCTGGGTCTGAAGGTAAGTTTTTGTGAGAGATGGTGCAGGGTTCCTGAGAAGAGTTCCGGGTAGTATGATGGAGATACCTGTTTTTCTGAATGATTCTGGGGGAATTAGCGCTCGTTGTGGTGTAGGGGTAAACTCACCACTAAGCAACAATTCGTACTAAGGGTGGATACGAGATGTTGAAAGATAATCACGTACATCTGTGCGTATTTGAAGTATTTTCTTTTTTCGCCTGACTTGTTACTTCTTGTTTTTCTCATAGCGGTGTCTCCGTCAGGGTTGTTAGAGCGAGTACAGCTAACAAACTCGTTCATAGGGAAATTAAATCCTAGACGTAATATTCTAGTATGTTATTTCGCTGGACCTGAATCTAAAAAGAAACTTTTCAGGCGTCATATAACGGAAAACTATTTTCCAGTTTTGGAATGTTTCTCTTAAATTCAGCTCGTAGCAAAGCTTACATGCATGAAACTATTGAAAGCTTATTTAATTTGGAATAATAAAATAATTTTTACCGTGAAATTTGATAGGAAATGACCTGTGCTATTTAGTCGCCAGAGAAATATAGTGTTCTGTCCTAGGCTACGATCGTCCGTCAGAATAGTGTCAATAATATGCCTTCGTGCCCTCATAGCGAGATTGTTCTTATTGCTCACATTGGTTGAATTTGGTCATACAATTGCAACAGGAGTTTTCGCTTGTATTTTCATTTAACCAAGATTCAATTAGTCACAAGTGGCAGCTGCATACAAGGCTCCTAGCTAAAGCTACTTATTACAGTATTTCTGTTGTGACGGTGATCCTGGGGGAAGATGTGAGGTTCCGAGCTGAAGATCAGGTAGGATTTTCTAATGTTAAAATAAATTACGTATTCCATCTGTTTGATACCGAACTATCTTTTACCGGTTCAGTTTTAATTTTTTCAGCACCTATGCTATTAAATACATTATTCTTCAACTTTTATCTTCTCTCATGAACTTCTTTCAATCCTTCTGTTTCCACACTCGTGAGATGAGGACGCACCTTGTGCAAATATTCTTCGTGTTCTCAATATTCTATGATAAAAGGTGCCTTCCTCCTTTCCTCTCTTAGCACCTTTGTTGTCGACTGGCATGCTGACACTAACTTAAAGTCTAACATAATTTTCAATTCGGATGTGAGAATGCGTAAAATGCATCAACTTCAAAAGCAGCCAAATGATCTAAGACCAGGCTGCTGAACATTGCCAATACATGTTCCCTCAGGAGGATACAACTCTTGTTTCTATGGGAATTACCACTTTCAGGCGGAAAATGAATAAGGGCTCGAGCTAAGAATTAGGTTGGTCTTCTTTTCGTTGAAATAAAATATTTTTTGTCATGTTAGAGGTGACTTTTTTCGATTCACTGCTGTCCTGTTTTTCAGCACCTACTACTTTCTTCTTCAGCATTTATCCTGTTGCGCAAAATTATTTCTCAGCTTACTGTTTCTATGCTCCTTCTGCGTAGATTCCGCGTTCCCTTATCTCCATACTAAATGGTGCCTCCCTTTTTCCTCTCTTCGGAACATTTCTTTTTTAGAAGTTAGGGTGGCTTACACTAACATCTAATCTAATTGCCAAAACCTGTGCGATGATGTTTCCTGGTCAAATGATGGGAATTTTATGGAGTGTGTCTATGTTGCATTCGTATCAACTCAAAAATAAGTACCTTTTGATTCTCGGAACTCGTGGTAGCAGAGCGAACTCTGCAACATTTCATAAGATCGGTCGGCATATCTCTCGAAATTTTTACCCCTAGATTAAGTTGAACTCGAAAGTGAATGCACTTGGGATTTCATTCCTCGACATGACTAAAAATATCTTTCTCAAACTGTATGCCATAAAGTGAACCTAGAAACCAAAGGTCTATCTCTAGAAAAACCTTTGCGCCGTGATCACTTCGCAGTGATGCTCGCCTTTCAAACCTCTCACGGAAATTGGACGAAGCTTTCTCTGCTGGCGCTTGAGACTTCCAGATCCTCTTGAAGCTTCTGTGTTTGAAGCGTGTCAGTGTGATACGATAGCGTTCAGATCACGGCTTCCAGCTGGACTCCACGTACTTACCCATGGCCTCGTGCAATCCAGGCATGCCATGTTTATTCAGGGCTTCTAACTCAGTATTGTGGTTTGCAATATTTGAGTCTAAATCATGTTAAAATATCTATTTACGTTGTGTTTAGGTAATCCACTTAGTTTTGATTTTCTTCTGGAATCGTTGTCGGTCTTTATGTATGAATATTCAATTCGTCAATGATAAAAAGCGGAAATAGGCAACGGAAGGCTTATGTAAATTTATGCGTTTGGGCGCTGAATATCAAAACGCGTATAACAGTTGTGAAAGCCGTTTAGATCTTGCATACCAAAGTCACGCATATAGTTATGGTTGGTACCGAAACTGCAAGCTGCTAAAATGATTCAAATTTAGAAAAACATGCCAACAGAGATTTTATTTGTTTCGTCGACAATATTTGCCACTTACAAGAGTGAAAAGTTCAGTGCATTTGAAGTGTTCTGGTAAATAGATGCATTTTTGCGCTCATCCGCACCAAATAAAGGCGGTGAGGTTGAGTGGCAATTAAGTCAAGTGTCCTCTAACGGTTTCAGTGCTCTCATCTTTCTAAAGACCCGCGGTCAAAGTGACGCCTCATTGAGCCTGCTAATCTATTCGATTCGTTTCTGTATACAAATAATTTCATGGTGTAGTTGACCACGCGAACTTGTTATAGCTCATCCCTGGACAATGAGAGTTGGCTTTTATAGTGGGCCCGAACAAAGGCTTCGATTGGCCTAATTATTTCCTGAGTCACCTCACAACATTATTGATTCCACTTTGTATAGCATCATCGATTGTTCACAGAATAGTTCTGCAAAAATTTCTCGGAACAAGATACCATCACGCGAGACTTGCTTTTGGTCGACTTTTCCTCAATTATTTCAGGGAATCTACAATCGCCAATTAACTTGAGCTGATGGTTTTCTTTTTTCTTTAACGCTCACGCATTATCTTGCGAGGTTTTCCTTATTTTGGAATTTAGCTAATTCCTACGCCAACACGATTGAAATTCGGAAAATAGTATTTGTACGAACAAGTTATTTACAATTTGTTACTGCCAGGTATTGAAGTGACTTTCACTTTATTTCAAACTGACAATAGACAGACGAAAAAATTAGCGTCTAAACTTTTTGTTGCATGGGACGCTGATGAAATTAATCTATCGCTTACATGGATGTGAACATAGCGGAAATTGGTTACTCTTGCTAACAGGAGCCTACTTATTACATAGGTGGCTGAGAATGGAATGTTTGACTTAGTCCTTTTTCTCATAGATAAAATCGATTTTTTCGTTTTCAACGACGTAATAACAGCAAAGAGTACTTACATTTCTGTTAAACTTATATACATTGGTTAACTTCAACGTTTTTATAACCGTACTGAAACTCTCACGCATAATTCATTGCAGAAAATGAGCTGTGTGTAAAAACTGAGAACGGACTGTAAAATTGCTTTTCCTTTTTCATTTCCTCCTGCTCTCATTTCAGCATGAATTTTTTACCGATTAGTAGCAACATTGCAATTGCAAAAGACTGAATTCACGCTAGGAAATGTTGCTAAACATTGACATTTGAAGCTCATTAACCGCTTCCCGGAGCGCATAGTGATTGGACTTCCAGCAGAAAAGTTAGAACGCAATTTCAAGTGAAAGCGCGCGAGATTTGATAGGCCAAAGCCTACTAATGGATGGTTCGGTGCGGATTATCACATCGTTGGACACAATGAGCATCTGCTTCGGCTTGGCCATGCATGACATTTGGAGAGAGTCCTCACTGGTGCAGTTCGTCGCCAATGGGATTGCCGGTCACTCGGAACTAGAATGTGGACAGGTTTTGGGAAAACTTGAACAGAAAACCTAAATTGGTGCGTCGCGTTGAGCTTGTCCACTGATTTTGGATTGTTAAGTAGTGTGAGAAATTCAATGAAGTCGCTGATGCATGCTTGGTCTACACTGTTCGTTGCCTGAAAATGTGAGAGGAATGGACTTAGCAATTAATCAAAGCAATGGTACGTATCAGTTCTCCACAGCTAGTAGTGGACTTGTAAAACTTTGATGATCTATCAGTGTCAGTAACGTGCTTTGTGAGGCTGCTTACTACTTGCTTGTTCACTTGCTGGCTTGAGTAGTTGCTCGTTTTCATAATTGCTTGCTTGCTTAATTGCTTTCTTGCGAGCTTGTCACCGTTCATATTTTACGTTCAGTATTTTCTTTGAGTAAAATGTAACATTCTGATATGAGTAATAAGTTGAGGAGAAATTAATATTTTCTCACGTTGTGTTGTGAATACAATCTGTTCTAAGCATTCAGTTTACGAAGAACATTTAAAAAAATTGGCTTTATGAGCCATTTTCTATTCGTGGTGCCCCCGGAAAACGTACTCGCTCTTCGTCAGCCCAGTCCTCATTTACTTTGTTTTGATGTAGGTGCCTATTGAAATAAGTACAAGTATAATGAGTTGAACTCAGGAAAAGGATATTAATTCAGAAGGATTAAATGTCATAAAAGGAAACTCAGATGCACCTGGAACGCAAACAAAATATATAGGAGCAATTGTCAGTCAAAGGATGAGTATATTTTTAGGACACCCTGTAATAGACCAAATCATTGATGAATGTCTCCGAAATAAAATTTGAGCTCATTTTTATAATTAAGTCGAACATTCTGTTTTACCCTCGAGTATCTCCGGACATCTTTCCTCTTCATTTCTCTACTCAAAAAGTTTCTATTAGCGATGATTTATATCGAAAATTATTACCTGGACATTTTTATGCGCGGAAAAAAGCTCATGTCTTTCAATTTTGATGGCAAGGAATATGAGCTCAAATTTACAGCCATGCTTCCTGTGAAGAAGCACCCGGCCAAAATTCAGACAAACGCAACGAAGCGTTCGCTCGTACAAAGGTCTGCTAAAGTAGCACCATGAAACAAGAATGGCACGAAGGATTACCCAGAGAGATATCTAGCATAAATGAATCGTCGTGCACTACTTGTTAATGCAGAACGCGATGCCAGGGTCTTACTTACGCCCTTACTGAGATGAGGGTCTTTAAATGAGTTGCAATGCCAGACGAGCCGCCCGCTCCTCGGCAGCAGCGGTAATGGAATACAGGGTTAACGTACTTCGCAATTTTCGGCTACTTTCAGACGCGCTTTACGGGAGGTTGAGCGCTCCTCGGTCCTACTCCAGCGCTCCAGAAAACCAGACAACTAAAAATTGGCTGGGAGAGGTTGATGGCCTAACCGGGGTATGTGATACTTTTGGGTAGGTTAGTACTTTTCATGTTTTCGATTTACATGCAAGCACTTATTTGTATCGGTTACTTCATGCTACCATTCCCTGTCATTAAAAAAACTGCTCTTATTTGTTTTAGAATGAATAGTTTAGTTGCAATTGCATTTTTTCTACTGATTCGTTTTTCTTAGTTAGGATAGCATGGTAGCAAATTTCAAGCAGTATAAATCGCTATTAAAGAAAAATGAAATTTGCCGTCAATATAGAGCGTTCAGGTATCCTGCTAACAGAGTGAAAGTAGAAACGAACAAACCAATCAAACATGCAGCACGCAAGGTATTATTCAAGAGAGGGATTGCCTGGATTTGTGCTCAACACCACTCACGGGTCACAGCTTTGGTTTAGGTATGTTAGGATTGTATATCTCATGTTATGAGAACCCATCCTCCAGGCGGATAGGTTGACGCAGCTACATACAGGGTGGCGCATAATTAACGCACCCTTTTGAAGGTAAATTGTAAAGATTTATTACCGCAAAATACACTGGGTATCTGTAGACAGGATACGACATGTAAATAAACTTTAAGAGCTCCTCTATCGTTTGCAATTAACCCTATCGGTATAACTTTCATAGTTTATTTATTATTAATTTTTTCAAAGAGTGCGTTACCTATGCGCCACCTTGTATAAGCCTGCGGAATTGTTATCTTTCATGCCCACTTCCTCTTTGGTTTTCAGGGCTTCTTCACTATCTTTTTCATCTTTATTTCTTCTTCTTTCCTAGCTTGCTGTGAGTATGTGCAGGATATCCTTGGTGGGGACACACCTACTGCATAGATTCCTCGCTCTCTCTCATAGATTCTCTTCTCTGTGCGAGGAGTTTTTAACTAACTTAAAAACAACAATAATCATAATTTCAGATCAAAAGGGAATTGAATTTTTTTGATTTTAAATTATTTCTACTTCAACTCCTCTAAAAAGGTGAAGTCTAAATCCCAGTAGCACATCAAACATATTTCAAACATCAAACAGGTTTCAATGATAAATTCTTTTTAATATGACAGCTAAAAAAGTCAATGGTGACTTCTATTAGGTTATTTTATTTACCTTCTGTTGCTGTGATCCAAATTTTAAAATTAACGACATGAATTTATAGGGCTTTAGCTTCTCTGAATTAGTTGTGTTGCAAATAGGCCAGCGCCTGCAAGCAGCCTCGAGTATTTTCACTGAATTCCAGTTCAACTCTAACTCGCAGTTACAGACGTGATGTTGCTCTTGGTTTAAACATAGTGTGCATGTCTAAATAAAAGACTTGCAAATGGAAGTCATTCAGCGTTGTAAGTCATCCGATAAACAACTTCCACAGTTGCCACCTCGTTGAGATATTATTGTCGTTCATTGTAAATTCTGCGATGCGCTGGTTTAGTCCATTATCATTCCAGACTGGAATAAAATATACCACTCTTAGAAGAGAGTTATCCCAAAAAATTTTCAATTTTTGAAAACGAGATCAACATGCAAAATTGAACAGCAATTCACATTTTTCTAGAATTTCATCGCAAGGACAATTCCCTGAGCGTTAAATTGAACTGAAAAAAAGAGGTTTAAAGTGGGTTCTTTTTCTGGTAAAAAGCTCTTCATCTCATTTTCATGTTATGTAATCAGGTCTGTAGGCATGGCTGTGCTCAGTGAGCTCCGGCGTAAGTGGATTTGGTGCCGTGCAAATGGACACAAGAATGGCTTATCATCTTGAGAAAGACGATCTCCTACTGGATCGTAATTAAACACAGACCCCCTCATTCGGCGCTCTGTATTCATGTTCCAGAGTACACCATTATGGTCGTTTGCCTTGACAATGGTTCCCAACCTTTAACGAAATGCATTTGAGAATTTTGGGAGCCTTGTCAGTACATATATAACAAAAAATTCATTTCTAGTATCGCCCTAAATTTATCGTTCAATTTTTCGTGCAGCGTTCTGATTCATTCCTCTAGTTAACAGTTATATATAAGACGCTTAGGTGATTCACTATTGGTATGTTACTGACAGAGTCCACATTCAAAACCGTTTCAAATAAATTTTCTGAGATTTTCAGTATTATATTTGGTATTGGTATTACTGGTATTCTTTTCCTGAATGAAACTGATATATTAAGAATAAATAAACTATAAATATCACATTGACCTAATAAATGCAATCATTACGTGGAGTTGGCAACACTATCTGGAGCAGAAGTCTGCAAATATAGAATAAGAAGAGGAAGCAGTGGTTAGTTTGCTGCTGGATTGCGAAGTGCCAAAATATGTTTGTGTCAAATCATTATCAACTCACGTGTGCTATTCTCATGTGAATGAAACAAAATGACGATGAACCTGCTCTTTCAAAATACACGGCCACCCTTTATTTAAAGAGGAAGCAAGGATCTATCATAACTTCATCCCTCGGCGGGTCACATACTTCAATTTTCTTTGCAAAAGGTCCCCACATTTAGCGAAAATGATAAGCTCAAGGAAAGGAAATTCACAACTTTCAGATGATAAGAAATACCTGTGAATCGTTTGCACGCACCATTAAATGTGATGGAAAAACAGATGCGATGCGCAGAACAATTACATTGCCAAAACTTCCCCCATTGAGAGATGCTGGTGTGAGCAACTTCCTGAGCTCTCTCCTCGTTGAAGGATTTCTGTCGTGCATTGTAAATTATGCGCTGCGCTCCCACCCTTTTTTAGGTCTGAGAAATTTCCAATGTTGGAGTGAGAGTTTTCCGAAGAAATTTTAAGTTTCTCACGAGCAATATTTTCAAGCAAAGCGGAACTGTAGTTTATTTATAGTATTTTATTACATTTATGAAATTCACCTATGGGTTCTTTGAATAAAGCTCAACTTCGACCAAGTGCTCTGAACATGCTTGAAATCCTTACTAAACATTTAACACTTGAATTCTATCAGTGTTGTATGTAAGATTCTCTCATTCGAAGAAAAAACGTGGTCGAACACTTCTATGATACTGTTCACATACTATTGAAGAAATCCACTGTAATCAGGTTTTCCATAGCGACATGACATGAGCTCTGAGATATTGATGCTAGAACGAAAGGCATTGGCTTGTTACTGGTTCTCTTCCAGTTTTTATTGGAAGAAATCCTGCGGGTGAACTTGAGAGAACATTCAATTTAAATGTGAGACGAGAAGCCACAAGATTGACAATGCACGCGTTTTGTTTTCCCGAGTCACTTGAATCAGTGTCGGTAGAAGAACATCTCCAATATACTCCTTGTAAATAAAACATCGATCGGCATTTGCCTTGTGTAGCTAAACTACCCAAATTCACTGAGATTCTTGTATGAACGAAAACGGTGTGATGGAATATTTCATTGAAAGAGTTTGAGTCCTTTTCACACAGATTACAAAGTGATAATTTCAAAACTGCTTCAATTGCTAGTTGCCACTGCTACGTCAGGGCTGCCCCACTAGCCATCTTCCTGAATGAATTCAAAAATTTTGAACAGCGATTAATAATTAATCTGACAACTCGGTTATGTTCTTCACTTCTTTGCGACCAGCCTCAATGTTAGGCAGAAGGTCAAAAGAAGTTTGTCAGACTACCCTGTCAGTGGACACATTAGCTGTGGTGGGTTTAAACTGAGGTTCACTATTGAACTCATTTTACACCCAATTTGAATTTTTCAGCACTAAAAATAATTGAAAAATTCTTTGAAGCATGTTTTCATTTGATTTTCCCTCAATGCATGCAAAAATTCAGTATGTGATCACAAGTGGGCAACCCGCATTGTAAAAATACAGTACATTCAGTGACAACTGGTGATTCAGCAAGCAGCCGAAGTGCTGAACTACGAATGACTGGAATATTAAAGGAACGTTTGAAGTTAAATGCGCCGTAAGTTCACAAAATAACATTCATATATGAGTGAGGTCCTCATGCGTTTTGAATATTTAGTTGTTTTTGCTATAACTGACTTTGAAAGTTGAAGAAATGATGGTGGTTTTCAGTGCGTGTTTTCGTTTTTTTTGGAGAAGGAACCCATGTGCGTTGGATGGTTAGAAAAGTTAAGATATCCAGAAGAATATTGCATTATCCTTTTAGTTTATACCCTTCGAAAATTTATATTTAGCCTCATGAAAACATGGTCACTAAATTCAATGAGTCTCTGAAACTCTCGTTGCAAATTATCGGTTACGAGGGATAGGTATTATTATTAAAATTATTTCAGCATACTGTTGAGTGCACCTAATTTTCGGTACAAGATCTGATGCAAAGCTCTATGGTGTGATTTCGCTTATTGTTGTTACCTTAAGTATTTACCGCCATTATTTACGGTATTTTTCACTAGTATTGTAATGTCCCGTGTCGCAAGTCTAGCTGTACCACGTTTTGATCGGTTGGACCCCTTAATGGGATATAAAGGCCCATCGAAAGATATTATCACATAAATGGCTTAGATGAACAGTCCATTCACATATTTTTAAATTTCCGCGGCGTCAAAATGATCGTTCATGCTATAAAAATATTAAGGAAAGCCCTACACGTTTTCTATCTCTTCCTTCGAAAATAAGACAGGTAATAATGCTATATCATATATCTGTAGTCTTGTTACACTACCTAAATCTAATGTAAAAAATGAAATTTAGCTTAAAACAGAAGTAAAACGAGAATGGCCATTTTTGTGTAGTAAAAAGCGATGAATTTCGAGGCAAAACATGAAGTCTAATAAGGGCGTTCGGCTAATCCCTAGCTCGGGTCCTCACGCGTGACTGCGAGGGCAGATGAAGGCTACAAAGCTGCTGCTCCTCTGCAAAAGTAAAACAAAAATGTTCGTTCTTGTGTTTTTGCGTGACTGGTTCTGGCCGCCAATTTCGCTGCCAGCGATCATGTTTCTATCAATGGGCAGGATTGATTTTGCTTGCATTTCAAATCCCGGAATCTTGTGGTGGTTGCCGAAGGCTGAATTTTAACATAAAGCTGCATTTATAATTCGTTGAGTTCTGAGGGCTACGCTCGAACCATGACTGGTTATTGCTATCGATATTTTAACGCATTTATAGTACATTTAGTTTCTATTTTATATGATTTTGTGTAACAATCGTGTAAAGATGTTATGAGGAGGCACTGAGGGATGCAACGATTGTATCTATAGGGACCATTAGCGCTCATGGGGAGAAGATGAGAGGTCCCAAGCCATAGATTAGGTAGGTCTTCCTTTTTTTGAACAGATTTTTTGGTATTGTTATGGACCATCCTGTTTTCGTTTACTGCAGTGCGTTTTGAGTTCATGTTTTTTCATTCTGGAACTTTTGCTCTGTTTTATAAAATCTTCTAATCTAGGTGTTTATGGGCGTGAGGAATTTTTTGCGTGAACACACTTGTGGGTAGATTCCCTGCTCCCGTAATTCTTAGTTGAATGATGTTTTCCTCTATCCCCACCTGAGAATACATTTTACGTTCTTAGTGACTGGACCAAACTATCTCGAAGCACAATCTAATTCAACTCATGGTTTAATCCTCGTTAGAGGATCTAACTGCAATTATTTTATGCTCTTCCGTAAAAGTGTTCCGCTCGTGTAATTGATGCACAATATCCTGTACCCCAGAAGTAAATGCGTATTTTTCATCAAGAATGCAACAGCCTAATAATTAATATTTTATTTGTTGTGCAACTTCCGCAAACTTGGATTTTGTCATTTATTTATTTCAAAAATTCTGAGTATGAATGTTGGCTGATGGTGAGTCGCAAGTCGGTCACAACTTACGGTTTAAGTAATTTTCACAGGGGCCCCAATTGAAAAACTTTACTTATTCGTAGTATAGTGTGTCATTGCGTTTGCAGTACCTTGCTGAAATCCCTTTGAAGAGTTTTAGTCTTCAGTAAAACAGCAAAATTTAATAAACAACCCTCTTTTTATTGATGATATTTACTATATTAGGGAATATTTATCAAAATAAACATTTTTACTAAATGATTGTATTACGGTTTTTGCATAAGCGAATGCAGTCTCGCATCAGCTCTACTGGAGAATCGTCAGTATGATGGCCAGTAAGAGTATTGCTCCCGGAACTTGAATTCATTCAAGAAAAAAATTTGTTTGATGATATTGAAATGTGCAAATAAAATAGAAGGTAAAATTTCAGCTTTAAAAATAATGCGTTCATATTAAGAGAACGTTTTGGTCAACGATTTGAGCGCTGAAACTTTCATGGGATCTCATCGATTTGAACATTTTGAAGTTGATGAAACGTGTCTGGGGAATCTATCTATAGAGCTGTATTCTTACCCTGAGCTTCGGTTTACCGAAAAAATGGTTGTCGGTGCCAGGATTTTCGTAGCACGTCCAAATGTTTTTGAATAATCGAATTAGATCAAATGAAAAATCGATAATCGTGATTTCACTGGAGTTAAAATGCAAGGGTAAAATTATTCAAACCTATCATTTGAAAGGAGCATAGGATGAGCAAGCGCATGTACAATTCGCTCATTAGCAAACTATTTTGTTCATCATATTTTAGTGAAAACTACGATCCTTTTACTTCCAATAAATTTGTTATTTGCACTGAAATTATTGTGTGCAGAAGAGATTTACCTCGCTAATATTGTCAACCATCAAACTAACAACTCGTGTAAAGTAGATGTGACAACTCGGCTATCTCCGAACTAATCATCAGTAATAGAACATTTATTATACTGAATCGTGAGATATTTTGTCGGTCTTACACATACGTAGCTCCCCATTCGATTCAATGTTTTTGTCGCACCGTTTTTGAACTATAAGGAAAGCAATACTTTTACATTGTATTTGTTCCTCTATAAGGGGGATATAACTATTGCATCTATGGGAATTACGGCACCCAGGATGAAAGTGAGAGGTTCCAAACAAAATGTTAAATTTGTTAGATCCTTTTCGTTGAAACATAAAATGTTTTTGTTATATTACGAACGGTTTGTCTTCGATTCACCACTGCCCTGTTTTTCAGCACTTACTACTTAATTCTACAAATTTTATCAGGTTTCATTAACTTGTTTCTCATATTGATATTTTTCCGCCCTTTGTGCAGAAATTCTGTTTTCCCTGAAGTCCATACTAAACGACGCCTTCCTCCTTCCTCTCTTTGGAACGTCTATGTTGTGGTTAATAGCTTAAACCAACAAATCTGATATAAAATTCGGCTACTAATAATATACAGTGAGTTGCAAAAAGCATTTGGATAAAAAAATTAAGCATTGGTTGTAGACTCGGTTATGAAAGCTGTACCAAGTGTCTATTTGATACACACACGCATAAATGGAGAACAAAATGAAATGTTTGTCTCGTTTGTAGAATTTATTAGCGAATAATGAAACATCCATTGAAAATGTATTTGGGCTCTGGAAGAAATCAGTTTAATATAACGTGCATCACCTCCACATGCAATTATCTATAGTCTTCAGAGTGTTCATGAGCATGTTCGCAAAATCGTGACAAGATTTAAAAGGAATCTAACCCATTCTTCTTCGGCGAACATTTTTAATTCATCAAAGTTAATCTTTCGTTCTTCTTCGATCTGACCTTAGAAATTTTGCCGTTCAGTTTTCATTATTTTCAAATTGACTAGGCCTTCTCAGTTTCTTGACATTGTTGCTTTGAAACCATTCACATATTACCTAGGCGTAATAGCTTTTGATTTTTCCCGTTGAAACAACCATTCCGAAGCAAGATCCAGCTCCTCTGTAGATTTTTGAGAATCGTTTTCTAAAATCCCAGTATTTATAGCATTGTGATGAGTTACCTCAATTGTCTCCTCATTTCCTGTACAATTATGCGCAAAGCAAACCCTTACCATTACATTACCGCCACGTGCTGTTCCATATTTTTCTTCCAGCATGAGAGACATCATTGCGGCCATGAAGCTCCATTTCGCTTCCATCTCATCACAAAATTTTGGGAAAAAATCCCCATCGTATTTCAAATTTGTTTTCTAAAACTGCAGTCTTGATTTTGAACTGCAATTCTTGAGTAAGGGGTCTTGCAAGAAGTTCCTTGTTTGAGTTCTAGCAGCTGGAGATCGAATAATCATCTTCTTACAGACATGCATGTCTGTCACACTTGTAGGAAAATTTTTCAGACGTTTATTTCTTGCTTCATACAAATGAATTTCCACGCGGCATTTGTTTCGTAAACTTTTCTTTGGATGATTTTGAAGCACACGAGATCTTGGAAAATTTCCCGTTGTCCCGGTCATCATCCACTTCTTAAATGAAATAACCTGCAGAGCTTAAATGATTGTTCAAATTTTTGTTAACATTCCAGTAACTCATAGCCGTAGAGGGCATAGTAATAATACGGTCTCTCACATCTTCCAATGACTACCTCCGTTTCGGTATCCAGACATGCTTTTCAAAATATTTTTTATTGTGTATGATGATATGAATTAATCTATTACATTCATTATTTATGCTATTTAAAGAATGTTAGCTTTTTTTGCTCAGAGATATATTCCAGAGTATATTTTTGCCTATTCAAGCAGCGTTCCTATTTATTTTCTCATAAAGTACTATTAAGGAAATTTCGTGAACTGTCCAAGTATTTGTTTTATCTCCCACTGCTACAACTTCTTTTGAATGTTCGCTTGCGCATGAATTTTCTGCTGAAGAAACTGATGCTGCTCATTGTACCAACTAACTTGAACTTGAACTTGAAATTGAGGGCCGACAGTGTCGGGGCCTTTGTAACGGCCTACAATTCCCTCCTCAATTCTCACACGCACAAAAAAAGAGTTCAGTACCTGTGTACCAGACTTGTCCACTAAACTACTCAGGATCCACCAATCCTTGTCACAAACTCACATTAGACGGCATCACTGGGATAACCAGTACGTCAAGACACCATCTCCGTGCATGGTGGGTCATAACAGCCCACTCTACATGACTCTACACTCTACATGACATGACTACTTCATCAGCAAACCATCGCGCTTATTCATTTTTTCACATGAGAAGTTTTTCAGCACTGTTCTACTTACGCTGGGATGGCGTCGCGCTTCTGCTAACTAACTCATTTCAGAATTGCGAATGCGTAAATCAGAGCATCTAGAACACACTAATGTGAAAATAGAAGAATTGCCTCATTCCGTGAATATTTTTTGCTAGAAATTAACCTCCTGCAAATGAGTGCAATTGTTTTAGATATTGATTAGAACATTGTGAAATTCACGTTCTTTCAAAATTTATTAGCACTCGAACAGCTACAGGTAAAAACTTAAACGTTTTTGTGTTTTCAAAGCGTTTTCGAACATTACTTGTTTTATGAACACTCCGAGTTTCTCAAGGAAAGCGACTGATAACGCTCATTGAGCGGACTAAAAAATTCTCGTTAAAATTGATGGGTTAGAATTATTTTTTTATTCAACAGTCGCTGATATATTTTCAATACGGGAAGAATTGAGCAGTTCAGCAATTAAATCGATTAAAAATGTCCTTTGTCTCTTGCCGAGGGGACATGACGCATCGTAAACAATGCTGAAATATGTACTGGATGTCTGACTCACTTTAAACAGTAATGAAACTTACGGCGGATATTTGACGCCCCCTAAACAATGCTGGAACTTGCGGTGGATATCTGAGACATCCTATAAGCAATGCTGGAACTTGCGGTTGATGTCATGAATGCGTGCATGTATGGCGTGACTCGCACACTCATTTGAGGATGGAGGTGGAGGCAGTTAAGAGTTTTTTCAACCAATCGAACTGCATTGACGGCCCAACTGCATTTTTATGATGCAATGAAAAGGAAATATCTAAAAGTGCGAAGCTACAGAGCTTCAAAGTGATTGAAATGATGATGTATCCGTCGCAAATATTTTCTCTGCTCATCATCTCTCAATAATGGATTAGAGTTTCAAATCTTTTAAGAATGGTTTATTCGCATTCCATCGATGGGTTGAACCTTTGCAAGAAAAGTCAAGGGTCTTTAATTAGTTTCATTCGGCTTAAAATGCTCAAAAATAGGAATTCATCTTGAGTTCAGCTTTCCACTTGAAATTTTTACTCTCTAATCGGATCAAAGAATAGAATTCCATGAATTTTCCTACAGAATTTTCAGCGAAATCTTGCGTTACAGTTCATTTTTAATCATGCAAGCTAGATTTACCCAAAATTAGCTTGATCGTACTCAAGATTACACGAAGTGAAGCAGTCTGGCTCTCCAACGTCAAAGAAACGCTATTCGAACTCTGGCCATTTTCCCTAGCTATCGGGAAGAGAAAGCCAAAATTTCCTTAACCCAGACAAAAACAAGCAAAAATTTGTTCTCTTCATAAACTGAAATGCTATCAATCAATGAGCGCGATTGCAGTAAAATAGATATTGGAGTTTAGCTTCGGGATGACTAGGAAGAGCCCCAAAAAATTGATTCCCTGTAACGCGTTTCAGCGTAGACTCATTCGTCCTGTGAGCGTTTGGCGCGAATGAATTTTAACAACATAAAAAGCTCTGTGGAAGCGCACCACACCATAAAAAAGCTCTAAGCACAACGATGTCCAGATCACTACAGCAGCTGCTGCAAGATCATTGCGAGAGTTTCACATGGGAGTCTGTGTGGCCGACGTGGAGGAAACTCGGCGTAACCTCTGCTGGTTTGGAGACCGCGAGGGTCAGGGGGGAGGCGTCAGGACTGGAGCGACGGTTCCAGCAAGGTTCCAGCCAGGTCAGCAGTCAGTTGTGTGGTGGCTGTTGTGTTGGTTGGTGTAGCGCTCCTGTCTCATCCTCCAGAGCTTGGCACTCGGTGATCCCGCCCCGTGCCCTGTGCTTCCTTCCAGTGATCTTGATCTTCGCCGTCGTCGAAAGCTATTTGTCTCACGTCCATCACACTTCGAAAAGTTCTTTTTTCAAATCCCAGTAGTGTCTTTTCAATTTTAATTGATAAAAATCAGATCTGCTGAGGAATTTGTATTTTTTTATCGCACATCAGATAGCATTTTTTACTTTTGCCTGAAGAGCTGTCATTTTGATAAAAAAATAATTTCCTCAATTTGATATTTTTGTACTTGGAGATAGCTCATCTCGTGTACGTACCTAGAACTTTTTGCGATCGAATTAGACGGCGGTTTCATTGAAGGCATCTTAGATCCCAAAGTCTGAGAGATCGTATTGTGCAGTGGTACGTTAGCGAAACACACACATAGGCCGCTCAGTATGCTGTTCATGCCCCTACCTCTGCCGGGCTTGGTCTCAGCCACCACCCATGGCACGCCTTCCACCCCAGGGGCTTCCCCAGCCCCGGCTAACATCAAGGTGAGGCTGGGGAGCTCTCGATCCCCGTGGGTGTACACATCCAGCCCTCACACACTAACTACTCCTAATCGTTTAAATAACACTCATCGCAACTATCCTTAAGAAAGAGCTGTGATGGTGGTGGTCTCTTATATCGCAGAAAATAATTTGGTTTTGCATTCAAAGTGGTTCGTTGATTTTGCAGTTTAGAATATTTTAAAGCAGTTGTAAAACTAGTTGATAGTTTTCTGTACAAATTTACGATAAGTCTTAATGTAGAACGTTTTTAAGAAAATTAATGAATGTCTTAAACGTAATTCACGTGCGCACTTTATCTGCGGTCGCAAGAATTCACAGCTTATTTATGTATAGGGATCCATAGAAAATAATTTCATTGCTAAGGAGCAAACCAATTTTTTTGCACATGCTTTACTCGTGCATGAATTGTGGGTCAATTCTATCGATAAAATTTTTTTATCAATATTCCTACTGAATATTCCAAAAAGCAGGTGCGAGCCTGAGGCCTGATTATTTTTGCAAATTTTTGGGAGGATTTTGGATTTTACCTTTGTTTAATTTTTCATTAATATTTTATTTTCGGAGGTATTCCTGCGAGCCGTAATTTTCTAAGATTATCTTCCGTACTGACTAGCCTTTCTGGAACTTTTGTTAGGCTTCACTACTGCGGTGTGATAGCGTTCGAACGAAATTTCGATTGAGAAGTTTTTCTTGAATATTTTCATTTACTCAGGCAGAACACGCATTTCCAATTCACCCCAGAGCTGCTCATGCGTAGAGCTCGAATAACTTTACAGCGCTTCAGTACACAGTCATTACGTGAAAAAATCTTCATCGTAACTTTCGTCAACATCACGATTGCCAAAACACAAAGGCCTTTTCTTTTCTGATCAAGAAGAGCAGTCAAAACTGGACCTCAAGCCGGTCGTAAGTGATGTTCAAGATCCTGTATCCATTTGAATTCTACGAATTTCATCTACTTATTCATTTTTCTTTCCGAAACTTTGGCATGATTTTTGAATTCTTCCAAATTCAATTTTCTTCAGGTCGTTACTAGCACAATTCGACACGCTTGTTTTTTCCATGTCCTTCTTGTTGTCTTCACCATTCGTATGCTGCTGCTTTTCTCTTATTTTTTTCTATTTCAATATGAGCAGAAAAAGGATCCAATTTTTGCTTGCGCTTTGGGAACTCCACTGTGCTATTCTCGTTTTTATTATTGTTCTTAAGACAGTAAAGCTCGATCACGTACGACGCGGACGTAAAATTTATGAGTATATCACAATTTTTCTTATTTCTTATTGCCTTTGTGAGGTCAGAAATTCTACAAAAAATGCTTGATAATGTTGAGGTAACTAGTTAAGGGCTTTCCTTTTTTTTGATACAAGGTAAGTGTGAAAGAGGGAACTGATATATGACTGACTGGGAAAAGGCTACGTGTTCAGGTGAGTTCATTTATGATTCTTCTTCAGTCCTAACGCTCAAATTGTGTTCTCTAGCATGCAGTACTGTCTTTGCGCTCAAAACCTTCTACTGAAAAACATCTCATTTAATACTGAAC
The DNA here is from genome assembly GCA_014220935.1 of Platorchestia sp. MABIK. NCBI lineage: Eukaryota > Metazoa > Arthropoda > Malacostraca > Amphipoda > Talitridae > Platorchestia > Platorchestia sp. MABIK. Next base: position 86,165 of record JACJUY010000298.1, read on the forward strand.
TAGAAAGGGAATGCAAGAAATTTATTCATCTCCCATTCATAGTTGAAATTTTTGTATCTGTGCTTGTTCAACGGATAGCGTTTTCTCGATGCGAAGGATTTCCTTCATTTTTTATTTCTACTGAGTGTTTGCTTTTTAGAAATTTGCAAGGTAAAAAAGTTCTCAAACAATACTGAAAAAAGCCTCAACCGGCTATGAAAGTACAATGTCATGTTTTCGTACTACAGTCAGTGAATTTATTCAGGGACATTGACGTAGGGCCGAATTCTGTCTCTGATATGAGTAATTCACTGCGATTTCATGAAAATGTAAATTTTTATCGTTAAATTTTGGTGATCAGATTGCACGGGAGAAGTAAATATAATTTTTTAATTAAACTGCCTTTTGAATTCAATCATGTGCCTACTTATTCATTTTCTAGTTTTACACAGTGGATAACAATGAAGTTACATGGATTTTATTTAAATCTGTGATAAGAACCTTTCGTGGCCGGCTCGATGCTGATATTTTACCATGCGTTTCACGCTCTCGGTAAAGTACAGTGGAGTTTCTGCCATTGGAAAGTTTCGTACTGCACTTTACTCGCCGATGGCATGACTGTTTCGCAGTTTTCACTAGTCTTCTTCGTTCACGAAAAATCGAACATCGGATTCATCTTTCGGAGGCTTTGTCGAGGACGGAGTGTCCCGCAGAAAACTGTTTGAGGCCTCGTGTGCTGCAGTTCGGCCCCCGGATCTGTCCGGAATGATGGAGAGCCTTATTGGAATACTCTATGGGGTTTTCGCAGTCGAGCACCGGCCCGCGCGACCCTGCCAAAGCTACTGCTTTCGATTTCGCAGACCCGGAAATGTTAGTTTTTCATTGGTCTCACAGCTGCATTAAAATTTGATGATGCACTTTCAAGTTTCAGGTCCTAAGCCTTCGAATATAGTTCATCAAATTCGGGCTCTGAAGCTCGATCACTGACTAAAAAACACTGAGGATCGGCAACGTTCTTCAAATATTTATTGCTCATCCGAAATTTGATCATCACGTGGATGGATTTATTCATTCCTGAAAAAACGATTCTTTATGAAGCAGGCACTTTTATGACATCTTTAGACCAGTGTTTTCAAAAACTGTGTCTGTCATAACAAGCTTGCCATCATTACCCTTCATTTACGATTGAACATGAGAAGAACAGATGGGAGCAATTACTCGACTTTTCGCATCTATCGAAAACAGATGATGAATGCTCGCTTTCGCCGACCAGAATCTCAAACAAGCCCAAATTGGGTAAATACTTCTCTTCGGATTTCACCCAGAGGCATAAAAGAATTTCTCGGGAATCGTCTTCTCCTGGCCCTATTTAGAGGGGAGATAAAGTCTCATAGATTTGGATTCAAGAACTTCATCTTAGATATTTTGATCGTACAGAAGTAGCAATAAGTATTTTGAGTAATTTGACCTAATGTGAGCGCCTAAACAAATCTAAGGTATTTTTACCATATAGAAGCAACTATAGATATCTTAGATTCCCTCCTAGGAGCAGCCACCGATATTTTCAATATTTGTTTTACTCTATGTGTGTCGAAGTAGTCATACATATTTTAAACTTTTTAATCATTTAAAAACATCCATGCAGAGTCTGGACATTTTTGCACATTAAAGTTTTAAGTTTTTAGATATTTTCATGTTCTTATATGTTATAAATTATTTTAGAAATTTTCGCCAAATTGAAGCGAATATTTATATTTTGGATATTTTGAGTATATAGAAGCAAACGTAGATATTTAAAATATTGTTCCCTCGTTTAATCGAAATGCAACTCTCCAACGGAAGTTTATACCTCAGGAGGCTACTGTTAAGTTACTTTAACTATAGGCCTTCCGGACTTCTATCTTTCGAGCCTATTTGGCTTCTCTCAGTTTCTTCCCTTCTTTATTATTTCTTCTTTGTCTTTTCTTTCTAATTTGCTATTTCTATTCGCAGGGAAATCTACATGAGAATATACTCTGGCACTAGAGTCCTCTATTTCCTCACACATTACAAAATGACCCCATCTACTGGCTTACTTGAGATCGTCTTTGTTGTGGCTTCTCATTTAGTAGCTAACCAAAATAATAATGGCGATAATTATTGTTACCAGAAGTCTGTTTGATGAACATTTTGGAACTAATTTAATTATTTCGGTAACGTTTTCTTTCGTACTATTTTTTAACCTTTCTATCTTGAATTTGAAATTTTATTTCGTTATTCGAATGTCATATGCTCTTTCATTTTTTTCATTTCTAAGCCAAGAAAAATTCAGCTTTATTTATATTTGCATTGTTCATTTAATTTAGTACGTTGTGTGTATTTTTGCATCTCTTTTCGGTAGATCTGTGATTTTCTGCATCTGTTTCCCTAGCGTTCGCCATCCACAGATATCATCCCTGCCTTCAGAAAGGGCCAGTTTGGCAGCATTAATTGTTAACTCGACGTCACTTGGCTCCCTTTTTAGTAACACTAATGATGGCTCTCAGCTCGGATTTTAATTACAGGTACGACTGCAAAGTGAGTGTAATTAAGTTTCTTTAGTGCGCTGCCGTCCAGAGCCGAGATGACCTCTCAGCACACCGCCCTCAAGTAAAGCTTCAAATTGCTTTGCGAACGACAGCATAGGGAATGAAGAGTGCTTGTGCTGGCACTCTGTACTGCACGCTGTCACGTTCAAACGGCATCGTTACGCTGGAACGCGCCTCTTTCCCCGGCCACTGAGCGGCAACATTGGCTTCCCCAGAAAGGGGACGCCGGACAATGCGACTTCAGATTTTTACGTTCAACGTCCGTGGATTTAGCGCTCGTTGTTAAAATACTCGTTTTACTTTGGACGTCAAAAATTCATCTCGTGTGGCTCAGTTGCAGATCTGTTGCTGCTATGCAAAAAAATAGTCGTGAGGGAATCTTTCTCAGTAACAATTCATTTTGCAATAAATTCTCCTGAATTTGTCTTTTTTATCCGTCATTTTTGCGATCAATTGAAAAACAAATATTGTCTAAACTGAACAACACAGAAAGCTAATGGCGATAGAGCATGCTTTCCTACTTAGTATTGCATACAGAGCTAAATCACAACATTAATTGATATTGTAAATAAAAAAAACGTCGTTGGTACAAATTTCATGTCATTCGACTCGCTAAATTCAGTGGCATTTTATGAACAAGTTTACGTCGCATTACGAGAAAAATAGGGCAATCAAGCACTGCTACTGCTTTTTCTTAATGCTTTTTTTAATGCATTTTTGATTTAATTTGTAAAGTCCTAGCATCACGATCTACTCAGCAGTAGTTCTTGGTTAATGATTTAATTCTGTCTCAATCTTCATATATTAAAATCTATCTTTTACTCTCTTCCGCCATAATTTTGGTGGCAAAAAAACTCGCGAGTCTTGACAAATGATCCCTGTGCGGCGACTAATAATAGCAATATCAGCCAATTTAATTGAGCCTCTCGGAGCATCTCGGTGATAGGCAAGTCAGGCCAAAGTTCTGAATGGCTTGCCATGCATGAATAGAAGAGGTGAGAGCTGAGAAATGACGGTTATTGGCTGATAGGAGCATCATAATCCTGGATGCATTCGTTGCAGCAATGTCGTAGTTGAAAATTGCTTAATTTTTTCAACTCTCGCAAGTCGATCATTCCTTCCATTTATCACTGCTGAAAGGTCTATTCAAGTGCAAGCTTCTCTTTTGAAAGTCCACCTCTTTTATAGCTAGGGTATTAAATTCGACGGAAGTTATTCGGAGTCGATCTAATGTCTCTCTTGATTCAACTGTCATTAAATAGTGGAATTGCCTCGAAATTTCCCTGTCCAGCTCTAAATTTGTGATCGTTTCAGGGACAGTTTATTCTGCATTGCTATGTCAGTTCAATGAGGTCTGCATTAAATTAAAATTTACATCGTTCGGAATAGGTAATTTACAACGAAACATGAACCGTTTTCGTAAATTTTCAAACTTTTCTGGTCAAGGCTGTGAAACTTCAAAATAAAGTATGAATGCAGTAAATTAAATTCCACATTTTCCAAAAAAAGACCCCTCAGGAGCAAAATATAAGTCATAGGTTTAAATTTTTTATGCTTGTCTACCGTTTAAAAAGGGGATTGGAGCTCGCTCCTAGGGGAGATTCAATTAGGTAACCTCAGCTATAAATAGGCCTTTGGGACTTCGATATTTTGTGCCCACTTAGCACCTTTAAACTTTTATACATCGTTTGTCTTACCTTCAATGTCTTTTCTTCCTCTTCCTATCTAACTTACTGTTTCTATGCACAGGTATCTTATGTGGGAACACACTTTGAGTCTAGATTCCACGTTTTCCTTTGTCTATTCTAAATTTTCCTTTTTCTTTCCTCTGTGAAACATCTTTACAATGGAAACAGAGCCTTCAACCTCACTAGTGTACTACTTACTGTTAATAAAAGCGCTTTTTACCTTTTTTGTGCGATCAGTTGCGTTTTGAGCAAAATGTTGCTCATATGCTTTAAAATATGGGTTGAATAATTGATGAATTTTCCGTGTGCAATAAAAATGAAAATTAAAATAGGCTAGTCTAATTCTTACATAAGTTTTTGCAAACACTAATGTAGTTTGTAACTGAAAACGGACTTTTTCATTTGTAATGAAATGGTGATCTGTTTTTCTGCTTTTCCCTAATTTTTTTAGGGAACACGTAGGTAAGCTTCACCTTCTGACTACCGTTTCGGAAAGTTGAAGAACTCGGTCAATCTCTATCGTTTTCAGTCGATGGCAGGCACATATCTCACCGAGACCCGAATGTCTATCGTCCGCAAAGCGAGATCGACAGAGTTCTTTATTTAAATTTCCAAACATTTTCATTTTTGGCGGCTCGACACGGGCGGGCTTGTGTATTGAAGCAGCGTGGCACCTGTTATATTCAGCAAGTATTACTGGGGATTTGGAGAATGTAGAGCGGGCTCCAATAGCGAGTAAGATCGGCGCAAACATTGCGCTCGCAATGAGCTCACTCAGCTGCTCTTGCGCTTGTTCGTCGAATAAATCGTAATCGGCTCAAAGTGTGATTCTATGGAATATGACCATTTTGCTGGGGTGCTATTTCTTTAAGCTGTCGAGGAAATTGCTCTAGAGCTCGCGGTGCTGATGCTATAGCTTGGGAAAAATCCCTAATGAACGTTTGAAATTCTGCGGTGACGCTCGCTGGCCAGAGTTTCGAGTCTCGCAACGGTTATGGCTGAGCGTTGCTGGATTTCCCCATAAGAATTCTTGATGCACTCCAGGCATGTCGATGAAATACTTTCCCTTCAGTTCTCTTGCTGGAGGAGCAAACCTCTCGTCACGTAATTTTGATTTTGAAATTTTTACTCGCTTTTGTTAAAATTGAGCTACACAAAACAGCTTTAAATTATTTCACTTTTTGTAAAAGAGCTTGGATAACGCACGGAATATTGCATGACGTTTATATTGGTGGCTTCCTATTGAAGGCTTGCATGGAAATGTGCGTGAATCTCGCACGGCCTTGATTGGACTGCATGACGTGATTGATATGATTTCCTATGGTGATCTCTACATTTAGTCCTTTCGTGTTACTTCACATCCGCTCTCAATGGCCATTTCGTCAGTGTCGCTGTGATTGTTTTAATATCTTAGCTAATAAATGGCTTTAATCGTGGCAAATTCCAGGGCATGGTCGTTCTTGTTCACATTAGAATATCAGATCAGATTTCAGTGATTTTTTTTGTGAACGATGAATCCAATACAAAGCATGAGCATTTGTTACCGAGGCAATTTTTAGAGTTTGAATAAATATAGCTTTTGAATGAAACACTAATTGTTTGATAACAATAATCAGTTCATTAGGAATTTCTGTTAACGGCCATCAATATGAGTTTTTACTTCCATGAGCAGGTAGGTTGTGCGTGCTGAGAAGTGATGGCATATTTTCTAAGCCTGATTGTTTTCAGCATTCATCCTCTTCGCTGCCAACTCTACCATGAAAATTCTTGCTTCCGTTCATAAATCGTTGACTTCGTCAGCTGCTCGTTGGCTGCTAAAATAAGTCGATAAATGTTTGACTATGAGGTTAAGAGGACAAAACCCTCCTGATTTTGTGTGAACAGTCTCCCAAGAGTAATTCTGTAAATTCAATGATTGACTCCAGCTCTTTGTTTCGCATTCTTGTTTTGTTCTCGCATCAGAGAGCGTATTTGAAATTGAGTTTTTTCACATGATACACTCCTGGGAAAACAAAAGATTTTACGTAGCTCTAATCCCCAATTTTTAGTTCATAGACGGTACATGTTCAGCTGACGCTCACACATGAACTACCATCAGATTCATCAGTTCACCTGCGAACAGATTTGCACACACGCAGGAGAAGAATTTAAAGGCAAATATTCTCAGTATCGACCAGCTGGGCCACGCATGTTAAACGCAGGAAATATGCGTGGCCAGTGCAGCATGATGGAAGACCTCAACAAACCTGCATGCGCTCTCCGTATGGAGATACCCTGTAAGCACGAGTATCACAGCAACGGCCTCACCTATGACACAGTGCACGATGTATGCTTCATTGAGAGAACGGAAGATGGTCGCAAATGCACGCCCTAACGAGCAGAACACTGGGGAACGGTTGTGTGTGACGGCTCCGTCACGAGCCCTCCAGTTTGTCCTGTATTGAGCGCTGAGCAAGCGACCGTCCGTTGCTGTGCCGTGCTGCTTGCCTCTAGAATGGTGGCTTCTAAATCCTCTAACTGGCCGAGGTACTGTAATTAAATTGCAAATGCCTGCGGTGCTATTGCTGTAATTGTTTCTTTGTTCCAGTAATTGAATGTGGATATTTTTAGGATTGTCTGTTATTCTCCACCGAGGGGTATTTTGCTGCCCTATCATGCGGTCAGTGTTTGCACAAAGTCCATTTTACAGCGCTGAACTAGGCTTTTGCCCCCTAGAGCTGTTCCCGTAACGGTGGTGCTTAGGCTATGGAGCGGTGCGTGACGATATAAAAACAGGCGTGTCTTCTATCAACATCCGTTGCTTCTATGGGTTGATTTGTTGGAATTTTCTCATGGGAAAATTGTGAGGGGGAGTTTTCGTGACGTTTCGTTGGAGCTCTTCCTCTATTATTCTTGCCATTTCGTCGTAGATGAAAACAAAGGAGGCGGTCGTCTACTAATTCAAACATTTTGATGAATTTCCAGTTAATGTTTTATGACAGACAATCGAAAAAAAAACTGGTGCTCCTCCCAAGTTCAACACGGTTTGCAGTACATGGAGATTAACGGGTGCGTCCACATAATTCCGAAGATATGTGGTCGACCCTGATTTTACGATCTTTATCAACAATTGCAAATGTATCTGTTAAGCACTTCTAGATGACCATAGTGACAAAACTATGACCTATATTCTTTACTCACCAATTCTCCTGAAAACATTTTAAGAGAATCCAGTAGAGAGAATTACCAGCTTTCAATGGGTTGCGGGAATCTTACGCTCTTCGATGTGACGTAATTCGTATGATTTCATTGAAATGAGGTTTCGAACCCACGAGTGTCTGTTCTCGTTAGCACTCTTGGAAATTAAGATTCAAGCTATTTCCTCCGTGTCTGCAAAAACTTGGTACAATATACAATATTGATTATATATATCCTGTATATCTTATTTCATAAAACGAGCCTTGTCTTGTACCCTGCACCTCGTAGGCGAGGCAGCCTAACTGCAGAAAGCTTTTTTGTTAGTATTTTCTGTAACAGATTTTTTCAATTTGAAATTTATCGTTTCCTACTGACAATTTTCCATTTTTCAGACACTCTCAGTAAATTATTAGTGTATTTAACACTAAATAAAGTTTAACATACTATTAATACCCTTAAAAGAATACAATTATTACGTACATGCGAATGCAGGATTTCAATTAAATTTTATTGGATAAAAATCCCTTCACTTCGTATTATTTAAGACGAAATCCGTTCTCTTTGAACTAAAATATATCAATTTGTTAATCTCCCTTTTCATTATATTTTCGTCTCAAAGAACGGGATTGAAGTATATTACAGCCCGTGACTTAACAGCCCAAAAATACTAAAAAATGTGTGATGCGGAATCCTTTTGCGTGATAACATAGACACCGCAGCTTTCGTTTGCTGTAGCTCAAGATCATAATAGGTGTGGATCAGCGAAGAACTCGCACGAGTTCAAATGAAAACAACGCTTTCTGTGCGTGGTACCTGCGAGTGTAAGTGTAAATACATTTTGGTCTCCGTGGCGTGGTATTAAAGTCAAAACAGAAGTGATTGTGTAAACATACGAATGCAGTGTGTGTAAAGACAAGGCTTCTTCATTTTATAATTTATACGTCAAAAAACAAGAAATTAATATTTTTTCGATTTTTATCTACAACATCAATCAATTTGTTTGCGTTACACACGAACTATTTTAACGTTTTTTAAATTCCCTTGTTGTTTAATTAAACCTCAGTCTGGGGTATGTTCCGACTGGAATTAATGCTTAATTATTCTGCTGTAATTCCAAACATTCACAGAATTAGTTGATGGACCACGGTTGAATAGATTACGTGAATATCTTTCAAAATATTTTTGCCAATGCTATCAAGGCATTTTATTTGCGAGAAAATGATCATTTACGCTCAATGTGTTGGTCAATGGTTATGTTCATGACTACACTTGACCAAATGCTAACGTTCATTTTTCAGTCAGGAAATTGAAGGCGGAACAGATGGTTAATTTCGTTCTCGTTGTATGATCATTATTTCTACTTCTTTCCTAATCGAAAACGAAAGAAAAATGTGATATTAATTTTCAGTAATGTTTTTCTTCGTTATGGCTGTAAAAGAAAAAAAAATTGCAATATTTGAAGCATTGAAATCGTTGCACAAGTTCTGCACCCGCGAAAAAAATATACCAATTTTTGTGTATAATGGAAGAATTATTTTCTTTTACTATTATCGAGATACACGTCAATAAAGCTAAGCAACTACACACTTTACAAAGTTCATACAGTCATAGATTTCCGCATGGAAGTTATTAGTCAATGATGATCATTTTGAACAATAGACAAGTTTCTCCTGCACGCCATTTGTTCGGTATGGTCGGCGCGCTGTGGCGTAAGGACGGAGCGCTGGGTCGTGTCTATTACATTCCAGAATGTATGTATTTTGAGCAGCGCGAGGGACCGGCATGCAAGATATCTTGTCTGACACGACTGGGAGAAGCGTGATGAATAGCACAAATTACAATCCATCTCTCCCGCAACCACTTCTTCTCCTCCTCGTCTTGCATTCCAAGGTTTTCTCCCTTCATTTCTCCGCAAATTTCTGAGCAGCTCTCGCTCACGTTTTGCAATTTTGTGCCCCGTCATCCTGGTAAACTAGAAAATTATTCAATTTATTTAAAATCGTCGGGAGAACGGGCCTATTTAGTAAATTAAATGACGTCATTAGAAGTAATTTTGAACGGGGTTTGTAGCTGTCCCTTGATTACTAATCTGTTTTTTATTCGTTTGCCTTTCATGGGATTTAATTAGGTTTTGTGGCTTATCGAAAGTTAATATTCTGCGATCAAAGAATTTTCTGGACTTCATTTGCTCGTAAACTTTATTCTGGAGCAGGGTAAAAATTAAAACTTTCAAATGACCCTTTGTGATTCATAAATTGCTTTTCAGTATTTTATCGAAGTCAGGTTTTTTTAATAGAACGTTCGCAAATGACAGGATCTAATATTTAATAGGATACGGTAGAAATTATGACACAGCAGGCTAGCATGGCTGCAGTAATTTAACGTCTTTCGATCAGTGATGTTGTGCCTTAACTGAGAGAACATTCCATCATCGCTCACCCAGTCTTGGAAAAGATGCTCTTCCCTTCTTCAAACTCGCCGGCAAACTGGCGGTTTGCAGATCGCCGAAAACTGATCCGGATATTTCTCTATTTATTTACTTCTTCTGCGCGAGCTATCCATTCAATGGATTGAGCCCGTTCCTGTACCGTGTGTCCCATTTTACCAGTTCTCCATTTCCGGAGTTTTTCGTTTTTCTCCGCAGTGTTCCTGCAGCTCCGCTGATAAATGGACTGCTACCACTAAAAATCCAAAAATGAATATATCGTTTCGCCATAAAATGTTGCTAACTGTGACAGAATTTTATGTGGTGAGCTCCCTGCAGAAGTGTGTTGATTAGATTTAAAATAAATTTCACACGTTCTGAGAGTTTGTGTGTAGGAAAGTAAAGTATTGTACTTAACATTTCGAACGTAACCCGTAAGTACTGGCGCACAGATAGAGCAAGCCATCTTTTAAAAATAAATGTATGACCTAACGAATGCAGTCGAGCTGATCCACAAATGCATTAATTGTTGGTTGAAAAGATGCCATAAAATATTCAGTCGAATTTTACGGTGAATGCGTCACGGGTGATGGGTTTGGCTTCTTTGTTCTTCGGATGACGCATGTTTTCTGAATTGAGATTTGCCCGAGTTGATGTCAGATGTAAGCGAAATAAAAATCCTAGAATAATTTTCCGACGGATGCAAGCGAGATAAAATTATCCATTCCTGGTTTTGTATTTGAGTTCGTTTGGTCCTCTGAAAATGAAATTAGAAATTGAATTGATGCAATCAAGATTGCGAATGGCATTTGGGGACGAATGAGTCTTTAGAATTTCCTTTGCCTCATGCAGTTCTGATGCTGAAAGCTAAAAATTTTAAGCGTACAGTTGCATTTATCACTTTCATAAAGTTGACTTTCATAAACTCTTCAAAGCTGTGATTTTTTTCAAATATTTTGTATAGATCTTACTTGTGAATGCATTTGAGATTTATCCGTGGAGTTTTCCCCGAATGTGGAGTTATTGATATTGCGACCCACTCGTGGGGACGAACATTTAATTGCTTCAAGGTCGCGCGACGCTCTGGTTTCATTTAGATTACTTGTGAGTGAGTTCTACCTGAGACAACAAAGACCTTGGGGGAGGAAATGATGAGTGCCACGCGTTGAAGTGAAGCATTTCTAAATGGAAGCAGAGCGTTGATGACTTCAAACAAAGTTTAATCAAGTTATTCCTGCTTGTATTTCATGCTAGTTGCCTCCAATTCTTGTGTTTCGTTAATGGGGGTTTCACTCGTAGTTTGTCTCAGCCTCTACTTTTCCTGGAGCTCCTCCACGATTGTATAATTCACGTAATCTTTTGTTCTTTGTGTCCTGAGAATTTTATGCTATTTCAATTGTGCTCTGGAGAGTCGGCGAACTTTCTAAATGTTAAGTAAGTTTTGATTTTGCGTTACTATAGGATGTTATTTGCTATCAAAGATACCTCTCACACTCTACGCTCTCTCAATTATAGTGTGGGCGGTGGGGATTGCTGTCTTGGAGTTGTCCTTGATGACTTGGGGCTCCATCTTGTAATTTCTAGAGATAATACGTCGCTCATAACATTCCCCTCTTGGTGACTATGTGTTGAACATTCGTCTAGTATATAAGATTTTAGTTGATGTATTTGGATCTTATTTTTTTATGTAACAAAAACGGGTAAATAATTTTTGGAATCTTTCATAGATTTCTACGTGTTCATCCTGTCGTAAAAGTAAGACACTTGTAGAACGCCTAATACTTCAGATCAAACGCACTTGGCACTCGAGTTCCTAACAATAATTTTTTGTCACCGCCAGAGCACGGAGTGTCGGAGCCTCAGAAAACGTGACATCTCTGATTTTATTTCTCAACATGGTTTTATTCTTGAAAGCGTGTGCCATTTCATTCACCAGAGTCTGAGTTATGAATCATCTTCGAGTGAACGCAGTCGAAAGCCGTCAATAGAGGGAGGAAGCTGGGCAAACTCATGGCAAAGCTATCTAGATTTCAAAATCTGCGTCGAACAGACTGATTCGATTAATTCAATCAAGGGAAGTGATAGAACAACACCTTTTTACGTTTCATTTGAAACCGTACTTTTATACTATAGTTCACACACCTGCTGTCCAACGATTAATATCGCTGTTCTGTTGTTTTCCAATCAATAACTGATGAATAATTATTTTAGGGGCGTTTTCAGTAGATGTCTGGTAGTCGTTCTTCAACAGTTGCATGATTTAACGGTTCGAAACTTTTCTTGGTGCATGACAGTACATGATGCGGTTGTCTCAAGTATTTTCTCCGAGAGAAAAATAACTTTTAACAGCTGGTCAAATCTGCTAGCCTGCCTTAGCTCTCTGACCTCAGAAATCACCACCTCGATCAATGGTTAAGCAGTTTAGTCATCGTCCTGAGTCATTTACTTCGCGAAGTGTGAGTTTTTGTCTACGTTTTCGTAAATGACACCAAATGTTTTCGTGCATCCGGAGACTGAAGAAGCAGTGCAGCGGCTGCAACTTAGATTGCTTGGCAGTCCTGTGGCTTCAATGTAATTTCTCCTCGTTATTCAGATTAGAAGTTTGGTGTCTCACAGCTATATATTGCAGCGGCACAATGAATGAAGTTTCTATTGCAAACTTGGGTCCACGAACAGATCTCTGTGAAGAGTTCTATTGGAAGTATTTCCATGGAAAATATTGTGAAAATGTTTACATCGAAAAATGATCATTCATGATGCGGACACCATCAGAAAGGCAAATGCCCTCGTATTTGTTGCGATAAATCCTAACATAATCCCTTGGGCTGCACGCAACGTTTTTCCTTTTGCGCTTTCCTACACCGGGTCCCAACACGTGTTGCCTTCACTTGCTTTCTATGACACATGATTTATGGTGGCAAGACTACAACTCGTTCCGGGCTTTATGGGGAGATTTCCATTTCTGTATCACTGTCGCTGCACTCCATAATATATCAAGATTTTATTCATAGCAGTAGTTTCTCAGCATTTGTTAGTATCTATGTTGCTGTATTCTTTTACATTATATTTTGGTTCAGCTATAACTTACGCGTTGAATAAATGCGACCTTGACTGAAAAACGGA
>JACJUY010000298.1:100137-222952 GCA_014220935.1 Platorchestia sp. MABIK
TTTCTGATAAGCTGAGAGAAATTAGTTAAGTCTCACACGAACCTCAAAAGCATGAACAGAAGAGGAAGGAAAGAACACTTGCAGCGTTTCCTTTTCATATTGACGAAGCTGTGAATGTCCTTTTGCACTCTTCAATTTCTAGTTAACAGTTGCGCGAAACATTGATATCACGGGAGCAATGTGGCAAAGATTCACAAGTTTGAAGCGGATGAAAAAGAATTCAGAATACACTCGTAAATCTATGTAGAACTGGTGACGAACAGCGTTTCCAATGAGAGTGAATTGATTGAGCAAATCGGACTTAATATTGCAAAATTCTATTTTCAGTTCACTATTACGCTAATTGTCGCGATCTCAAATGAAGAACTCTAAGTTCGCAAACAACGCAACATTGTGTCACGAGACGGACAATTTTCAATCACCTTTTACTGCTCAAAATCTTACGGAATACATTTGCGTTTCCATCTTTGATCTCTCTCATTATTTTGACTGCGCCTTTTCTCCTCAACGTCTGTTAGAGCATTTTCACTCCTTCTTGAAATAGCTCCTGTTAGCAGAATTGTCAGTATTTCTCATTGCAGGCATTTTTTGAAATTTCAATTTGTAGTCAGGGAGAGTCTCATTTGCGTGATGGTTTCGATTTCTTCTGCTCTTTCTACCTAGTTAATTTCCCCAGGAGACTACGGCTATGGTATCTGTGAAAATTAGAGTTCCCTGGCGGAAGATGTGAGGCCTTGAGCTGAAGGGTTGTTAGTATTTTGTTGAGGTAGAATGGGTTTACGTTTTGTTTCAAATCATCTTTGTTTGGTACTCCGCTGTCTTTTTCCGCTCCTAAAACTTTCTTTTTCAACTCATATCTTCTTTCATAAACTTATGTGAATCTTGTTTCTATGCGTTGGGTGTGGATACACCCCTTGGGCATAGATTCCTCGATCCTTAAATTCTATTCTAGATGGAGCCTTCCTCCTTTGTTCATCTTGTGGGAATACCTTTGTTGTAGTTAAAGAAAGTTAAACTACCTTAAAATATAAAATAATCTTCCACTTTGTTGAAGATGCCAACGTTTCGTGAAATTGACCTCTTGCACGCACGTCTCTGATAACGTGCCTGTCCACCTCATGCCTCAATATTATGTCAGGATGATATCCTTATTACCATTATACAACGTTTTCCTCGTGCAGGTAGCATTGTTAAATTCTTTCAGAAATGAAGGAAGAATTTTTATAAGACGTGTAATTTTTGCAATAAGATGAGGTGAACGTAGGTTCCCTAACACCGATTCTTAAAACCGACTTCAACAGAAGCTGATGAAGAAAAAGTAGACTAAATCTATTCGGAACATTCTAGAAAACGTAGCCATCGACCTCATCCCACGCAGCGTATACGTGGTGGCACATCAACATTTTATTGGCTTCGATCTCGTTGCTATGGTGAGCGAAAACAGTGACAGCATCTCACACTCATGAATAGACGCAATTTCAGTTTGAAACGTGTTAATGGCCTTTTCTGGGGATCGAATGACGTGGAGATATCGCTGCAATTGTTGTGAATTTCCATTCTGGCTCTTGTTGTGGAGTGTACTTTTTTGCTCATTTCTAGAATACAAATACGGTTGCGATGTGATACATCTGTTCTGTGAATGTGAATGGTCGTAATCAGTCATGTAATCGGGATAACCTAAAACATTATCGTAAAAAGTAGAAGAGTGCCAAGTTTTTAGTCATATACCATTTTGAATCAAGCATGAATTGTAAATAAAGACATTCTATTTCATACATTGTTTCTACAGAATCTCATGAATTCTTTGAATGCTTTTCTTTACTTTTAAATTTACCTAAATTATTGGGGCGAGTAACTCTACACTGTTAAGTGGTGTTAAACTCTACATGAGCTTAATCACCACTCGTAGGTGATAACAGACTAGCAAAAACATCCGCACTCCATCTACACTCGCTTCACCTCTCTCATGGGCAGAAAATTTTGGACTAAGTGAATAAATTTCCTTGAGTACCGTAAGCCAGTGAGTCAATATATTGAAATCTTCTTTCAGATTAGTAAAATTCAGATCAGTTTTTAATTTTCACGTTTCAATTTTTCGTACTCATTTTTTAATTATTATGGGCCTAGAATGTTTATCTCATGCGATAGACTGCGCTAATGTATGCGAAATCTAAGTTACCAGGGCTTGGTAACGTCGTTTGGATCGATGATGTCTTTATTTTCTGCGTTTATGGTCTTTAATGAAGATCTTTAAGCAAAGGTTTTTAATGATGTTTTTTTTGTTATTTTAGAAAATAGTACACTTCGTATTGAAGTAACTGTTTTTTTGAAAAAATTAAAATATGAACAGGAAAGTACAAGAATTAAAAAAACAATAGTTTTGTTCATCGTTTATAATAACTTGTGAACATCAAGCGATGTTAATCCCGCTAATAAACACGGGTTTCCTGGAAGAATCATGATGCAATCTTTGCTTCAAATCAATGTTAATTAAATGATAGACCATTTTCTCACTCACGTAGATTAACATCACTCATGCATTTCTGTTGAATGTACATTTCAAACTTGAATCTCATATTGAGCGATCTAAAAAATAAAATCCCGACTTGTTTTAGTATTGATGGACTGCATGTATTTTTATGAAGAAGTAGAAGACGGAACTCAGAGGCTATTTAAAAAATAAAAGTTATATAATGGTTTCCGGCATCAACATACAGGAACAATTTGAGGAGATACCATTGCGGTACTAAAAGATCGCAACGAGTACTAAACTTGTTTTCAAAGGGAATTCATTTTTGTCCTGCATGTAAAAATCAGGGGGCTAATTGCAGGCTTTTGGAGTTGGAGCGCAAATACTTAGGATTTGACGGGTGACTCAAGGGAAGTTTTTCCAAGTGTTGACATACCATTACAGATGCTCGGCCTATTCTTTGCCTCGTGTGCTGTTCTCTCTCGAGCACCAAGAACTCGACTTTTCATTCAAAGAAAAGAAACTTCCAATCCCTCCATCTTTATCCTCCTCGCCGTGTAGATGTGTAGTGAAAGCGAGAGTACCGTCAGTGCAGACTTGTTTTATGTGTGAGAATTTACCGCCCTGCGAAACTCTTCGTAAGTTCCACGTATTCGCTTTGTTATTTAAAACTGTGCCAGTTAAATGATATCTTGGAAGTTGCGCTATTGATTTTTGTATGTTAGTGGGATAGCTTTAATTGGCAGATTCTGCAAAGCATCCTATCAGTACCAAATGAGAAGTGTATCGTTCGACTTATATGATGCGTACTGGACGTTCTGATGCAATGAAAAATTTGATATTACTTATGGTAAAACGTTCAATATTTTCTAGAATACGCCAATTCTTACAGTTGGGGAAGGGGCACTAGTTAAATGCTTTTAAGATCAGTTGCTTAGGCATCTTTCTAGAATATGATACATTGAAATTTTCTTCCTGGTTGTGCGGAAAGTTTCGATCTCTAAGCCCCGCTCGTGGAAAGAGGGAAGTTGGGAAAGTTGCCGTCCAGATTATCCAGTGGCCCTCGAAAGAGTTAAGGAAGATATGTGCCATTTGTTTGGATTTTCGGCGCCTAAGTTGGAAGTGTTTCCTTCTCAAGGTGGATAAATTCAGCAAATGAAATAACATAGCCTGAGCTTCATATTTATTACCAGCGCTTGAAGTCCAAGGAAAATCAATATTTTCATCGGTTTGGTGAAGGTGATGGTCATGTTTGACGTTCACCCTATTTCAATCTTAAAACCATCACGAAAAGATGCCTCTTCATTAATACATTTGTGAAGAACTTGTTAAATATTCGTTTTGAACTGGAAAATCTAGGCACGGTTTTTAGCGTACACGTTGTTTGTATGGAAAAAACATTATTGAGCTGAGTGACTGTCACACCAGACATGTATAATGCCCAATATCCTCACATTTTTTGCTTGAATAGCTTTATATCATTGCATTTTGAGTTTAACTTCAGAAAGAATGCGAGGCTTCGTTCTTAAATTTAATTTTCGAATGGGTATGTGGTTATTTTGAGCAAAACTTTAACAAGCTTTTTTTGCTGCTAAAGCACCATTCGTAAACAAACGGGGCGCCGTGCGCAGAAGTTATGTTTGCACAGCAATAGTCACGGATGGGGCACCAGACCAACGCCCTTGGAAATAAACAAGAATAACAATGGATTAGAGCCCGCGTTCCATAGCCAACAGAGCGCCATGCATGCCTCACTTGTTCATTAGAGTATATAGTTTAATTCTGGTACTTCATGGATGTGTGTAGCGCTCGTGTTCTCCCAGAGTCAACACGCTATTAAAATGAACTATAGCAGTTGCTCTAATTAGTTCGGCAGGAATGCAGTCAGATAAATAGTTCGAATAACTCTGTGAGACGGGAAGGATTGCGCCAGGGTTTGCCTCACTGCAACGGTAATGTTTTTCTTCTTTATACGGGCATAATCTCTCTTGAAAATACAACAAATTTATTTCGTCGAGAGAATCCTGCCTTTTTTGTCGCTGCAGTCATGCTCCACATTTAATTTTAGCTTTAGAGAACTCAAAAATATACATCGCGTGCAGCAAGAATTTTGCTCGCACTAAAATCGAGCACCCTTTGTTTTGAAGAGCCAATAGAGCTGCATATTTTATTGTGATTTACATCATCGGAGACAGCTCCATTAATTGTTCATCATAGCGGCCATGACGCAGAATACAAGCTGCCACTCCTACAAATCATCATTAAAAACAAGCGAACGGCCGTTTATCCGATCTCGTAATTATCATAGACTCGACAAAAGCGCCATAGTTTTGAGTTTGCTCGGGGCTAGACCTCGATGATGGGTCAGTCCACACTAATTGTTGCTAATAATCTTGTTAATTAATGAGTCGTGTGTGAGCACCATGTTAACTGGGATTAATGACTCTGCCGAGCTCCCAATTGGTTTACATGACCCGTGAAAACTTGCAGTTTCGTTATCGGGTATGATTGAGTCTTGCGAGTGGTAACTTTTTCATGTGTAGGAAGATGCAGTCAACCGTCGTTCAAAGTTTTTAGAATAGCTTTTCCATTCTATGAATGAATGGTTGCATTTCGGTTAACAACAAAATTAAAACGCAGCCAGTGTTGTCTTCCAGAATGGGATTGCAGTAATAGAACACTTTTATTCCGTGAGTGAATGGTCGCAAAAGAATGTTTCCAGCTTAACATTTTTTGAAAAATTTCTAATTAATAAAAAGTTTCGTAAGCATCTTTTTTTGATTCGTGAGCCATACGAATTATTCCAGGACATTTTTGCTGATCGCTTGCTCATGAGTTCTAGTCATTTGAAATCTGTAGACAAACGTAGTTTGTCTCGAAGTCAAGTCAGTTATCGTAAATCGAATAGCTAATGGTCATCAAAAAATCTATCAAATAACGCCCATTTATTACAATTTACGTAATGCGATTGAGTTAGACAAAGTTCGTTTCATTTTATTTCTAACATTTTACCACTCTTCAGTAAATCTTCCTCGAAAAGACAGTCTTTTGGGTGTTTCCATCTTACTTGCCATTTGTGGATCCTCTTCTTGGGAATGGTCCTTCTGAATAGACTACATTGCGAGCTAGCAATGTGAGCATCTACAACAAAGCTCAGCGGCAATGTATAAAGCTCACTTACTACCTCCCGTACAATGCTTTCTCCATTCCATATACATTCGAATGGTGCTCTGTATTCGGCAGTTTGTTTTCTGAGCCGCAGGGAAAAGTCAACGCTTGTTGGTTCGAACATCTCTTAGAGAGCTCATCTAACATGAATTCTGTATAAACTAACAGTTTTGGCTTTTATTGGGAACTAAATATGCTAAGTGATTATTCTCACAAATAAATGATTTTGTTCTTTTTTCAAAAGGACGTCATTTTCTGGCAGTGATAAAAAAACATTTTCATGCATTTCGATGAACGAAATTTCACCGTCTCTACGACAACGTATTTACCTCAGTCCAAACTTCGTGATAAATTAAATTCTTTTCAATCATATAAAAGAAGCGGAGATTAAAATCGTGAAACTTCGATTATTTTTATCGAGAATAAACTTCCATCAATTTGTTAGAGCACCCGATTGTCTATCGGCAATTGCGTTCCAGAGCAAACAATCAACCTTTACTGGAAATAATCAAGGGATTTTGGAGCAAATGCAATTTCCAAACATCGCCAATCAAGCGCCCTGACAGAGTCTACTGGCTAGAGGTACTCGGTGGAGCTTTTCCAGCTTGGAGGGAAATTTGTTAAATTTTTTTCTCACTCTCGCGGGATAAATATTAGGAAACGAGTACCGTTTTTTCGAGGTAAAGTGAAGATCATGGGTTGGTTTCCGACTGTCCTTTTTTACATTATCAGAACTGGTGCCCAGTTAACCTGTCCACCTCATTCAGCAGTTTTGGGTAACGCAGAGTCCTGCGGTATATTATCCGATTCTTGCCAGTTTGCAATGCTCAAGCACGTGTCTCACACTTCACACTTTTAAGGCCTAAAAATCTTAGGAATTTGCTAATTCTTAAAATTAAGCTGCCACTCAACGATGAGAAAAGTTCAAATCCCCGAACTATTGTTGTGTTGGAGCATTTTAGAATTTCTCTTCGTGTGTGTGTGTGTGTTTTTTTTTTAACGAGTTCTTAGTTTTAGTTTCCATGAAAGTTCAATTTTGTGAGTTCTAAAATTTCACAATTTTCCGTGAATGTAAAAGGGTAGTTATCTGAAACGTTCCTTGATATTATAATAGATATTTTCTTGTTTTCCCGGCCCTTCTCCTTGTTTTAAAATTGTAAATCCATCTGATTTGCCGAGGAGTGTTAGTTCTGCTTCGGCTCTCCCCATTCATATAATTTTCTGTTCATTTTCATTTGAGGCTTCTATCATTTTTTACTTTTACTCAACAATTATTTCATTGTTTCAAATTACTTCGAAACGGAAAACTTGTGTTGAACTGAAAATTTAAACAATGCTGCAGAATGAATTCTATTGTCCAATCAAAAGATACCTATTTCTATATATTCCAATTCACCGTGCATTATCTTTTTTTTCGATTCATTCATGGTAAGGAGCTGCTCGAACGTACACTAACCCAGAAGCTTTGAACAGTCATGCTCTCGTGAAGGCCGATAAGAAACGAACAGGTAGTCCGTCATCCTGTGCCCGGCAAACGACCGCAGTACGTTGGTCGTTCGATTGCTTCGGGCATTTGGTCGTCGTATCGATTTATCGAGAGACTCTTATCTCCTAATTGGTTGCATGCTTCCCTACACTCGCTGCCTAAGGGAAAAACTTGCGTGCTCGTCGCTTTAGCGTCCTCCTTCTGAGCTGCTAAATTTCTCCCGTTTCGGGGTCACGCAAATTTCGATCACAATAACTTAGAGCCTTATCAAATTTGAATGACCGTTACTGTTCCATTTCGAGAGTTGCTTTTCACTCGAGCTTGGTTTTTATTTTGTAAAAACTCATCCAAGAAATATCGTGGCTGCAAAGAAAGAAGGTTTTCTCCTGTTTAATCCTGTAGTGTTGTTCGGTTAGATATTCGTGGAGTTTGAGGAATCTTGTATGACAAAACGATGTAATTATGGCATTACAAGGAATGAATTCGGAAGCCTTTTTCTTGAACATCTATGGTGCCTCGGCTTCAAAATGGTTATTAAAAATTATGTGGACGTTAAACTGCATACCTCTCAGAATTGCAACGAATGGTGCTATAACTATTTTTCTAACTTGAATCCAGAGGCTGTTCCTTTTGTCACCAATTATTCCAGATTGAATTTAATCGCTTACCAAATGCTTAGATTAGCGACTCGTTTTTATATCAGCACGAAAATATGTTTTTTTAAATTTTTTTTTAATTATGTTGGGAGACTGTTGGGGAGTTATATTTCTTCAAAATATAAATTGTTCATATTAAGAGAATAAAGTGTCTGATTGGTAAAAGTTCAAATGAAATTTTAAAATAGTCTTGTAGGGTCATTTAATTAAATAGGTTACTTTTAAATGAGCCCGTATCATGGTTTCGAAAGAGGAGCACGACGTTTACACACAGAAACCTGTGTATGTCATAGTAATTTAATTGCATTTCACTTCACCCACCTCCTGCACACAGCAAGCACATTCGCCAGAACAGGACCAACACAGATAACTGCATGATGGCACACGACTCATCAACTCCAACCATTTACACATGTTCAATGTTTGATCAAACGGTATCATCTTGTGACCTGTCAATCAGGCCGCAATCACTTGACTGTATCAGAACATACATGCGCTGAATCAAATGTCAATATCGGTTCTTCCCCCAGCCCGGCACGGCAGCTCGAGCGGGTATTTGCACTGGTTTGCATGCTTCTGTAATCATACCTGTGGTCTCGAGCCGAAGCGGCCACCGAGCAATACTCTGCGTACAACCACAACTGAGGTCGATCATTCGGGACAGTCCGATCTGCTCATTCAATAAGAGTTACACGGTTCGTGGTGTTGACTGCAAATATTAATTCGATGTGTTAGGGTAATTCATGATTCGAGATTTTTTGTAATGTGAATAATTGATCACTGATATAATAAGTATACTTCTTTTTAAATTGATAGCTAATAAATAATGAGAGGTATCTTGTTAGCGCTTATTTCAGAACGAATCCTAATTGAACTGTTTCTTAGGACTATTTCTGCTTATGTATCTAACGCCTGTCCCTCAATTAAAAGGAAATGGATGAATAGTGTACCTAATCGCCCAGCTAACATTTGAAGGGTTGCACGATGCATTATACTGATAGTCGCTGCTGTTTGTCTAGTTCAAATTTATTTTTGTGAGATTACGAATGAGAATGCCACGCCTGCCCCAAAAAGTTAAAGGGAAAAGTTTTTGCTTCGCTCAGAGAACGTTACTGCAACAAGGTATAATCTAACAGTTGCTCAGCATGACACTCAACTTCATTACTGACTTCCTCATTAGAATACTAAATGGCACGTGGAATGTCTTCGCATGAAATTTATAAGGGTCACAAAATTGAAAAGAAATTTCGTATCTTTGTCCTGCAATTCCGTAGCTCATATTAACTCACAATTTTTGCGTAGTTGCAAATTTCTAAGGAGCAGTAGATGGCAAAAAAAAGGTTCCATTCGAATTTTAGGAACTTCTTTTTAAACCCGTATTCAAATGTTTTCTCAACGCATGCCTTCGACTTTAAAATTAGGTGGTCTTTCCAGACAGGCTGCCTTGATATCGATCAGAGCTCGTCGAGTGAAAGAAGCAGTTTCTTTGGTAGGTACAGAAGCGAGCACATCTCAATGGACTCCGTAAACATGACCTGTATTAGGTAGGTGCTCCAAGGCTTTCGTTCTTCTCGTGAGCCCTGGTTATTCTTGCTTTCGTGGCACGTATTCCGAAGTTACTTAAGAATGCTTGATCGAAAATGACTGTAGAACAAGGAAATTTGTGCCTTCAATATGAATTTTGCTCTGAATTTCCCATCCACTTTAATTTTACATGCGGATGTAAAATACATCATTCCTCATGAGTTGAGAGCATAGAAATATGAAATTCAGTGTATGAAATGAAGAAATAAGTAACTAGCACAAATACCATTAAATACTCTTACCTGTCTTGCTCTACTTGACATACCTGCGCAGGAAGCTATTATTCCCATGTTTCCTTTGATTTGCGCCGACTGCAGTCATGATTGTTCCTTGTTTCTGCCTACTCCCCCACCCAACTACAGTTCAGGGATGATGAAGTTGGCCTGCTCGTTATCGAAACTTAGCCGCGTAGAACATCCGTCTGGCAGCTGTTGGAGCGTTCATGCCAGCAAGTCTGCTCTGAAGGAGCAAAGTCAGGCCTAAAAGAGCATTTCTACAGCAGGTGCAGTCTTCAAAAATTCACGTCAGTCTAGGTCAGAGTACTGCATGAAACCCGAGTTCCGGGAAAATTAATAAACGCTGTAATGGTTATTGGTGTGAGCATCCATAATTGAATTATTAGATTCTGAACATAGCTTTTGCTCCGCTAGTTTTTTATTATCTTCACCGAACGAAAATTAACGAACCACAATCACGAAATCCACATTAACGAAATCTTGTCGGCTCCATACACCTACTTATTCATAATATGTAGATTCTTTAAAGCTATCTCATTGCATTCATATCAGGTCCAGACGAACAACTTGTGCACCAGCCTTTCAATGCCATTCGAGACAAATTTTCTGAATGCAATCTTTATATGTATTTACTCGAATATTTGAAACTAGATTCCAAATTTAATTCGAATGGTCTTTTTCGTGTTATGCCAAAATTGTTGAATGCTACCGC
Source organism: Platorchestia sp. MABIK (assembly GCA_014220935.1). Taxonomy (NCBI): domain Eukaryota; kingdom Metazoa; phylum Arthropoda; class Malacostraca; order Amphipoda; family Talitridae; genus Platorchestia; species Platorchestia sp. MABIK. The sequence goes on from JACJUY010000298.1 coordinate 110,450, forward strand.
TTCACCTCATCAGTATTGAGGGAGCTGTTTACGTTTGGCGCTAAAAAAATTTGTTCAGTCTTTGACAGCAGAAGCCATTGCACTCTATCGCACTCTGTGGAATCGTCTTTAAAATTCTTTTCGAAGATCGAGCCTGGGGGGACAATTTCAATAACAATCTCTTTTAGGGCAAATGCTTTCTTTCACTTTGCTCGGATATCAATAGAGAGCCAGATATGGCAAACTAACTGTCAATAAACGTTTGCAGTGGAGCTAATGGTCTGAGGCGGGTGTTTCCAAAACACTTCTCAACTGTTTCAGATAAGAGCCGCTGTGGCTGAAGTCGGTGATTGCGCCTGCAACTCCAATTATTTATTGAAAGTATGTTAGCCAAAAAGCAGTGTCGAGGGACGACACATGGCAATGGGTGCGAATGCTCTTTCGTTTCTTCTCGCAAGATGGCGAGAGCATCAAATGGACTGTTGAGTTTCGATTGAATTTTTGAAAGTATGCGCCTTGGGTGCGACGTTTGAAGAAATCCTTTACGCTTTCCGGGTTTTTAGGCAAATGAAGTGAAAAAACATTCCGATCGTTCTGTTGTTCAGATTCATTTTTTTTCCAAGTTCTATAGGGTTTTGAGCGCTGGCATTCTCATTGAACGCTCCTTTTTTTAAAGGCATGACTTCGGATTTCAACAGTGACTCTCATTTTCCGCTGGGGATAATATTTTAAAACAAAATATTTATAATAAAAATATTCTGAATTTGTGTATCGGCATCATTCACATAATTCTCATATTAGTGAGAATTATACGAATATATCTGCTAAATATTGAGGACTTTCATTTTTAACAAAAAACACTCAGGCACATGTAAAGACTTCAATACAAAGTACACTATAGCATTCATTAACACCACAGTATTACAGATCTAAATTTCACGCGTGCCCCAGCTAACGTCCGACTCACTGACTGACAAGTGTGTAGCTCAAGAACCTAGCCCGAACGCTAGAGCTAAGCCTTTTAGCACTCCTGAATTAATTTTTTTAAGATCATGTCTTAGTTTGAGTTGGGGCGCAACTTAAATTCATGCTAAACTGAAATTTTATGATGATTATCTTCCATTGAGTTGGAAAATACCGAGTTATGAAGAAATATCTGTATATGATAATGAAATAATTATAATTTAATAATAATAATTATAATTATATTTAAATAATAAATAATTATAATTATAATAATTATAATTTCATATAACTTATCTCATATAAGTTATCTATTTCAATTCCACGTTAAACAACCTTGAAAGGCCGCAGTTGTGTGGAAGTTAGGAATGAAATTATCCTTTTTGGCTGTTGAAAAGCTTAGGCATTTTTGATTTGTGAATGTACGTCTCTTAAATACTCATTCTCAGAATTACTGTGGCAGAATATATACTCTGAGAGATGGAAACTTAGATTTTTTGTGACATTTGTGAGAATTTCAATTAAACCTATTTCCTATCCCGCACAACTAATGATAAAACGAAAATGATCATAATCTTAATGTTTCAGAGCTATGAAAAAGGTCTCTCATGTATTTCAACTAAATTTTTAAAACTCGAATAACGATATTTTAAATTTTTTCCTTCTACCTATACCGAAACAAAATCAGTTCCCTAATAATTACCAGTTAGAATTCGAAAATCATTGCAGTAGAAATTTCGTCACTTCTATAGAGCTGAAAAGTAAACATATATTTTTCTTATCCTACAACCTACTTGTGTGAGTAGAATTATAACTTACAAATTTTTCATCTTTATTGAATAAACGTGTGGCCTTTGTCAATAAAATTCCATAATCTTGGTCACCACTAAAACACACAATTTTGAACAACGAGCTTAAAATTCGAATCTGCGTCACAAACCTAAAATCAATAATGGAAATACCTGGAAAAAACTAACATCACGCAATTCTTGCCTCCAATTTCAGAATGGTGATACATTATGGTCGCTTGCTTCATGAATTTGAGAGTTTGAGTAGGATGATTAGAATGGCAGATGTATCTAAGGTCCTGGGCGGCGCTCGGCCGAGGCTGGGAGGAGGAGCGCCCTGACGACTCGATGCTTGATTGGCTCCAGATAAAGTTTCCATATAGATAACGCCTTCTGATCTTCCCTGGAATACTTTGCATAGATATGACAAACCTGCCAGAGAAATACGACCAAGATAACGTCGGGTATCGATCTATAGCTCTCCTGATTCACACGGAAAATGTCTTTTTCCTCTTTTTATCATTCAAATGGGGTTACAAAAGGTGCGGAGGGAGGTACGGTATATTTCAGAAAATTTAGTCCCGCAGGTGAGCACAAAGTACGTAGTAATTTTTCCCCAATCATCTTCAGAAAGGAATACAGAGTTCCTTGCGTCTCTTTTTCCCACCGCAGTGGTCATTTTCAGTCGAAATGTTGATGGAAAGGCCCAGAATTCTGGCTCGTGTTTTTTTTTTCGTTGAACCACAGTCTCGGTGTCCCCAGGAATGTCAGCTTTACAGAGTTTTTCATCCAACTGAGCTGAGTCCCAATCCACGATGGCATCAGTTCTCCCCTCCAGTCTTTTGCAACGGCTGCATTTCTCCTTCTTCTTCTTCTTCTTCAGATAGAACTTAAAGAAATATTTTTGATTCAATATGTGCTACCTTGTAGAAATGGGCTCTAGTAGCAGCAATTTAATGTTGAAATGATTACTCACTCGTGTGGGGACAAAATTATTGGTTGCTAAATATTACTTTCGGCAACTCATGTTGATTTTTAATATTTATATATATCATGTTTTTCTTACTGCTCAATTCTGAATATTCCCTCTCTTTTCACATGATATCTCTTATTTTTTTTAAGAATCTTCCAATTATTTCTTTGTCTCGAGAATGGTACATTCGACGTTGATTCTAACAATTCTATACTTTGGATGAAAATACACTGCTTACACACAGTGTTACTCTGACGGGAAACTTGTTCGAAGTCATCACACGACGCTTCTCAAACGATAAGTATTTTTCAAGGCCCAGCAGGCGAAATGCTGATAGTGCACGTCAACTTCAAGACCCACGGGAAAATGAAGCTCCCCGCAGGCTTCCTGTGGATGCTCTTCACAACGCAATCAACAGCGCTTGGTGCTGGAGATTGTCCAGCATTTTGTTGTGAGGCTTTAGCTATTTTTTTCCATTTTTGGTTACGCGCGTCGAGGATGACTCTTTCACAAGGATGCAGCTACTGTTTCAATGGAAATAAGCAATCATAATGGAAGATGTGAGGTCTCGAGCTGAAGGTCAAGAGGATGTTTCATTGGTGAAATATAATATTTTTCTTATTATGTTAAATTTTGTTCTTTTTCTGCTCACTTCTTTCCCTTATTCAGCACACATAACTTCTTTCTTATACTTTTACCTTGTTTTAAGTTTTTTATTCCTACTATTCCAACTTGTGGTGCGTGGAGGGCAAATTTTGTGCTCTGATTCTCCGTTGCCTTATTTCTATTCTAAAAAGTACCTCGCTCCTACTTCTCTTAAAAATATCGTTGTTAAAGTTAAGGATGCTTGAACTAGCCTATAATCTATTTTTTTTGTTTGAAGAAGCTGTCTAACTGGAAGTAGTTATTAAAAACTATATAGACTCAGTTCATGAACAATGTTCAGAGAAATGAGTCGAGGTCATAGTTATCCGTGGGTGTCTGTGTGATTTGTGTGCGTGCGTTGTACTAAAGTACTCATAACTAAAGTACTCATAACTAAAGTACTCATAACTAAAGTACTCATAACGTTCCAAAAACAAATGACTCTGACCTATATGGCCCTGTAATGATGGCGCAATTTCACAGATTCGGGATGTTGTACTTAATGGGTTCACCTCTAATTTTGAAACTGATTAATCTCTCTCAAACATTTCAATACGACAAAGCACACAACAATTTAGTTCACATACAAAATGTTATAGTTCTTGTATATAAATGTTCACATTAAGTTTGACACGACTTCTTCAGTTTTTAACCTACCTTCTGATTAGAAATAACAACTACTATACATTCAGCTACATATTTTGCCAATAACTACCAAGTTTGTGAAAATTTTATCAATTGGAGGATGATTTCGATAGTTTCTCCCTTTAAATTGCATTTGATTCCTTTCTGCGTCACCTCGTGTGATGAGACAAGAAAACATCAAAATTCCATTATAAAATGCTTCGTTAGTCTACGGAGTTGCAGCCTAAGATTTAACTAACTCTGTTCTCTCCTCGAGAGATGCCAGGAGACTTCTAGCAAGAACTTCGGTAACGTGAGCAACGAATCGCAAAAAGGATTCAAGCTGTACGATAATTATAAATTTTCATGGTCTTCATGGGTTAAGTGATCTCAGGAGTGTAAACTGCACTAAATACGAAGATCGTGTTATATTTAACTCTATATTTAGGAGTTAAACCTTCTACACACGTTCCGATACTATAATCAACAAGTAAACCGTATTTGTTATGAAAGTGATGTACCTTTTCGTCCACTCTATGTTCTTAGTATTTGAAAGAGAAAGAAAGTTATGATCCTCTCAGCACTAATATTACTTCTGGTAGAAAGCCGAGTAGCCGTAAATTGCGAGTTAGTGTCCGAAAAATTTATTTAGCGATCTAAATAAGTAATTTTCTGTTGGACATTTAGTCGAAGAGGGGCAATGACTCGAAGCATTTAGGTTTTGTAAACATCATTTTCCGGTAAATTTAAATACTGCATGGATCAAACTTCGAAATTGTGATTTTTTTCCATTTCGATGAATGTTTTCCTTTTCCTCTGAAGTTCAAGGCTAGTATTCTAGACTTATTAAACCTAGAACCTTTACTTTGTATCTTTTTAATTATTTTTTGATGAAAATTTTTCTACTTATATTAACTTTCGAAGTGAATCCTATGTATTGGCGAACGCTTCAAAATGAAATAATACCCACCATATTCAATGTGCTTTTAATAACAAGCGAAAATTTGTGAAAACACTGTTAAAATATAAAAAGTCATGCATAATTTTGGATTCATTCCTTCCGCAATTGTTTCTTACCAATGACAATGTAAGTAAAATTTTCTGTCGTCAAAATGGCTAGTGCATCGCAAAGCTTAGCAACGGCACACCATTTCTCCAGAGCATGAAATGAAATGGCTCTGACCTATTTGGCTCTGCAGTAATGGTGCGATTGCATTAGTTTGGTCATTCGAAGTAACGAAACGAAATCGGATAATCCAGGGACTGAGACAACTTGATCGCGCAGGCTTTGTCAATTAACATGGTGGCGGCAAAATGAAATTCGGGCAGTTATTAGGAGCTGGCGGTGACAAATTACCCGTTGCACAGCAGTTGGTTTTATCAGTGCAAATTTAACTGTGGGTTCTGCTAGTTGAGATAAATGAGACGTTTTTCATTAACAATTGGATCTAACATGGAACTCTGCTTAAATCATTGAGCGTAATCAATTGCCCATTATTGCGTGATGTTACATGCTCAGATAAAACACTGTCCTTCCTTGCGATGAAAATTCCTAGAAAATTTGAAATAGAAATTAACGCTAAATGATATTTTGTCAGATGATCGAAAATATTTTGATCAAATTTCCTGCTTTCCATTGCTCAGTAACCCATAGTCAGGCAGCGATGGGTGATATACAGTATATATTTTGATCGGATTATCTAATTTCGTTCATTGAACAACAGATGCTTCTGAAGTGGTGTGAGCTGTTTCACATTAAAGTCTAATTTCCTGGTTTATTTATTTCAAAAACCAATTGTGGTATTGGTATTTCTACTCTGATTCTGTGATAGGCAGCAAACTCGCTTTTCCGTTTACTCTGTAAATTTCAGAAAGTTTGGCTGTTTTTTGAGCGATTGGGTGACTGAGATGAGATCATGGAAGGTCTGGGACGCGACCGGCCTGGCGAGCGAGCGGTGCATCGCAGTATTGTTCTCTGGTGAGATGGACGGCGCGACACAGAAATGGCGCAATCTCGTCGGATCTGCGAATGGCAAATTGCATTGTTAGGGTTGGTTAGATGCCTTGACGGTACCATTAGCACCGAGATATCATTAACATATCTGAACGTACAAACAACCTCACTGCCATACTACGATGCGGAGTTCCTTGGATTTATTAAAATAAGTATTAGCAAGGGGAATGCTTTGAGATACGCTGCGTCAGTTTTTACTTCCACGGTGAATGGAAATCTGATATTCTGTGACAATGTTGTGAATTGAACAAAATGACTGTCATCTGCAGCGGGCATGAGGTCTGAAATTCACAGCTGTCATCGCCTTTCTTTCGTAACAAAGAAATGACACACCGCATAATTCCTAATGAAAGTTCTAAGAATATTTTAAGAACAGTGATTTATCCCTTCAATTGAGCCATAAATTCAAATTGAATCGCTCTAAATTATTCGTCTGGCCAGACCTGACGGAACTACTTAGGTGTACAATCATCATGAGCAGTCGCGCACCAATCAGAGTAATTCTTCTTCATTGCCTTTCCAGGCTGCCATATTTCCTGCGGGGGTTGCGTGACCTGAGCGGTGTGAGCCACCAAATCACGACTAGGATTGCCATCCGGCTTTTGCAAAGCCCTACTTTATTTGCGGCAATTATTCGTCTTGCGTTCCCTTTATGTTCCTGAATTAATTTTCGGGTGTCGTTCTCACGTAAGTGAAGCATTGCTGATTCAAGGATTGCCCGTACGTTGAAGTCTGCAATCAATGACTTAGAACTTGCCCGCAAAATTTAAAGTATACCGAGCCAATTTACGAACGGCATCAACGGTGACGATATCGTGTTACACCAGCAGATTACCTGGGTTTACATTACAGAAAATTACAGTCACGCTACTCCAATCTTGGTGGAACGATTGTGCACGTCATACAGCCTCAGAAAGCTTGAATATGCACCTAATATTTCTGGGACATTTTGGCTACTTTAAATGTGCAACCAAATCAAGAAAAATGCTAGCGTATCAGCCTAGAAATCTCAAGGGCATCGTTCCAGTACGAAATTAAATTTCTAGAATAACAGTTTGATCAATTACAGTACTACTGGTATTCAGTTAATTTTGACTTTTGCTTTTGGGTTATTCGCGTAGAACACGCGTCGTTGTACCTTTGCGAAACCAGGTCGCTTCAATTATTTTTTTACAATTTTTAATGGTTCTAAAGTGACAAATTCAGGTCGGAATGAAGAGAGTAAATCATTTTTTGTTTCAGCTTTGACGATATGAACGCTAAGTTATTTATTAGTGTCACTAGGAGTGCTCTGTAAATGTCACGAGGACGGCTATTTAATATCTGAACGAAACACAAGACTATTATTTAATTACAAACGCGGGTATGAAAGCATGTGATTCGAACAAATTAAAATGACTACATTGCCGAGTCATATTTAGCTTGCATGAAATTCATCACACTCTGATGCAATGATCGTCAAAGAGTTCAAATCTAGTTTCTCGATTAGCCACTCTTTTAATTGATCTAGGCTCGGGCAGAGTGCGTGTCCCATGGAATTTCATTAGACTACCGCAGTTTTTATTCCATTTATGTGAGGCGGGAGCTTTCACGGTTATGGTGTTCGCGGCAGGAAGACTTTTAGTGTCAGTGCTTTGGTGGTGCAAGCCATCAGTCACCGGGTGCGGCTCCGCGTGGGACCTCTGATGGCCCTCTGCACGGCCCCCAGCTCCGCAGTTTTCTCCTCAAATTCGCATTTTATTTTTAAATTTGAAAATAACTACCACTCATTGATATGTTGAATGGTTCTTAGGGTTAGTTTTCATTCAAATAAAGTTCGGATCTTACTTTGTTATATCAAATATCGTTCTGCTGAAATCGGTAAATTTTCTTATCGGCGAATTTTACTTGAAATGAGGCCAAATTCCCCTCAGGGGGAGACAACTGTTGTATCTATGGGAATTAGCGCTCCCAGGGGGACTATGTGAGAGCCCGAGCTAAAGGTTTGGTAGGCTTCCTTTTTGTTGAAATAGAATAGGTTTTTGTTTTGTTACGGACCATCTTTTTTCGGTTCACTGCTGTCCTGTTTTTCAGCACCTACTACTTTCTTCTTCAACTTTTTCTTGTTTCATGAACTTCTTTCTTAGCTTACTGTTTCTGTGCACCTTGTGCATAGATTCCGCGTTCCCTCAACTCCAAACTAAATGGTGCCTTCCACCTTCCTCTCTTAGAACATCTTTGTCGTGGTTAAGGGTGCCTAAAACTTTCTTCTTATAAAATAATGAGGCCAAATTCCATCATTTTGGCCTCATGAAAATTGACTGTCATGGTTTGCTGCCCATCTCTTGTCTTGAAAACCACCTTATCATTGTTACTTAGTCTTTGGGGGATTTTCACACTAATGACATTAATCACACTAATGGCGGAACAAATGACAGCGATGATTTTTTTACTCTGCCATTTCTTGACTGCATTTCTGTTAATGTATTCACTCTAAATTTACGTTAAGTTATTTCATATCATCTGTTATATTAGCGTGTTTCACTTTTAATTGAGTGTCGGCGGTTGATCGTCTTATAGAAATCTCAAACTACGGAGACAATGATGATAGATTGCTCTAAATCATTGTTCCATTTATAAGTTGGTTTGAAGTGTTTGAAATATTGTTATCCCATGCTCGTATTTTCATCTGCGAGAAATTACGGTGAAATGCAATTTTTAATAAATGCGGATATTCAGTTATTCATTTTTTGATCGAAAAACTTTTGACCCTTTTTCCTCAAAATGCAACTTCATATTAAGCGTTGAACCTTTTCATTTTGAGCAACATGATGAGCTGATTCAACCGTAGAATATATCTAAGGGCCAAAAACCATCACTTCAAACCATAATCTGATGTTTCAGAAAATGATTCTTTTCTAAGAACCAGCCGACTTTGCGCGATATTCGTACTCACTGTTTCTATGCACTGCGGAAGCATTGAAGCAATCTCGTTTCGTGACTTAAGCGTAATCTTTTAAAGCCAGCCGAGGATTGCAAGTGCTGCCATTGTTTCTTTTTAAGACCCAATGGTTGCTGGCAGAATGATTTAATTACCATCTCCAAGTTTTCTTGTGACCTAACACCGTTATAATCTAGTCAATTATTCCGTGATTACAAGTCTAACTAACACGGAATTTGTCACGAGTTTGGAATTCTGATGAAGACAGCTTTCCGAAAAAATTAAGATGCTTTTTCGCTACACTCATGGTATCTTATCCTCGGTTATTCAAATATTCCACAGATACGTCGCTCAAAATAAGTTTCTTGCGAAAATTTTCTAACTTATCAATCAATGATTGACCTAAGATTATTTCATTATCATGTAGTGATTAATTTACTAATAGTTAATGGTAAAATTCAAGTCTATTTCAGTTTGCGTTTGAGGATAGTGTTATTTTTTGCCACCCCATCCTTGATATATTCACTTCTTCGAAAGTAGTTGTCATGTTGAAATATACGTGTGAAAACTTGGGCTAGCTAAAAAATCAAGCAAGTAAACAGGCATTGTATAATTATTTGTACTCAATCAGAAATGAAACCTACATTTGCACTATGCAGTCTCACTAAGGTAAATCACTTCGAAAGTTATTTTTCGACTTGACTTGGTAGGATTGAAAGGATGGTAAACGTTTAAATGCGAATTCTACACCCCCAACGTTCAACGCTAAGTGAATCTGCAACTCGACAGTTCTGCTAAAAGCGCTTCAGAACAACTTAACTTTTAAATAAAATTGACAGCCTTATAATCCCTTAACTAACATTCCTCGTGTAGCCCAGAAATAAATTTTCATTTCTGAATGCTTTTTTTATCAGAAACGATGTGAGTTTTAATTTCTCAGGTGGAAACAAGTTATTTCTGAAAGATAGCGACGAAGATATCTCCCTTATCACCTGAGACTTCCCGTCAATTTATTGAGTTTTGGCCGCCTCTAATTCAAGCTTGCATGAGCCGTCCAGTATGATTTTGCTTCTCTCCAGCTATCATAAATGCACTAAGAGAGAGGGAGGCTGCTTTCCGAATTTCAATCTCCCTCCGCGTCGAATTAAAGGAAAGTCTATCCGATGAGAGGCCTGGCGTCTGCTAATCTTTTTGGTAAGTTCCCAGTCCATTTCTCGGTCTAGTTCTCCCCAAGAATCATTGTATCCCAGTCTTGCCGTACGCGATTTAAGTCGCTCTCTTTCACTACAACCCTCATTTCATCTCCTAGAGGAAACTCTGAGCACAATCTGAAACGGCTTATCGGATTCGAGTGATTGCCAGAATTCTTCGACGTGAAACGCTGACACCACCTGGCTTAAACTAAACGACAAAGTTCTGTTGGTTAATTTGCTTTCGAGGAAGCCTTGGAAAAATTTAAAAGCAGTTGGAAAATGGACTTGGCGAAATGATTTCGTCCTGGAAATTATTTTAACGGCTGAAAATTGCATTTTAATGACACTTTATGTTGCCTTTTAAATTCATCTTGGGACTAGCATGACATGCTCATGTACTTGTTTTCTTATCCGAAAAATTAAGCGTTCAATACTTTCCGTGACTGCAAATCCTCTACGTATATTCTGCAGCCCATGGATGCTGGAACTGTAGCATAGAGGAGTGCCACGGCATTTTATCCCGATCATTTTAAGTAACTCGGAAGGACTTTTATCGATAGTCTTTCCACAAGGATGTATGAAGCAGCATTATGCGACAGAAAAGAGATCGGACGGTGAAAAGAAAGGGAGCCCCGAGGGCGCTGAGTTTGAGAACATCACAGAGCCAAGGTTCTTCTGCCATTACCTTCAGGAAATTGTCTAGCAGCAGATTTGCTCATACGACCTCGACAAAGTAGATTCTATCACAGAAAATGTCCATCTCTGAACACTTAAAAGTTTTTATATTTCCTCAGAGATGTGACATTAAATAGAAAAGAAAGACTTATCCCACCGCTCTTCTTCGCATTTTTGGCCTAATTTTTCTTCAACTGTCGGGAAAACTCGTATGAGTTCATTTTACAGAGATGATTTGTAATTTGCTTCTATCATTAAAGTGACATATTGCCAGGTTTCTCATTCATGTTTTTATTCTTTTCCGTGGCGTGTATTCTATTCATCAACTGGAGATTTTCCGAATCATTTACATAAATACGTAATTATTACCGCTAATCATTTTAGTCTTCCATTCTAGAACCATGCCCAGTACTTTCCCACGAAGAAGCGAAAACACAATCTCAATTTTTCATGTTTTTTCTCTGACGCTTTCTTGCCAAAGTCATCTGCTCGATGGAAAAAAGTGCATTAGAGCTTGAGCTGGAGGGAGAAAAAAGAGTAACATTTCGAGCTAACCATTTGGAAATATCTGGCATTAATGGAATGTGACGGAAAGTTCTGAAAATTAGTTTCCCACTGTTTTCTAAATGAGGTGAAGCGGAGTTACCTATAAAGTGCCCAGAACCTGGGGCGCGGGAGGCCCCCTGCGTCGATTCGCCGCACTTACAAGGTTATGCCATTAGATACCTCACGACTGGTTAGTGCCTCTCCGACTCCGCAGTGAGAGCTTCGCTGTCGTCAGCGCCAGCATTTCTGTAAAGACGTCGGCAATGGTAGATACTGCTAGAAACTCCTATGGAAGTCTTGGTCAGTCGTGAACGCGATGTGTTCATTTCCATGTTGTTGTGCGAGAGCATTGTCATGACCGCCTTTCAGAAATGGTTTCCTGCGATTATAGAATTTGGTGCTTTCCAAAATGAACAAGTAGGGAAGCAGCAAATGAATATGCAACGTGTGGTAAAGCATTTATCGTCAGTTCTGAATTTTCGGCAAGATACTGCAGATTTGCACCTAATGGAAACATTTGAATCAAGGTAGTAGTTTTTCTTCTATGAATTTTCAAGGCAGGTTCTTGTTGACGTTTTTCAAAATATAAAATATGATTTAGGAATGCTCAAAACGTTTGAGAAATGCTCGAATCCTTAGACCTTAAAACTAAAACCATTTTTATTTTGATTTGTTTCCTAAGTGAAAGTCTTTCAAGTTTGTTGAAACAATTTCGAAAGTTTTGAAACTTTTCAAATTATTTTCTGATCACAAAGGCAAGTCTCTTCTTTTGTATAACAATTATTGACCATAAAAAGGACGGGGATAAATATAAAGCCTCAAACTTGCATTATTGCGCCATATAACCTCTTATAAATTCAGTCATAAAAACCCGAAAGGGCCGAAATGAGGTGAGGTCTGGAGCGAGTGCCTGGACCGCTTCAAGGCAAGAAAAATGAGGGCGTGCATGTTGAAGGTACACCATCAGCACCAGCCCTTTTAGGACACATAAAATATGGAGCCATCGAGCATTATGGATACACACATACGGCCACTTTTGGCATGCAGTTTTATCTCCGAGCTACTGAGCAGTCGATCTTTGCAGCAACAGCGTTTTCGTTCACTTTTTTGTGGGAACGTTTTCGTTCGGAGATTTTTAGGCCGCCGCTTTTCTGATTATTCATGAAATGCATCACGCACTTTTCTTCTCGCTAAAAAGCTGCGCGCAAATATTTGCTCTTCGTAATTTTCGAGCTCACTTATGCCTAATTAAAAGTAGACTCGTATTACCCGTTTGAACCCTAAGTCCGTAAGTCCCCGGGCCTAGTCAATTAGGGGGATGGTGCAAGACAAAGGCATAGGGACAACCAGCGCACAAGGTGCCGCGGTAATGCAGTGCTATGGAAATGCCGGGCGTGCTTCCTCTGGTAATCAGATCGAGGAAGGTATTGCGTTACCGTGTCATTGTATTGCCTTGACATGTACGGGCGCAAGCTTTGCGTTAAAACAACTTCCGTTTCTATAGAATCGCGTCAGTACACAGTAAAACTGGCTTGACGGAATTACTTGCTATGACTTCCATAGAATAGAGCTGCAGTTCTGCTAATTTACATTGTACGATGCGATGCCTGACTACGAGGCATGGAAGCTGCTCCGCATTCCTGATCTAATTACGACGCCGAGTGCTCTTCTTAACCGTTAGTGACTAATGTTGAAAGTCTACCCTTACACGAGCTTTGCATCCTGAGCTACTGAATCTGAATCACGGAAATGTCATCCTTACGCCTGATAATAGGCTCTTAGTTCTGTTATGTGTTGCTGGAAATGCAATCACACGTTTTTCTTATTTGATGGCGTAGTAAGGTAAATAATTGTTGATACAGGTTATTGTGTTTATCCTAGTTACCCCACGCTTAAAATCGAATAATTCCGAGAACATATACTCGGAACTGTATTTCTCGCTGCTTTCTGTGGCCTGAATAGCAACACGTTTATCTTCATGGTATAATTTATTTTCATTTCACTGGTGTATGCAGTGCTGGATTTATTGAATTAATTCTACATTCAAACGACTCAAATCCTGGACTCATTTTTACTGTACGTGCATAAGAAGAAAAACGTGCTTTGCATGCATGATAATTCATCTAAATAACCTAGTTTTCTAATTTGATGTGTATCAAAAATTTCAAATATTTATTCTGTTCATGAAAGAATTTCAAGGAATTCAGCTATTTTCCAACCTTTTTTAATCGGGTAAAAAGGCAATGATATTTTTCTAGTTTTAGAAGGTACGCAGTGATAGCATTTGGAACTTGGAAGCACTGTGAAGATCTGGCTAGTCCTTTCTTTAAACATCATATTTGAGTGAGTTGAAAAAAGAGTTCGAATCTGTGATAAGACTTAGTACTTAAGTACAAAATTTGAGTATTGCATGGATTACTATAAAAATGTCATGAATTGGACACTTATAAATAAAGAAATTGAATTATTATCAATCACAGGGCTACGCGTTAGTATCAAATTCGAGACTGTTGCTAAAATAGACGTAAAAAGTTTTATGCATTTCGACTAGGGTTTATCTGGAAAGAAAAAAAATCGTACTCACTATTTTCATTCGCTGATATGTTGTGACAAACAAAACATTTTGCAGATTTCATTTGAGTTTTTCATTATCAATAGCACCCGGGAAAATTGTGTTCTGCTTGCACTTCATGACTGAAACAGGCCTTAAAGTATTTCCTCGATGGCTGTCTTTCAGAGAGGCTTTCGAGGAATATCACTAGGCAGATACAGTAGGATTCAGGAGCCTTTCTCAAATGAAAGCACGCATAAAACAGTCTCTCGTCAGTGTACCATGGGACGTGATCTCACTCAGACGCCACCCTTGATCTCCAAGGCCAAATTAGCACCACTCGTGGCTGCTTTGAGTGTTCAGTAATTATTTTTTTCGTCCCTCGTGAGGGAAACCGGCAAATCGAGTCACTAACTTTTCCTACATCAGTAAAATTGAAATTGAATTTATCCACTCCCCTGATCGTTTTTTATCCTTTCCAGCAAGTTAATGCCACTACTCTAATGTAAAGCTTTCATTCTCCGTAAATCGGATATGCAGGAATTTTTATGCTAACTGACTAGTACATCTGTATTGTGACAGTGTCATGCCCTTCAGTGTCACTACGGAACAAGTTATACGCGAACAACATATTTTTTAAAAACCATTTCTCGCTTCAGTTCATCAATCCCATCGACAACCAATTGCATTGTTTCGTTGCATTCCGTCGTGAGCGAACCCCAGAGCTTTCACAGCAGTCACCCAAACGCAGTTCCTGAAATGATGGACTTCGCAAAATGAGTTTATTGCCAGTGTCGTTCATTCTGCCCTGATTGACAAAGTTTATTGATTGACGACAGGGAGTGTTCGTAAATTGAATAGTTGCCGCATTGTTTGGTGGATGCCAAAAATAAAGAGACAGGAGTGTAGATTCCAGTGCAAGGGAATTCAGTCGTTTGAGTCAATGCATGAACTGGATTCCAGAAAGTTTTTCATGCCTAAAGATGCGGAGTAATTAACCAACAGAATTTATTTTATTTTTATCGCGCCTTTCATCCATGACTGCAGAGATCATTTCAATTTGAGGGATCCTTCCCCGGTAATCTTATAGGACATATCCCTCTATGGGAAAGTCTTGAGAACCTTAAGTATAAAGTGAACTCTTGGTATTTTTCCGATCCTAAGGAGACCTGGAAAGCTCAAAAGTGTTCACAGTCACACTCGCAAAGGCAGTCACTTGTTGTGAGATGCTGCGTTGGAGCTAGTTTTCGCGTTACATGAGCCTTGATTTATTCTTGTCCTCTAGCGTATTACCCCGAAGAAAAACGAATCAAAGTACAAGTTTCTTCCTCGTGTGTTTTAATTTCTTTTAAATATTTTTACACTTTCCGTAAATTTTTTAATTTGTTTCATTTGCTGGCAGTGTCAACAAATTCAATTGAATTTTTCGTTTTTGCACCTCAACTTGAATAAAATGTTTCCTGAGTTTCAAATAGATCACCTGAATCAAGTTAAAACTGCCGCAAAATCGCCAGTGTAAAATAAATATATTTGAACAGCCTGGACGGTTTAATTACCACAAGCATGTACGCTGTTATAAATAAGACACAAGATTGTACATACTTTGCTTATCTCTAACACAAAACTATAATAGTATTGTAGGCCAAACGAGCAAAAAGGTTTTTTATGGCAAACTATCAAGTCATGAAAAAACTAAATTTTATATTGTTGGCTTCTTAAGTCAAAGTCCATGGTTATTTGCAAGCTGATTTTTCCTAGCTAGTCATTTTAATCTTCCTTTTATGAAAGTTAAAATGCTTATGTTTTTCTTACGTCTTCTAGCAGTAGCAATTGAGATCAAATGAGGTGAAGAAGACTAAACCAGATCTCCAAAACTCCATACTTATCAGGATGACACACAGAATGGTCATACAATTTCCACATTTCAATTAACGACGACTAGTTGTGCGCAGAAAAGTTTAGGAAAAAAATCACATTTTGTCTTCGAACGATTGCTCCTCCAGCACAACATTTTGTATGCTGTGCTTGCAAAGCAGGCGGAATAGTTTCCTCGGGGAACTTTTTAATTGAGTCTTTATTATCGCCTGAGATTAAGCGAAGGAGTTTAATTACTTCAAAGTTCGCTTAGCCGAGCTTTGTATTCAATTCTCTGCTAAAGCATCCGTGCGCTCTCGAATTTGCATGCTACGTAAAGTGTTCGCGTATTTTTTGCTTAGCATCCCCGGGCTAATGAACTAACGCAAAAGTGGCCGCGCTCAGCCTGACAGACCCACAGAAATATTTTACTCGTCCTTAGGCCAAATCATGACAACAGAAATACTGTTTTTCGATGTTTTGGTTTCTGTCCGTAGTTTTTGATTTGTTAAAAGAATGGGCTTATGATCTGTATAGCATGAGCTTTGCTGGATGCGAATCCTGACAATGGGAATGCTGTTTGTCTATGTTTCTGTCCGTACTTTTGCCCTATGAGAAGAATTGCTTTAAAATATGCATTGCATTAGCTTTAGCTTATCACATGGTTGTTTGTTTTTTATTCTTGCATGTTAACTGAATGTATCCTCTTTATCTGCTTTTTCATTGGGTAAACATGAGATATTTTCATTGTTCAAATTTAAATTATGTTTTTAATGAACGTACCGTGAGTTAAGAGATTTCATGAAGGTATTAATGTGTTGAATTTTCTGTGTATATTTTAGTTTTGAAATATGCTTGCAGAATTTCGTCACTAAAAAGTAGTTAAAGAGCTGTGAGGATGATTCACATCCTCGTTATGCAATATTGTAGAGAAAATTATACTAAGCAGCGTGCGATGCGTTCTTTGTGTCAACTTTTGAACGAATTGAATGAGCATCAAGAAGTATCATAAAAAGCATAGTAAGGCGCTTTCTAAACAAGCAACAGAATTTTCCTCATCATATAAAAACATTTCTCAGATTTACAGTCAATTTGACGGGAGAAAAAGAATATTGTGTAATACATTTTATTGTAAACTAACATTATGGAAGAAATTTTACTGAATTATTAATTATACTGAAAATAACTAAAAGCACTCCATATCAAGGTAGCTGAGTCTGTTGAAAATCTTTTGCCTTTTTTGTTATTCAGACCGTTAAGCAGAATGAACTACTGTAGTAAGCTTTCACGGTATATTTTCCCCAATCGTCGGTACCAAACAAAAGTGTTACGTCTAACATATTCTAAAATTTTTCATCATAATCGACAGAGTTCTCATTAGTCAAAAATCGTTATTGTTCTCAATTTTCTGAATTATTGTTTTTGCTTTGCAGGAAAAAACGTCAATAATTTTTTGCACGATCGTTGGGGAGGCTTATTTTTATTGCCTTTGAAAAGCAAAGATGTGACGTAATGTTTCAGCGCTCTGATTCTAAATGATTTACTGCTGTAGACTCTGATTCCTGCGAGACGAGTTGAGCAAAGAGATGCCTGAAGAAAGCAGCACCACAAAAATGCTTGAGAGCTTGTTGTTGCAGTTGGCTGGGTTCATTTTCTCCCACGGGCACGGATTTCTTAACCTCTAGCTCGCGACTTAAAGTTAAGATTCCGAGTTTTATAGGAATTGATGCCGAGGGCATCGTTGAGTCATCATTATCCTAATGTTCTTACAACATTAATATTTTTGAAGATAATACATTACTTAATTCCCACATCATAAGGATCTTAGCGAAATTTAAACTTTCGTTAAAATCGTCGGCGTGGACGGATTTCAGGCGGCCTCCAAAAAAACAAGATTAACGTCCATTTGTGGAAATAAACACCTTTTATTCTTCAACTTTTCATCTGAAAATCTTAGCGTAGGTCAAAAATTGTCAAGTCAAAGTGCTTATCCACATTGTCAATACCATTAATGGATGTGTTAAAACATTGTCGGGATGAATGTTAATGTTGCGTTGCTGTGCGAAGATTTAATATTATTATATGTCGTTGCATATTGATAATGTTCTCACTTATTATCTAAATAAAACTATCAAGTGTCAGCTAAAAATAAAAAAGAAAAAATTATACGAAATGACACTGTATAGTGATGGTACTCGAAGTGGAAATTCTTCTTCCTTTCACCCTATTCGTCGTACGTTAGTGTAGCTTTCTTCTACATCGTAGGATTCATTTTCGTGATTCGTGATAGGACAAGTTCATGATTAAACGATCATAATGAGCCGATAAAGAGTATGATTATTGTACAATCATCATCTTTTCCAAAATGCAACCTTTATATTACTCGAAATCAGTTTCATTCTAAAACTGATCCGCATCTTCAGCTCATCAGAATGGTACAACTGATTTAAAATTAAGTCCATAAGATCATGTGTAGCAAATTGTATTAATCATGCATTAGCTTGTTCTTCCGTATTTGGCAAAACCAACTTTCTTTAAAATTTTACTTCACCATCATTTTTTTCGGCTGTCCAAAAGGTTTCTTTCGAATTTGCTCGGCAAACTTAGAGAGATTCATTTCTTGAGGACAGGCTCTATATCAAGTTTTCGCCGGAGACATCACTTTTCCTTTGGTCCTGGGAAGCTATTGTTGGAGACTATTTATATGGTAATTTCTTGATTGTTGAGTTATGAAAATGATGACGGCAGTTTTGTCATGGAATGATAGACGCAGGAAGCAGACCGAACTCATGTCTGCTACATTTATGATAGATCTAATCTGAGGAACGTAAGTGGACGCATAGGTTCTGTCTTGTTTTACCTTGCCTTTCAGAACACATTCCGCTCAAGCGTACTTGAAACAAATGAAAACGTGACGTTCTTAACTTCTCAAATGATTAAGTCAAAATCATATACTTTCAACTGACATTACTACCGGATGTCGAATTGATTTCGTTAACATTGCGTTGCTCATAATTGTCGTTCATATTAGGTAAAAAAAGTAACACCATTAAGTTTTAATTTGTTCCACAAATTATTGCCGTCATGTTCAGTTTGTATTTTCCTAAATGTTGTGTATGCTAACAAGGACTAGACCTTCTTTTAGATAATTTTACTAATCATGAAATCGAACTAAATTTTCAAACAAGGCTAGAGATTCTACAATAATATTGAACAGAAATGAGTTCACAAAATAATAAAAATATTGAATTCCAATGCACAAGATAAATTTCATGACATACACCAACCGGAATGATTTTATAACAAATTTCTTATGTTGGACTAATTATGAAAAATCTGTTGTGTTTCAGTAAAGTTTGAGAAGAACATCCCGATCTAAATAGCTCTAAATATAAATTTAGTCGCAAATGATGTTAGAATCGTTAAGTTGCCCTGATGCTGCACCTTCAAGAATACTTGTAAGCGTCTCCGAAATTGGCCTCTACCGATGCTATCCCGTGGCATCTTTCTTTAATTTGGCCGAGGCTATCAAGTCAGAACAGACAGAAAAGTGTAATTAAGATTGCTAATGAGGAGGGGAACGACACACGACTCGCCGTCCCTTCTCTCCTTCGGCGTTCAAGCTGAAAATGCAGCCGCAGTCATGTTTTCAATTAAACGTTTCAAAGGAATTCTTTTAGTTCCTTTCAAGAGGAATGCTCATCCAAAGAAAATGGCTGACTAATCGCTTTTCTGCTTTTAGTAAAAAGTAGTATTACGTTAAAAAATAATTCCATGTCGAATTTTGTTTTTCTTGCCGCGATGAAGCGAAATCTATTTCAAGCTGTTCGTTATAAATCCTTTGTGATCTAATAGAAGAAAGAGATGGAGTAAAATCTCTATTACGAGGCCAAACGAGTGTGCCGCGCTTGTAAAGGTATGCGTACTGGCCTAATAGAATCAAATATCTCTGCTTTTCAGAGAATGTCTTCAAAAGAACGCATTCCACCAGAAAGCCAGGAAAAACGAAATCATGTTTGAAAAACTATGCTGGTGAGCCAGAAAGTCTTCCTTCTATTTTCACAGGAAACAAAATACTTGTATTCGAATTATGAACTCAAATTTCAGCTGATGAAAGAAACGTTTTCCAGTCTTTCGCTCCTGATGGTTTCTACTCGCATGATTCAGTATTTCCACGTTGTGCAAAGAAATAGCTTTTTAATGGAATTGAAATGAGGAGTAGAATATTGTTATGAATAACAGAATTTAGAGTAATCAGATCTATTGATGAAACCTTGTTTTATTCTAAAACGGTGAATTGCCTGGCATCTTTCTTTCATTCTCGACAACTGTGCGACACAAAATTCAAGATACATTTTATTTGCACAAACTCCAACTGACGCTTTGTTTCTTTTATTGCGTTCGTTTCCTAAACGGTCGAGGTTAAAACTGTGCTCATACAATGTAATTTCAGAAAATCTCTTCTTGTAGTCAAAGGTTTTTTGCTCATCTAGTTTCCCGGAATGGTACCAACTTTCTTCAATGAAAATGAAGAAACATCTGTATTAGTGGATAGTGCCTCGTATTAGTGTAATTTAAGTACGTTTCAAGGTTCTGAAATTTCATGTCATGATTTTTTTTAGTTGCAAACTTTTGGAACTGATAGGTTCAATATGAAAAGGAAAACATGTCATGTGCAATTTTTTATTCTGTCCAAAAATGGTTTCATCTGAAACGTGATATTGGTCCCTCGAAAATATGTAACAATAAAATTGATTTTGAATTTTGCATCCAGGTCTGTTTTTACGTTCGTCACAAATTTATCTACTAGTAATTTCATTGAACGAGTTTTCATTGTTTTCGAATGTAAAATGTCAGCATTGTTCAAATTACGTCGCAATTTATGAGGCTTCTTTTCTCCTCTGTTTTCTTCTCTTGCTTGTTTGAGATTAGGTTGCTTCTGAGCCGAGCCGCACGTCTGATTGATGAACTATTGCTCCACTCCACCACCTGAGGAAGCCAAGGCCTAACATTTTCCACAAACCTTGCTAGAAAATATTTACTTTTTCAAACGTGACTCAGAAACGACGAGCGAGTCCAATCGCAGTAACCGTGTTTAGTCTACTTTTGCTGACGTGATTCTTTTTGTCATTTACTTTTCAAGGATGGAAACGGGAATGCAACAGCTGGTCATAAAAAACAACATATTTTCTTCAAATCTGTTCTTTTGAAGAATTCAAGTACACGAAACTCTTAAAAACATACTGATTGAACGCCGATGTATGTCTGGAACGTTACGTGATCAATTTTAATCAAGGTTGAAGAATGTGTTGAAGGCTTGCAGCTCAGTCAAAAAAAAAACAATTTTTGCTTGTTGCTCCTGGTGCAACAGTTTGTGTCTCGCACAGACGACAACCCTCAAGATGTGCCCTATCTTGCCATCAAGTGAGCCTGAATGAGGCAAGAATGTCTAACAATTTGGCTCCGAATCTGCATTTTCCGGAATTTTTCTCGGAAAATTGGACTCCCTCACAATTTTTCAAGTTTTCTTGATTACACTTTCGGCCAAATGAATGTCCGATATCTAGACGAAGAGTATCCCACGTTCATGCTGTAGGTCTAACAATTTATTCCTTTTAAGCAATTTTGATTTTAGCCCGAGAACATCAAAAAACTTTCCTTTCGTCTGTAGTTTGTCTGAAGGCGAACAAGAATGGCTTAAACTCTCGTCATTGAATTTCATATGCACTGCTATCGAATTCCCAAAATGTTTCGAGTTACCGAAAGAAATTGGCCGCCTATAGAAGCGGAAAAGCGAGGCGGCGAGAATATCGTTTGATCAGACCGCTACGGAGGCCGAGGCCACCAACAGGACTAACCATTGAAGAACTTGATTTTTCGGTTTCATTTCGAGATGCCGATTACTCACTCATAGGCTAAAAAATTGTGGCAAACTAAAAATGCTTTCGTTGCACTAAACACTTTTTGACTACACAATTCATGGTTGTGGGAGAATGAAGAACTTGATTTTTCAGTTTCATTCCGAGATGTCCATTACTCACTCAAAGACAACAAATTGTGGAGAACTAAAAATGCTTTAGTAGCTGTGCACACTTTTTGACTGCAAAATTCAAGGTTGTGAGAGATTTTAATGCGTGTTGTGATTTAAGATTTCAGCAAACTCTTTGGAATTAGCCTTGCACTTAGAGCTGATCAGTGGTATGAAGCTCGCTCTAAAAATAACTCACGTAACTTTTGTGAAATCTCCTGTCAATCCTGATGCCAGTGGGTGAAGTTCCAAACGGAATTTCCCAGTGAAATTTATGCGACGTAGAGGGCAAATTTCAACGGAAGTTTTCTCATAAGTTCAAGTAATGAGAACATAAGTCTGTTTCCTCTCAATTTTCCTGTTTGTTAATCTTTTAAACCTGATGACCCCTTCAATCCTAGAATGGACATACGGGAACGATTGTTTGCTCAAGTGTATATCTTAAATACCGCACTTTTATTCAAGAAATCGGTGCGCTGGCATTAGGCTCAAATTTTTTCACGAAAGGGATGTCCAGATGTAAACAAGACCAAATCACCCGCATGTCATTCCCCGGAATACTTTAAGCCGTCACCAGAACCTGCAATGTGAGTTTGGTAACCCCGAGTGAGCAGTATAAGACCAGCGTGCATGCACTGCCCTCACGTTCTTCTAATGCTGAGTTGTGAAAGTGCGTTGAAAATCTTTCCTGACCGTGGCATCCTTATTTCATTGCAGTTCTTCCCTTGATACTGTAGTCATTAACGGCGCCTGCGCATTGCAAAGCGAATATTCTGGTGAAGTCTATTATTATGCAGAAAATGCTTTGTTTATCCGTTTTTCCATTTAAAATTCAGCACCAAGTCTACACTTAGTTTTAAACTTTCTCCCTAAATTGGACAATAACAGTTCATAGATAAAATATCCGTGCTTGCTTTTTCCCAAACTTTGCGCAAATGCAGCAAAAACACCCTCACGCAAGGGTTCGATGCCGTTTATATATTTTAAGGAAATTTCTTTTATAGCTTATCGATTATAGCTATATCATCAAGCCTAGTTGTTCTTTGTAACCATGATTCAGTGTAAATGAAATATACATCAAAATAAATAAAAAGCAAAAACACAAATGGTTATTTACTCGAAAGTCTTCTAACTGATAGCGAATTGTATTCTAATTTGTCTTCTAACAAAACTTTATTCATCTTATACAAATGAATGAAGAAATTTGATGAACATACCATCGCATGAGCCGTCAGGCGAACGAACTCGGTCTAGTTTCAGGGAAATCACAAAATCAATGTTTGAAGGGCTTTGCTTGCCAATGTTTTGGTTTCTTTTCTCAATGTTTGCAATTACGAGAGGCTTTGGTGTCCCCTAAGCAGCTTATACTCTACACGTCGCTCGCTCGCTCGCTGGGCCTGCCGGCGCAGCTCCTGCCAACTGAGGTCCGCCGCATGAGGCAGCGCTGGCGGCTTGCTTTTGCGAAAACGAAAGCATTTCAGAGTTTTGCATCGTTTCACCATAGTACTACGTACAACTCTTACCCTCTAGCTCAGCCAAAATTAAAGCTTCGACAATTTAATGTAATTTGGCCATAAGACTACGTACCGCTCTGCTCTTGGTACAGCCGTAATGGAGGTTTCTTGGAGATTCTCTTCATTTTACCACCGTACTACGTGCAGTTCTGCCCTAGTAGAACTGAAACGAAAGCTTTAGAGGGTTTCACGCCGTTTTATTGTAGTGATGCGTTCATTCTTACGAGAAACGTTGGTTAATAGCATTCTTCTATCCATTAATATCATGGCGAAACATAGAGGTTACACGTACAGTAATTTTTTTTGGGGATTAGTAGAATAAAGCTGGGTGTGATGATGAATAGTTTTCAGTTGAATTTAGTGCTCTTGCACAAGCAACAAGTGAAACACTAGTCACGTGTAAATTCTCGTTTCAGTTTTGTTAGGAGTGTTTTTGTCTGGTTAATACCTTGAAAAACAAAATCGATGAGTGCACAGCACATAGGAATAAAGGAAAAATTTTAGCCGAAATATAAAATTGCCAAGATTATTTGCTTCAGCTCCACCCCTTGTATCGCATGTGCCGCAGCCACTCTCGCAGTGGCACACAAGTTTTTCAAAGCTGTATCTAGTGTTCACAGCAACGGTTGTTGCGTAATGAAGATTGAAGAGCCCTTGCATGCCAAAATTCCGCCCGTACTAGGTAGGTACGGTACGGTATGTCTCACGGAAACTGAAGATATTTATACTCCAAAGAACGAAAAGAACACACCAATGCACACACTTTTTCCCTGCCACACGTGAACGAAATTTGTTTTAATAAGTTCGCTTTCATCCCAGCGCTGTCATCTCCATTCTAAACGAGCCCGGCAGGCAGGTTAGCATTATTACCTTCTCTCTTCCCAACTTATGCGGGTGAAATTTTGAGCATTATTTTCTGTTGCATCTAAAATTCCCTTCCCATGAGTTTACACCTACGAATCGAAAATCCTTGAGCCGAAATCGAAAATGTAATATCAGTCCGCCATCACACTGTGTTGTACTTCCCGATTTCGTTTTGCAGCGTAAAACGTCTGAGGAGCTGAAGGCGTTTATTAGTGCGTTTTGATGTAAGTTACGTCCTTGAGGTGTGCAATACATAGGTGTGGGTCTTCCACTCATTGTCAATTTGACTTTTTCTCGCTCTTATTCATGCACTGCAAATCTAAATCATTGATGCGAACTTCATCACGCACCTTCCTATCGTTTTTTGTGTTTCGGGTTAGTCTGACTTTGAGAATACACGGAATGCGTTTACCGTACTGTTGTTAAATTTATTATCCATTTTCTGCCCTGCTACATGTTTTTGAAAGTGCACTGTGGTGTAACTTCTGGCTTACGTACACGATTTCACGTTCCATGTGAGCATACGTTCAATTTTATTGAAATTGTTATTCGGCAGAATCTTATTCAAAAACACACTCGATCATTTTCTCATCATGCTTTTAAAGGGTTATTACGATACACGCTTTTTTAGTCCAACCCAAATTTTTTATAACACAAATTGAGTTATAATTGTCCCAAATTTAATTCTAGTACTGAAATATGTTGTACATATGACAAGGAGCGAATGAATCACATTGGGATGACATTTTGATTCATCATGAAGTCGGTCATGATCTCAGCAAAAGCAATGCGAAATATTTCATGGGCAGTAGGTTTAGCGCCTCATACGGACCATCTATCTGAAGGCTCAATTCATCGCCTCGATTTATTAGAAAATCTCTACAATCGATCCACTTGGGCGCCTAGGCCATAAGACACCGTGTTTGTAAAAAGGAATCTTTCCGACGAGAGAGTTATGAAGCTTGGCTGGAATCCGGGAAAAGCTCGGCGAATGGAATGAGCAAATATTGACACGTCTACTACGGCAGAACTGACTGATTTAATGTCACGGAAAAGCCCAGCGGTGAGTTGGAGGAGCAGTCGCAAAGAACTAACAGAGATTCTTGAATGTTTAGAAGGAATAAGTAAGAATAAATCCACAGCATAAAGCGTGGTTCCAATCAATCGATCGTTGCCAGAAGAGCAATGTATCGTGATCGCACTGGTTGTACTTACGAACAATTGATTGAGGAATTCGAATAATTTTGAATCATACGTTTTTTACTGAAGCCTCTCGTAAAAGAATAAAAATTTAATCAAAGGTGACGATTGACTACTTATGAGCTCATCTTTTCGTGGAATCGAATGTTCTAACTTTTCAAGCTCGTGCTTTAGTTTCAAGTTGTATAACCATAGTCATTATCAAAGATTGTTGTAAACATCTCAATGTAAATTCAAAATGCCTGAGAAAACCGTTTTAGTAGAGTAGTTCTTCTTTCATTCTCATATTCGATGTCTATTCTCCCAGATGTATACTCGGATTGATATACTAGCGCTTTTAGAAATATAGCCTACATTCCTTCCTCGAGCCCATTTAGAAATCCCTCGTATCGTTCTTTTACTCTACACGCTTTGTTGAAAAGTTCACACCCCATTACACTTTTCACTATCTATGGGTGACAATGTGAGAGGTATTTATTTCACCGGGAAAATGGCTCAATCGTCAATGGGCATGAAAAATATTTCTGCGCACTTCCTATTATCGGGTACAATCTAAAGCTCACCTGCCATGCTACGTACGCTTCTTGGAGTTTAATACGCCGGTTTATTTCGGGCATGCACTTAAAACTTGGTTTAAATTATTTCATTACTATTGCTGTTACTAGTGCTCCTATGACGCCAAAACATTTTTAACCTGAGGAAGAATTCACAGTTATTTTTCTAACTTGAATCCTAACTTGTCCCATCCTAACTTATTCTAATTTATCCTCTCTCTCAAACTTTTTTAAATTTAATTTTTTCCATCAGAAGAATTTAAATTTTACATTATAAAAAAATTCACTCTCAGAGAAAGCTGTGAGGTAGCAAGTTGAAGATTTGGTAGATTTTCCTTGTAGTGAAATAGGAAAGTTTTTTGAATTGTTATGGAACATCCTTTTTTTTATTCCCTCCACCTTCTACTCACTCCCTCAACTTTTACCTAGCTTAATTACTTTCTA
Source organism: Platorchestia sp. MABIK (assembly GCA_014220935.1). NCBI lineage: Eukaryota > Metazoa > Arthropoda > Malacostraca > Amphipoda > Talitridae > Platorchestia > Platorchestia sp. MABIK. Next base: position 136,779 of record JACJUY010000298.1, read on the forward strand.
ATTTGCTGCCCCTATGAGAAGGGGATCTTGCGTGGAAACTCACCTTGTGCACAGGTTCTCCGTTCACTCAACGCCATAATAAAAAGTGCCTTCCTCCCTCCCTCCACTCTTTCGAACACCTTTGTTGTGGTTAGGGGGATTATACTAACTTTTCCCGTTTAATGCTCTAGCCAATTCTAACCTAACTTGCTCAATCCTCACCTATCCTAAGTCATGCTCAACCACTCTACGCCATCCTGACCTATCCTAGATTGTTATAAACTATCCTATCCTGTATTATCCTCAGCTACCTTAAATGTTAAACTCTCCTGAATGTCCTAACTATCCTGTACCTATCCTCGTAAAGTGTTCGTGTGTGGAAACTGCAAGACAGAGACGAATTTAAACATCCGTGGAAAGCAAATTAGCTATATAGAGGTTCGAGGCCTTCTGTGCAGACTAAATCGTATTTTTCCGGTGTGAGAAAAAATCAACTGCTGGAAATAAACAAACTACATGTGAACTAGTGTACGCGATCCGTCAAAAATGATGGCCTTCGAAATCGTGATGTGTGACAATAAACGTAAATGATTTCATTGATTTAAAATCCACAGAGGAAACGTGTTTCAGATCATGTCTCATAGAATACCCTTGCCCGGAGCGAGAAAATTTAAATCTTGTATTTGTGCCACGGAAAATTGTAGCGATTTTGAAGTGTAACGAACGCTCTGAAAGAGGCGATTCAAATCATAGAATAGATACGCTTTCTCTCCCTTTCTCTCTGTTCACTGAATGTTCTACCTAATACTCATGTTTATTTTAATTTTTTTGGTAACGAAATCATAACTGTTTGTCGTATGAAATGTTTACGCAGCTACTTTTCGATTCTTTTCGATGTCAATCACCATGAGAAATTATCGTCAATTTCTGATATTTGAACAAAATCTAAATTGAATTTCACTGGAAATAAAATAACTTGGATTCAGCAGAAACTAGGGCGAAATTTAGAGTAGCACAATACAAAACAAGTTGTTGTTTATTCCAGAGGACTTCCACCATTGGTATGAGTAGTTGTGATACCGCTCTCAGCAATTGCTGGTGCGGCCGCACGCCGGTGACTGATATCGCGAGTAATCAGTCATTCTCACGTGTTCCTCCACAGCCCAGGGTACCCATTACGCTATTGAATTTTTAAACACAATGATTGATTCCGGTTGGACTCTGCGTCAATATTATTTAGCCTTGTAATCCGCCAGCATGCAGGCTTGAAGTGAAGTTCGCTAGCTCTGAAATTCTACCTCTCCCTGACTTCAGGTAATAAGTGATTTTGACAAAACTGAGACGTTTGTTTAATCTACCAATGCAGATACGAGCACTTCAGCGACATATGTATATCCTTGTACGGTAAAGATTGTTAGTGAATATTTTGCAGTGAAAAATTTGCTCATGATTATTAAATCGTATATTTTAGTCACTCCAGAGATAGTTTGAGGTTTTCAAGATATTCTCCGCGAAATTTCCGATTACGAGTGTTTTCATCGAATTTAATCGGAATTTTTTTTAAAGTATTTGAGAGAAAACGACTTCAATTTACTTCATAAATTTTAAACCAGGAGAAAATAATGTAAGTTCATGGTCGAGGATTTTCAACGAACATAAATGCACCACAAAACGGTCCAAACAATATTTTCGTGTGTTAGAAACATATTAGGCACACTAATGCGCTGATAAAATTGAAGGAGAAGCCGGTCTGGCATATGAGTTATTATGAAAGTAGTAAATTATTTGTAGTGCTTCCGACTAATTAATGTATTTTTCAATCGTTTAAGAAGTTTAACTTATATTTTGAATATCCAGGTACATTCATAATAAACTTTACATTTCAGAATGCGTGTTTACATTTTTCATCAACAGGAATTGATTCAAGTCAAAATTTATGAGATTCAAAACCAAGTCTCAATTCAATCAACATGCATGCTGTGAAACCGGGCTTATCATCTGACAAGATTAAAATTTTCTAAGAAAATCAATTTGATTAATTTTTATTTAAATGTTAAATGGTTCTCATTCACAAACACTTCAAAGACATTTAAATCGATAAAATAAGCATGAGCTTTGCGACGAGTTTGATAATCCGCGCACATCTCGTAAGCCTAACACTCTTCATGCAAAAGTAATTTCTTGTGCGTTACTTGAAAGGCTAAGAAATGTAGATGAGTATTTTCGTCGATTTATAGAGTGGAATCAAAGCTCCTTAGAAATCACCATTGTTATCAACTGTTGAATTAACAACACTCGGGACCACAACACATCGCAGTTGATAATTTTTCTCTAGGATGCAATGTTGCAGACGAAAGGGTGCAAGTGGTATTAGTTTTATGTGCGTTCGCTGTTTCTCTTGAAAAGGCCAAAATTGTTACGTTCTTGCTGTTCACTAATAGCTCCCTCCCACATTGGGAAATGGCTGGTTTAATTTGAGGTTTCAGACAAAATGTTACAGTTTTGACATACACTCACCATGTCTTCTTTTTCTTCCCGGTGAGTATCCCCCGTACTTCTATCCGTCCTCTCCAGTGATGAGTGAGTACCAGTGCGTTAAATGATGTCGTTGACTCACGTTGTGAAGTTTAATGAAACACGTTTAACTTTCAATTTTATTCTTCGATGTAGGACAGGCCAAAGCACTTTTTGAGTGCCAGTTCAGCGGAAAATAACTAAATCTGTTTTTAAGCAAAATTTAACATCTGGAAAAGGTAGAATAATGATCGACTGGGAATTCATTTGATGTTTATTCAATAGTGTAATGAGTTGTACCTAGATTTTGTACACATGAGCTTAGTACCTTGTGCGCCAAGAACTGCGAGTCTGGTGATTTGCTTAATTTGAATTAAATGCATTTTAACTTAATAGTAGTTTCAAAATATCCATGAAATACTAATTATGGAAATATTTCGCATCATCAATTATCATCGCATTGATACAGTTATTTTTAGAAAGTAGATTGATTAGAAACCGTTTTTTCCTGCAAGCGTTCCCTAACTCCTCTATCAATATTCATTCCAACTGCGAGCACGAAAATTGTGTAGCCAGGCAATGGAAACTCGGGGAACTCGTTTATATAGCACAATCCGTCTTTGCCTGCTCCTGTGAGCAGCCCGCCCAGCCTGTTCACAACCCCAGTCACTCGACGTCACTTCTCGCTGATTGGTGTTTTCTTTCCATTTAAGTGGTCCAGTCAACAACGCTAATGCCGCAATAACGATTGTCAATAAAGGCCCTCGGTTCGTCGTTGTCACTTGGCTATCATGGCCTGTTTTCGCGCTGGTATGAGGACCGTTTCTTTGCGAGAACCTCGTGGGAAGCGTGAGCTATGGATCACCAAAAGTGTGCCGCCGCTGGCTTTTCAATTGGACCCTCGGTGTTGCTCTTCAGAACACAAGTTTGAAATGCAAGACTGCATTATTCTGTTTGAGTCACTTTCTGAAAATGTTTCGCTAGGTTTGAACAATTAGAGGGCCAGTTTCCACATATTTTCAGGCCGCTATTTTCACGTTTTTGTGTCTCTCGAGTACAACCTGAACCGTGCTACTCATGGCCATGACAATCTTTTAAAACTACAAAGAACAGTGCAAATTAGGTCTATTTTTCGTTCGTAATTCTCGCTGAAAAATAAGATGTTACTGATATCGGTGAAACAGTTATTTCGCTGTTCGGAATATTTATTGAACTTGACCACTTCGACAAGAAGCGTGAGTGTGCTCACCACGACTTAAGATGCAAGACCCATCATGCTGCTTCCCACGCCTCGTCGCTCAGGTCTTCGTATTGATATCAGATGAAAGACAAGAGCGCCTTCGTAGGGGAGCGTACCCAGGCTTCGTCGTCGAGTTCTGGATATTGATATGGAGAGTGCATACGTAGAACGATCTTGTGAGCGGAAACTGACGAGATCAAAGCTGTGGTTCAATGCAAGTGACGGGAGCATCTCGACATGCTTGGAAGCGCCGTGTGGACCAGCAACCAACCATTAGGGATTTGCAGCGGGCTGCAAGTCAGAAACCAGACAGGCGTAGTAATGCGCTCAAAATATTGCCCTCGCAGCTCTGCTCTAAGAGAATCGCTCCAGAATTATGCTATAATTAATTGAAACTCTACAAAGCTAGACTATGTAAATTATTATCTTCTAAAAGCACATGCCCTTAATTCTCTCAACTCCTAGAAAATAAATTGACTCTACAAATTATTTAGTCGTTTCTCTAGGTAAACTTATTTGTTCATCATTTGTTCCTTTTTCAAAGCATCAATCAGTTTATGGGCAACTTACATTTTCTGGTCCCATCCACAACACTCGTCAAAAAATTCACTGCCTCTTTATTGGCTTGTAAGATAATATTTGCACTATTAGGTGCAAGAATATTGATTTGAATTTGAAGTGGAAATACGCGCGAGCAAATATACGAGTTGTTATTGTGGACATAAGTCACATCACACTCATTTAGTTAGTATCATGTCAGCATAGAAAATGTTAAAACCAATCTTTCAAGTGACGTAAATTTTTTTATAGACGGTTTTGCTTTATAACTCTGTAGCGATAAAGATTTGTTTTCTCATTTGGCTATTGGCAATGCTCTGTCTTAGTTTTTAATGCTAGTGAAATTATGTCATGCGAATCGAAAGACAATGAAAAATTATAGTTAATGTGTCTAAATCAAAACACTTAATAACTTGACATGGGCCTTGATCAAAATAATGACATGGACCATAAATAGCAATTTCAGACATGAGCTCTAAATAGCAATTTATTCTCATAGAATATCTCCACTCTCCTACTACAACAACAACGCACCCATTTTCTCTACAATACGTGTCTTTAGCATCCCAACTATAAGTTCATCGTACAAATTACCTGTGTTGAATTTATCAACGACTTATAGAGATAAATTACTTGAGCACAGTTCTTATTTAAGTTAGCCATTTTCAGAGGACTTCGTTGTATAGCTGTACATTTGAGAGGATAAGATAACGAACAATGTTAGCGCTCGCCTTGAAGGAAAGTCCATTTCTTTAATTCAATCAAACAAACAAAAAGTTCACTTTTATTGGACATTTGAGCTCCGAATCTTTGCTAGACAGTGCTTTGGAACAATTAAAACATTACATAGGGCTTTAATAATTGCGTTAAGTACAATATTCTCACAGAAACCTTATCACCGGCAACACCAAAGCGTTTGGCATGACGAAAGCCGCTCCTCGTCGGTCGCCTTTGAAGCCCAAGCGTTTCACGAGCTGAATAGAAACAGGGAGCCTTGCTGGAATACCGTGAAGGATTCAATTGAACAAAAACACACCTCTGTTTTCATTTGTTTTCTCGCTTACCTTACCAGGCTATTTCGGCGCCTTTTTTGAGCGGGAAAAGATAAAAGCTTGATGGAAATTAGGTCAGTCTTTGATGGTAAAATGGGGCGAACTGCGTTGTTTTTCACAGCATTTCATTGCGCGAAAGGGTGAGATTGCGTTGCAATGCTGAAATTTTGAAATATGAATTAGGAGTTTTTTTACGTGCGAAGTATTTGCACACCGTCATTTCATGAAGAATTCTCGTGCTTTATTTGCAGTTTAGTCCCAGGAATACATACGATTGTTTGTTGTGTAATTGTGTTGAGAGAATTAGTAAAAACTTTGTCTTACATGAGGGGAGTAAACTGTACAAAATATCTTGTGCGTAAAGGGATCCACTTTGAGCACTTTTTGATGGGACTGAGGTTAAGTGAAGACTTATTTTGCATTTTCGGCCAAATGACGCTAAATTTATGAATATATAACAGTATTTTCACTTCCAGAAAGAACGAATCTCTCAACTCCCACAACGGCTGAACTCTGACAATAAAAACATTGTTTTGATTCAAAATGAAATAAATTTAACAATTGTATTTACGACACAAAAACTATTTTTTAAATGCTTTTTCTAAGGTTAAACCCCTCAGGGGGATACAACTATTGTGTCTATGGGAATTAGCGCTCCCACGAGGCCTATGTGAGGGCCAGAGCTAAAGATTAGGTAGGCTTTCTTTTTGTTAAAATAGAGGAGGTTTTTGTTTGGTTATGGACCATCTTTTTTCGGTTCACTGCTGTCCTGTTTTTCAGCACGTACTACCACCTTCTTGAACTTTTTCTTGTTTCATGAACTTCTTCCTTAGCTCACTGTTTCTATGCACTTTGTGCATAGATTCTGCGTTCCCTCAACTCCATTCTAAATGGTGCCTTCATCCTTCCTGTCTTGGAATATCTCTGTCGTGGTTAAGGGAGGCTAAAGCTTTCTTATAATAATAACAATAATAATTTCTAAGATTGGAAAATGTTGAAAAATATGAAAATAGAGCTTACTTATTGGAACTTATTCCAATCCCGTGTGAGATATCAGAAACTGCTAAACGTGAGCGACAGACGAAAGCTGTTATTAGCTCTTCTTTCACCTAGGGATGCTTCTTATGAGATGAAAATAAATTCTATGTACGATTTTATTATCCACAGCAAAACTCTCCGTCTGTAACTATGAATTTAAAATTTATTTTTAGAGTTGTTCAATTATTTAGAAGTGAGTGAGTTTTATTCAGCCTTTCCATCAGAAGTTTTTACTCATATTACCGTTACTACAATCACCGTCATTAGAATAGGAACGGAACTGCTTCTCGGCAGTGAACAACTAAGTACACTTGGGTACAAATTCAACCAGAAACACATTATTAGAGCATTCATATTGAGTGTGCATTCAAGAGATTGTGTAGGGATCAAGAACATTTTTATGCTAAATTTCGACGGCTTAACTGATTTCTGCTTCATTGGAATCATTTTTCTATGCTTCGTCATTTTTTTTGTAGTAGGAGATAATAGTTACACGAATATGCTTCGTAAATACTCTAAATATTCTAAGCTATGTATCATAAGCAGTTGAATGGAAACAAAATATTCTAACCTGTTTCTTGATTTCCAAATTTAAGCTAAATATTTCCATACTTTGTTCTGTGTGACATGAGTTGCGCTTAGCAAATTTTGTTACAAGCGCTTAGCAAATTTTGTGCTTGCATTAGTATCAACTTTCTCCTCAATGGGGTACAACCATAATGTCTTTGAAAATAAGCTCTTCCACTGGTACTCCTCTGCGGATAGGACTATTGTACTGTATCTATTGTATGTGAATTTGCGTTTCCTTGGGGAAGAGGTAAGGTCCCGAGCTTAGGTAGGCTTCATTTTGGTTGAAATAGAATAGACAATTTTTGCTTGTGTTACGAAAGATTTTTTTCTGATTCACTGCTGCTACTTTTTTAGCGCCAATAAATTTTATATTCAAGCTTTATCTTGTTTCATAAACTTCTTCCAATCTTCTTTATTAGCGTGTTGGAACACACATTGAACGGAGAACACCTATTCACGTAATTCTATAGTAAAGAGCGCTTTTATCCTACTCTATTGGGACCACCTTGGTTGAGGTTAGAGAGAAAGTTAAACTAACTTATGGTCTATAATCTATCAGTTTCTGCATATTGTTTTCGAAATAATAATGTAAAAAATTGATTATTCGATCGAAACCTAGTTCAAAATTATAAAAAAGAAACTATTGCCTCGTTTTTTAAATTTTTCCTGCTTCCATTGTTACGAGGAGCCGGATTAATAAAGCATTTCTGGTCCCATCTTCCCCCTACACGAAGCTTTATTAACGGTCTTTTATTCCACACCGTTTAACGAACTTCCTTCCGCTTCTTTCAAGCCACCCTTCCGCTAGATGGTTTATGAAAGCAGTCGGAATGAGGGCGCACGAGAAGTTAGGAATACCAAAACGGCAAGCTCTAAATCTCAACCTTCCGAAGGTTGATATTCGCAATCAAAGTGCCCAAATCACCAAGTCTTTTTCGTATTGCCTGAAGACTGCCAAAGAAGCATTTTGCGCCTTTGGTTTTGTTACACTGCATTTAAAAATTTACGAGTTCATACTCACGTTTTCCCGATTTAAGGTAGATAACATTTTACTGAAAGCCATTCAAGATTCCTGTTCAATCCTAGATTTCAGTTTTTAGCCGTCAGATGTCTTCTTTTAGGGTTGGATATCGGATTAAAAGCCTTCCTGAACTTCATTACATTATCGTTAATCAATGATCCATCAGCAAAGATAATGAGAGAAAACTGCAATTTCACATATTTGAATTACTTACCATAAAATTTTCGTGGAAAATGTAGTGACTGAATTCCTGTTATTGCGTATGCAAGACCGTCAATTTCAAACTGATCTGGTTTTTACGTCCTTCATATACTACCCCGAGGGCTGCTTCCACTTTATCATCGCTACAAATTGCAGGAAGCCCTTGAGGACATTCCGACCAATGCTTTTCCAAAAGCGGTCGATAAATGAAATCAATAATATTGTACTAAAAAATTTTATTTGATTTGTAACTGTATTTCTGCAATTTCTCTCCTGAGTTTGGTGTGAATAATATTTTAGAAAATCCTTCGCTGACTTATCTTTTATTACAGAAAATTACAACGTAACACACAACTGTATCAGCGATTAATGAATTCATATTCCAGCATATTACAACCACCTTGTTGAGGGATCACCGAGTTCTTTCGCTCCTTCGGTAATAAACTTGTTTGACTTCATGTAAGTTGTAACTAGCTTTATTGATCCGTCGAATAATTTTGCTGTTTTATTTTGCATCGCTTAACTCATTTAAATGATGAGCCTTATTTACTCCCTTGTCGCTTGGTTTTACAGGAAAAAATGAAGGTCTACTGCATTTACAATATGGAAGTGCATTTTTTGTGGGCTGATTCGAGTCTTCCCCGGGCTTGTCTGTCATAATGTTGAAACTCTTTCACATATTGTTGTGAAACATCGTTTCATTTGAATGTTGCCAGAGAATCCTACGTAACGCATCTGATACAGTAGTGAGACTTGTGTATGTTTAATACTGAGTGAGTAATTATTGGTGAATATTGTTTTGGTTATGAAATAACCAAACTTTTATCGTAATAAGCGACGCTGAATTAGCGATTTATTTCCAGCTCTTTATATCTCTCCTCTAAGCTATGGCTTTGTGAGTAACTTCGATACTCTGAAAAGCAAAAGAACAACGTTGAATATATCGACGTTATGCACGAAGAAATGGTCGTGACTGACTTTGTGGATTGGTGTAACAATGTCACTTTTAACATGTGACTGAAGTTCAAGAGATCTGATTGATCTGTTCCGTGTTGGAGCAATTCGGTCGGTAAGGCGCATTTCCTCAAGAAGATCACTGACCGAATTTTCCGTTTCCCGGAGCTGTCCTTTCAGGGCCCTGTCTGATAACTCTTCCATATCTGAGGTAACCGAGCAAAAGTCCTCTACTTGTCGTTTATCGGCCAGTCCTGTCGTAACACCGTTCCATCAATCGCACAGCTGTTATCTATTTGCTATTTTCTCTTTCCATAATCTGCTTCGGAAACGTGATTTCACTTGGCAAGCTCCTGCATGTTGGAGCTGGTCAGTCTCCCTGTCTGCTTAAGAAGATGAATGCATTTCCAAACGATGTTTCTTTCAGACTACAAATATACTGATGCCTGAAGCTGCATCCATTTGGATTCGGAATGAAACATCGATCGGAATTATTTCTCTGGATTTTAGATGCTGGTCCAGCAGGCAGTTATGTTGGTCGGCGGTGGTTGTATGCTTCGCTCCAGTGATTCGCCGGACCGTATATTGGATTTCTGACCGAGGCCTAATCAAGAACGTGCTTTTGCCAACACGATGGCCGTAGCTGTTGTTCATGATTTCTATATGGTTGAAGAAACATTTACAGAGCGCACTCTCTGTGTTTCTTTTTGTAAGTAGATAAGGAGAAAAATACGCATAGGATCGTTTGGCCTTCAGTTGGTCATTGAAAAGTAGGAAATTTGGAGTCTGAGGTGCGCCCTGCCGTGACGGACCCGAAGTTGACGGCCAACGGCCACCGTTTCCCCGAGAGATCTCGCTGTGGTTCTACTCATCGTTGGTTAGCTTCTAAAATCAACACACGTAGATTAAGCCGTCTGTGAGGGCCGAGACTGCGTTTGCAGCGTTTTCATTTTCAATGGAGCATGCTGAGACAGCTGACACTGTGCAACATCTCACGAAACGAATTTTCAATTTCTAAATTCTTCGGCACGCCACATGTTCTTAATACGTCGATTTTAACAACGAATTCGCTCGACCATTTTCCATTGTACTCTAGTAATTTCACTTCAATTTTTATCGAGTTTTGTCAACTCAGATTTCTATAAACATTGTTTCTGTTGGACATTTATACATTCCTTCAGTGTGTCAAGTAGTTTCTCGTCAGTGTCCTGAACAAGTATACACGTCTCCAGGTGTTGCTAGTGAAACAAGTCTTAGGGTCCATGAGAAACACAATCAGCATCCTTGAAAATAATCGACCGCCGCATCTCAACCATAAATTTAGAATGTATTCGTAGCAGATATCAGCAAGTCTGTAACGGAAAGCATTTTATATTATTACTCCCAGTTCCTTCACATCTTTTTCTATCATCATTGCCCCGCATATCGTACAACCAATCTTTCATGCAATCATTTCCAAAACGAATGTATTTCCTTCAGCACCTATTATTATATAAACGAATGTCTAGTCAAATTTTTTCTCATTTCTTTCTCATTTACGACTATAATTTTTCTGCTAAAATACACCATTCCAACGAGGCATTATTTATACACTCCCTGATCGGGCTAAAAGTAAGTGATCAAATATGCAAGGAATCACATTATTGACCGTGAAGAAGCAGTCACTGTAATAAATTCGGCAAGACTTTCAATAAAAACTGACGGTATAAGTGAAACATCGCACCCGACTACGTGGAAATTATGATGCCACGCAAGGGTCCCGGTAAATAGGAAGCCCAATTTATGAAGCCAGCATGAATTGCAAATGCGGTGTTCGATTTCTTGTAGCCTTGGTCGTATTTATCCGCTACCGTAGAGCGCTAGAAATTCCTATGAAAATTTAGCGCATGATTTGGCCGCTGCTTATGCCAGAATATTACCCTGAACTCATTTCCGGTCTCAATAAATTCACTTCCTCACTTCAAATTTATTTCTCGTTTCGATATTAAATGATTCAATTCTAGTTTATCTAACTTGTTTTAACTTTTACTCGCCTAGTGAATTTCACATTGTAATCAGTTTTTCTCTTTCTGTCCTGGAAATACTTGGTAGATACTGAAGCTTTGTCGTATGTGTTCAGATAAACAAGTGACGTCTCGAATCTGTTCACCATATTGTTTTCGGATTCACTTAGTTTAAAAAGTCCATACTGAAAGAGAAGTCCATCCAGCTAAAAAATTACCAGAGAATAGCCATAATTTTAAATCATGAGCTGTAAAATATTTAAAAGAGGTCAATTTTTTGTACAATGCTACTTTAGAGCTGACTTGGAGGCGGCATTAAAACAATGTTTCTGTATTCATGGTTGAGAGAATGCGTTTCGTAATAATCCGCTGGTGTACATGATATTAACGGATTTATTTTACCCTTGCTGATTTAGTTTCAAGTGTGGTCGCTCAAAGAATGCAGATAATCTTCCCGGCACAAAACAATCAAACACTTAAATTGATCGTCCTGCCATCTGTGCAACCTTCGGCAAGCGATTCTTGATCAAGTACCTTCAGAACAAATTCTATTGTCGAAAATCAGCCCCTTAGTGGGATACAACTTTTGTATCTGTGGGAATTAGCACTCCCAGGGGGAAAATGTGTGAGGGCCCGAGCTGAAAGATAGGCAGGCCTTCTTTATGTTGAAATGAGATTTCTTTATGTCAAGGACCACCGTTTTCCGGTTCACTGCTGTCCTGTTTTTCAGCACCTACTACTTTCTTCTTCAACTTTTATTTTCTTTTAGTAACTTCTTTCTCAACTTACTGTTTTTATGCCTCTTCTCCGTAAATTCCGCGTTCCCATATCTCACTAAATGGTTCCTTCCTCCTTCCACTCTTCGGAACGCCTTTTTTTTAGCGGTTAGGTAAACTACTATCTAATCTAATCAAAAATCATGCACTTACGTTGATCGTGCCGCCATCTGTGCAACATTATCGACATGCGATTCTTGATCAAGTCTCTTTTCTTCAGAACAAATTCTATTGTCGAGAATTAGTAAGTTTCCTGATACGTAAAGTGAAGTTGCTATAAGGAGACCCTGGTAGCTATTTGCGCCAGTATTAAGTGAACACCATTCGATAAATACAGTCAGAATGAGCTAGGCCATTTTGCAAGTATTTTAAGGCTAATAATATTAATAAAAATGAAAGTTCTTAACGACATTCAATGAATGAGCGATGCATACTTCGTTACCTGTTTAGGTTAACTTCATGACGTTTTCAAAGGTAGGTCCATTGCAAATATCAACAATCCTGAACATCTTTTGACGTATGCTATCGTTAACTGTTTGTGAACTTAGAGTACTGAAGATCCCTTCTTAGGTTTTACCATTTTTCTTGTCTTGCTCACTTGCTAAGATGGCCGGCTTCTAGGTCACTTCCCGAGTAATATATCACACTTAGCATCCGATATCTGACACCATTGCTTTTAAATTCTCCGTTCCCTGTATGTACGACTACTGCCACAGCTGCTCTGCTGAACACGTCAGGGCAAACAGCAGAAATAAATTGTGGTTTTACTTGCCTAGCAAATTCGATCCTAGTTCCATGTATATTTTAAAAAGTTGAGAAAATGACTTCAGAGTCTCCAGGTGTCTTTTGCAGTAGGTTCCTTTCTTAAAACAGTAAGTTTCATCAGTGTGATTTCATACTGAGAATATTTGTTTAAGGAAAGTAGAATTCTATTCAAATTTTGAAAGACGGTGGTCTTGCCTAAAATTCTGAACAATGTTCATTAATGGGATGCACCTGTCATGATCATCAAATTAAAATGAACGTTGTCATTGTAGAAGCTGATTTTCACAGAACGTTAGGTTGGTCTTCCGTTTGTTGAAGTAGAATCTTTTTTTTTTGTAATGGACTATCTTTTTCCGGGTCATCTCTGTTCTTTTTTTCTCAGCACCTGTTTCTTTCATCATCAACTTTTATCTTGTTTCAGGCGCAGAGTGAAAGGACATCTTGTTCCCGAGATTCGATTTAACTTTCACTATAAATGGTGTTTGTTTCTTCCTTTTTCGGGAGCACTTTAGTTTTGTTTAAGGAGGGTGAAACTAACTCATACCTAATCTGAGCTTATTTTCACAGTTGAGACTTATTCTACTCTGAATTTAATCATAATTACAGCAAAATCGAACCCTCGTACAGGTAGTTGCGGCGGTTATTCCGAGTTAACTTTCCGAAGATCACTGTCAGGCTTAAATAAATATTGGATGTCCTGTGTGGATGAGGCAGAGCTGGCGCTGCGCCCCTTTTGTTTGCTCACCGACGCTGTCCTTCTAAATTTAATGGACACCTTCCTTGTACTTCCGTCGATGTCGACCGAAAATAAAAAAACACGAGAAATATCGTGTGCAGTGTGAACAATATCCTTCATCTCGTAACAGAAGCGTTTATTTTGGAATACGTTACTTGTCTTCCCTAACTTTCCATGCGTTGAAGAGGGGACTTATGCTTTAACAGATCTTCATTTTAGTATAACCTCGTGTATCTATCGAAAATTTGCTATATCTTTAGTCAAATGTAAAAAATGAGTGAGGCAGGATCGAAGCTCTATTTTTAATTGTAGATTAACTTTTATTTATCACACAATGGTCATTACTACATTTCAAATCTAGTGTGTGTATACATTTTTGGTTTCATCATATTTTTGATGTTAAGATTGAAAACATTGCAACACCTATTGAAAGTTTGTTGATCAATATTTATCCTTTGGCTTCAATTGATATTTTAGCAGACTTTCGCTGTTTTTGCCAGGTCTCGGTACACCATTTTAAGTTTTGTTTTAGTATTTTGAGATAACGTCGTGGTGTGTGGCGTTGACGTCTTGAAAAGAATGTACTCGGTTCTCGATTATCAAAATTTGAGACATGTAAACCAAGCTGTGCATTAGTTTTTTAACTTATGGTGTTTTTCAAGCTGTGGAATAATTATTCATCCATTTCTCGATATCCAATGTTTTCCTTCACAAAATTATCTATTGCAGTATCCTGATGTCTTACCAGTTCGAAAAACTGTTACACTTTTTTCCATTCGTTTCATGATTCCTTCTACTGTTCGGCTGTAAACGTTTTAAAAAAACTTAATTTTCGCGAGTAACCTTAGAGAGTTGCGTTTTGCACAGAGATGTTTACTCTTGCAAGTTTCCTCCGGAGAACAATGGCACAATGAGACTAATTGAAGTGACTCGGTGGATGTGAACGTCTTTTGAAGCCCACGCGTCAGGCGCGCAACTTTAGAAGGTGCCAGACAGCTGGCCGTAATCCCGTTAATGCGCCATTACTACCATTACCTACGCATCAGGCTCGTGATATTGATCACCTACCACCTTTCATCAGCAACGTCGCTCTAATATCTCCAGTAGGCTCGCTATTTTATCTCGATTAGCTAAGAGATTATTTCGTGTCGAGTGCCGTCAGCAGGCGAAAAAAGCTCTGGAGGAAACGTTGAAGGCGAAGACGAGAGATTAGGTTACACATACAGAAAGTGTGGAAAAGAAAACATGAGGTTTCTTCTGGAATCTTCGGTCGGAAGACTCTGTAGCCGCACGTTGGGAAGTAAAACTACTCTGACATCGGGGAGGAAAACTCCAGAAAGCAAAACTTTCGTGTATCACATCGGTTCTGGTTCAGCATTCTGTTTTCTTCTTCCTATATATCTTGAAATAAAATGTGGAGGAAGGTATCGGTTGAAAATTGGGTTCACAGACTGACTGCTGAATCGAGCCGTAGCCCTCGCCTCCAGCCTAATTGGCATGCAATCCACACTCAGGCTGTGGAAAACATTTGAGTACGCGGCAAACTTTAAAGAAACTTCATTCGAAAGAAATTCGGCGCCATTCAAAGGATTCTTCTTGAACCGTTCTTTACATCACTGAAACTTTGCTAGAAAAAGATTACCAGTGAGAGCGATGTCACCCATTGTCAGGGAGACGAAAATTATACCTGAATTGAGTTACTCAGCTACGAGTTTCTCGTCTAAGCATGTTTGAACTTCCCTATCGAGGTTTTGACGAAATTTAATAACAAGGATTCTAAATATCTTTTGCTAATGTTTGTGTGGGGTAGCCATTGAGAATCTAATCTTAAAGATAAATATTTTCAACTTTCTTATCGGTATCAAATTCATGAGGAAGTTGTGGCTCCAAGTGCATTTTGAATGCTACAATTTTTATGGGTCAAATTTTTTGTAAATAAAATATTGTGTGCTCATGCAAAAAATTTCACAAAATATGAAGCGCAATGCGTGTATTTTCCAGTACTCATTTTTATTTCAAATGTTTCACGTACTATTTCAAATTTTAAGCATTAGAAAACTACTGTATTTTTTAATCATTGTATTTAAATGAAACAGATTACACACGGAAGCCTTTTTGATTTATTTAATTTTAACATGCGTGTGTAATATTTGTATTTCACCGAGGGGGTAAATGTGAGTCTGGGAGTTAGGTAGGCCTGCCGTCTGTTTAAATAGAATGGCTATTTGTTTTCCTAAAGACCATCTTTTTGTAATGCTTTGGTTCAGCACCTATCCGTTACTTTCCCAAGTTTTATCTTTTTCTATTAAACTTCCTAACTTGATGTTCCTATTCGCAGGTAATTTTGAGAGAGAACGCACCTTGTGCTTAAACGCCCTGTTCCCTTTAACGCTTTTGCCAAATGGTGTCTTACTGCTTCATCTTTTGAAGCGCTTTTGTTGTGATCATGGAAGCTAAAACTAACCTATCATCTAATCTACTATGGGTACATCACATTAGTCTTTTTTGTACCACGAGATTTGGTGGGATGATAACTGGTCAGGTGCTCCTTGAAGAACAATATCCGACTCACAGCATGAAATATTTCACGCAAGTGCGTACTATCTAGAATATGTTCGAGTTTTATTCTAGAACAACACGAATAATAATGTGTTGGGGAATTTATTTTTACTAAGCTCTTTCAGAAATAATCTAGCACTCATGAATTCTCTTGCTGAAGTGTTGAATGTGTTGATTGACAGCAATAAAAATTTCTGATAAAAACCACAGGGTGCTTTCCTTTACTTTTTGGGCAAAAATTGTACTGCAATTTGAAATGCTGTGTAAACTCACTTTTTCATTTTAATATAATATGTGTGTATTAATAGTGTCTTCCAAATATCTAGCGTTCTTTCATTGACTCCAAAATTTCTTCATAACGTTTTGCTGCATTATCTTTGAAGCATGAAAACTTGATTACATCATTTTTTTTTTGTTCTTGGTTCATTTTATTTCAAAGGGAGTTCGAACATCACTGAAACGTAACACAGCTCGTCTTTAGTAACATCGAAAGAGCAAGTTTCCCTTCGTTTGTAGGTGCTAAAATAATCCATCTCCTCGCAAAATATTTCCTATATTCTGCCATTGGAGTGCTAACTTCTTGTCAATTTCTCGCTAAAAAGTTTTATGACATCAATTTCGAATGTTCTTATTTGCCACCTCGGCAGCCGAGGAAATATCCAGCAAGTTTTTCGGTTCCTTCCAGGACTCTCGAGAGCAGCAGAGAAGGCGTCATTTGTAGAAGAGGTGCCCGCTGCTGAGGCGCACGCCGCCTCCAACCAATCTGTCGCCAGTCCGGCCCATGCAATTTTAGTTATGGGCTCACACTGAATTTCAATCTAATGTTGCAGTTTTGTTCGGGGTTGTTCATTTTGTTAGCGGCTTTGGTATTTAAGTAGGAAAAACCAGCTTAATTTTGCTCGAGGTGGTTTTTTTTATCAGCGGCTTTGGTATTTAAGTAAGAAAGACTACCAGAATTTTGCTCGAGGTTGTTCTTTTTATCAGCGGCTTTGGTACTTAAGTTGTAAAAACCCGCTGAATTTTGCTCGAAGTTGTTCATTTTATCAAGGGCTTTATTATTTAAGTAGGAAAGACCAGCTAAATTTTGCTTTCGCGTCAGCGGTGAAAGTGCTTTATTCGATCGTAATCATTGATGTTTGCAATGTTGTGTTACTTTGGCTGTTGTTTTCATTTCCCTTGTGTATCATTTTTGTAAATATTAAAATAAATTTTTCACCTTTGAAGTGCTACAAAACGTGTTGTTTTCGACGATGTTGGCATTAAATACGAATGCTGGTATTCAGCGCTGCAATCTAGAGAGGCCGAAATCATGTTTGAAAAATAATGCACATTAAGCAATATTTCACGTCACCGCTGTCGCGTTTGATTTCTGATTAATTTTTTCAACGAAGAAGTAATTACCTCATAAAAAAGAGAGATTTGGTTGTTTAGGAACAGGCAAACAAAATGAATGAGTTACTTGTTGATCAGGTTTGGATTGCAATCTAAAATGGAGTGAATGAGAAGAATGGTAACGCGAAATACTTTGCACAAACAGTGTCACAAGTGAAAATGAAATTCTCTCACCGATCAGTAAAGGGAATATTCTATCAGAAAAATTAACAAAATTACTTTCCCTTTTTCTCAAACTCGAATTTTTGAGCGTCGCTGTGAACTTATGAGGTCTCTATAGTAGGATCTCTGTTTTATGTTGAACGAGTCTCGGATGTGTGCAGGTGGGATAATACTGTTTAATATTTCATGCGTTCTAAAGAAATCGAGCCCATTTAATTATCGAAGCCTGAACAAGTTGGCGTACGTGAACACACAGTTTAATGTGGGCACAATCGGTGGCTTTTGTTCTCAGTCAATAAAAAGGCAAACATTATCTTAACAAAATTAGATTTACACTCACCCTGAACTATTTCATCTATGGGAATTAGCGTTCCCTGGGGGAAGATAGGAGGTCCCAAGCTGAAGATAGGAGGTCCCAAGCATGTGTTCCATTTGGCGGAATGAAATTTTTTTCTGTTGACCTTTATTCCTTTCACTGCTGTCTTGTTTTTCAGAACCAATTAATTTCTGCTTTAACACGTTCCCACGTTTTCGCGGTTGATAGTGATTGGTTTGGTTAGATTGTCAGTAGCAGAATTGTAAAATCGACTTCATTGCTCGAAAACTTTTTCATCTCTCCTAAGAAAAATGAAAATACAATAATTACAGGATAACCCTTCCCCACACTTGACAAGTCATTTTCCAAAAGGTCGCAGTACAGATGAAATGTCATTCATTTATACAGGTGCATGAATGAGCTTTTTCCTTTATGGCAGTGGTGCACGTATGGCACAATAGGCAGGGAACGTGTTGACTTTTATTTCATTTCATAAACATGCTTCTTAATTTGCCGTTTCTATGCACACTGGATCATGTGTGAAGGAACCTTGTGTATAGACTCCCCCGTCCCTCAACTTCATATCAAATGATCCCTTTCCTAATTCCTCTCTAAGAAACTACTTTGTTGCGGCTTTGGAGGCTCAAACTAACTTAATCTAATTTAATCTATTTACTGCTGAGCTGTATGCAATTTTGATAGGAACGTAACTGAATAAACCTATCTACATATAATTTTTTCCCCATATTGAGAGTTCATCATAAAAATTATTGCAAAAACAAAGCGCCTAAGTGCTAGTTTGCTCCCCAAATTCATACGTCACCGGCATCGATGGATGCGAATTTCCGGTATTTTTATACTAGATCTGACAAATCGGTATAATCCATAGTGACACTATTAAAAGTGAGGTGTTCACGAATGCACCCGATGATCTATCTACCACTGTAACGTTCCGTGGTTGTATTCAGTTCTTTATATTTTGAGGGACAGGACCATCAATGTGAAATCACCTCTTTCCATTAACTTGAAACACCCGTGAAATGATTGAATTTTCCTCATAAGATATATGGCATCATACGTACCGCTAACCTGTGTTTGCCTCTCTACAACGTTGTGAAACTGTTCGTTTTTCGTTCCATTGATAGTGTCTTTTCATTTTGATTAGTCCGAGATGTTTTTTCTTTCAACTCTTAGCTTAATCAAGCTGATTTTTGTATCAAAACCTTCCCTTCTCTCGAGAACAATGCCAGAACAGTACTGTGTGTGTTTTTTATAATAAATGAAATTATTAAATCATGAATGAAATAAGTAATTATCACATGTGCTATTACCCAGAGGCGTCGTATACTGGCAAGTAGCGTTGAAAGAATATATCATCAGATATTTTAAGCTACATAGTCAAAATGGTAACTATGTTCAATCACTATTGAGTGAGCCATTCGTACCACATTAGTTGCTATTCTGCACAGAACTGGAATACAATTAACGCGATATTTCGTAGGAAAATATATTTGTATGATAATCACTGAGTCAAGAAGTCAGTTGTTCACTTTTCAGCAAATAAGAAACAGCGCTAACCGTTTCACGCAATGATAAATGAGCCCCTTACTGCAGTCTACAGACACATTTTCAAGCTTTTTTATTGCAGGGCCAGGTTAGTATTCTAAAGAAAAACCCTTCGAGTTTCAAAAAGTTTCCATTTGCAACCCTCGTAAAACACACTTTTTCCAGCATCAAATTTCTGAGCATTGTTAGCGTTATTATTATTCAGGTCGCGATACGAGTGTCTTGCTTTACGAACTTCAGGGACCAGTAAAAAATCTTTCAAAAGTTTCTTCAAATTGACGCAAGACTTTTTCATGATGCTGTCAGAAGCAAGCGGAGACTTTGAGAGCACTAGCAGCAAGGGACGCAGCAGCAGCAGCAGCAGCAACAACAAACCAGCCTTTATACTCCGAAAACCTACCGACCAAACACTTAGGCTGCACTCCATTAACCCTGCCCTTCCCCAGACGCCCTCTCCACCTCTTTGCTTCCATTTCTTCGCAGACTACTGCCTTAGCTCACCCTGCTTATATACTCGACCGGCTTAACGCGAGCCTGCCGCCAAATTTGGCTGCTACGGATCACCCAACCGACCGGCGCCGAGAAAATATAGAAATTCGTCTCACACTCGTCAGCATTATGCTCTAATTAAGGACACTCACTCTCCACTTGAGGTGGGAAGGTTCTCATCGTTGATACTTATCTGAGGAAATGCTCTAAAATATTTTCACTCATTTTCCAGGATATTCGTTTAACACCGGGGTAAAATTGCCATTGCGGTTTAAGGAATTTGAACTGCATCATTTTTTGCGAAGCCTTGTCCTATTATCGATTATTATGGTTATAGTTTTGTTAAAGTATTATATCTCTCGCAGTGGGGTTTGCTCATACATCTCTGTTAAATATAATAGTAAAATAGGCAAGCATGAACGGTTTTCACAAAATTCAATACTCTTCTTGCATGCGGAGTTTCACGCTCTCGGTGCGCTTTCCATCGCGGCTCGGCGTGCACTAAATTCATGAAATATGCTTCATAACTGCTCCGCTGATTTGCTTTTGTAAATACGAGCAAGCGATTTGTGCCATCGCGAAATTTTTTGCCGCTTCCTCCCGATTCTGGGGTTTGAGTCATAGGTATCCGATAGCCGGCATTGACGCGCCTCAGAATTATAGGCGGATTTGTTGGCAGAGCAGCAAATTTGAAGAATAATTTTTTGCTTTTCGGTTTTTCCGTTTTTACACGAAATGTTTGGCGTTTCATATATCTACAAAAGTTCTTTCTTTTTTAGCTGAAGAGATAAGAACTAGAGCAGTGTGAGGGTTTGGTCATTTTTGCACTTGTGCGTTATTTTGAGATAATTAAATCTCTTGGAATCAAATAGAGAAGACCTAAGTATAGAAACAAGAGGAAGCTCATCCCCTTTAAATGTTGGAATGAAATTGGCCAAAGAGAAATGCTATCGCTGGAAAAGGGCGAAAGGAAGACTGCTATGAGGGAGAGCTTTCTCCAACTGTTTTGAGAGCCTCGGCATCGCAACAAGAAAAGAAACTGCGGCCTTTCAGCCTAAAACATATTTTGAAAACGCGTCTGCCGGAAGCAAAAGGATGAGGGTGCGTTTTGCGAGACTTCCATCTTGCAACACCGTGAAAAATTAGAGAAGTAGGAACCTCGGAGATCTATTTTTGTACTATGCCTTTACTTTTCACTACAGAGTGCGGCAGTGTGTAAAACATTGAAAAGACGATATTCAAACCTTGAAAGAAAAGTTCAATGTCATCCGTCAGTTCATTAAGCTCATTGTACCCAAAATCTAGTGGCACGTATTTATTAACGGCTTTAGATTAAAGCTTCCTTGTTTTAGTACCCTGCAAACTAGGGGCATCGTAACGATTGGAGCAGGGGCGGTGATCACAGAGCATAGCATTGTACTCGGCCTTACATAATATGATCGTGGCCTGGAACTGCGCTGGCCTTCCTCTATACGTGATATTCTCCTTTATGCTCACGGCCGGGCGGCATGCACGCGGCGTGTAACTGCCCTGCCTGGGCGCCTCCAAATTATCTCCATCGCCGCTGTAATTTTAGCTATTTGAAAGCGCCGCATTTGCATGCTTGATATAAGCTTTGCAGGCTTGAATGCAAAGAAGTGTTGGGCCACACCATGACGGTCTTGTTCTCGTGCCCTTCTATTGATGTCGGAAAATGGTCTTTTAGAAAAGATATCATGTCAAATTGCTTCTGTAATAGGTATCGCTTTTCGAGACACGTAACGGAATTTTACGTAAACTTCGATATGCAAATAATGAGAGTTGGTGCTTCAGTGCACGATGTTTTTTTTTTAATATTTATTTCTTCTTTTCTGAATGCCTCCTTCAACTGTTTCCGCATTAAAGAATAATTGATGCACCTGGATGTTTTCGTTAAGACCATTGAATTTCGATGTCGGGTACAGGAAATGGCTCTGGAATAACGAGAAAGAAAGTAATCTGAGGTAGAAGAGTAGGAGGCTGCCCTTCCTATTGTTTCTTCCAGTCGCTCGGCTCGCTTTCTCTTGTATGGCTGTAACTTCATAAATAAGATCTTTATTAGCCGGTCCCCGGACCTACGGTTGTTTACTTTCGGATGATGCGAACTCCTGGACCTCTCACTCCTCAGAGACACTTTTTTGAGATGATCTACTCAAACCCAAACTCTTCCAGTTTTGTGTTTCGAACTTTGTATATCAGGCTTTTGCGCGACCGCGAGTCTCTTCCTAAACGAATTTCACTTTTTATGAAATATAAATCGAAGATTTATAACCGTTTTGCGATTTTTTATTGAACAATACTCTCCCGCATGCAGTTTGTGGGCATAACCGATTAACGTATCCTAGAGATGAATAACTTCATTTTCATTGAGGGCATTTCAGGGGAAATACGCGCCGTGAAATACTTGAAAAAAATACTGAAGGCAACATTTGAAAATTGCAGTACTCACTGCATTCTCTGTAAGTCGTAAATCAAGTTGCTTGAGCAGTTTACAGAGTTAAAAAATTAGTTAATGTTTCGGATACTGATACCGAGAGAGGGACGTTATATCTGAAAATGACTACTGTTAGTTTATCTTTTACCAAAGAAATTTCAAAAATCTAAGTGCAAGTCTGACTAATCTTCACGTTTGTTTTTCAGCATGAACTTTATTTTCATTTTTCTATCATAGTAATGAACTTCGAAGCCTATGACATTTTTTCAATCTAAGTTGGGAGCTTCTCACCTAAGTTCAGTTTTAGAATACATACGTTCAATTATGTTACCACAGAAAACGTCCTTTTATCTGGATATAATAAAGGTTTATCTCGTACAGTTGAACACAATTTGCCCTGCTCGTAAAGTTGACGCATATATCTCATGTCCTTTGTCACTGCACTCCGTGATCCTGCAGAAACTAATTCTTCCCCCGTGTTCTGCCATCGCTTTTATGTCCCGAGAGCTTTTATTCGTCAACTTAGGCTATGAAAATTTTACTGCTTTTGAGTACAGCGAGTGATATCAACGAGTATAAAAATACGTAATATTGAATGCGATAACACTTGCTCTTCTCTCACCTATGAATGATGTAGTTCACCGAGCTTGAATTATTTCGCCTCATGCTCTCACAATAATGGTTTTGAAGAATATTTTGTCATTTTTTAAAATAACAAGTATATGTTCAGCGATGATACGTAATAGCTTACTTGTTGTAAGCCCTCGTGCTAAACTAAAGTTGCTACTCGATCATTAAACTTTTTGAAGTCTTATTCCCGCCGGAAATTATGTTGAAAAACTTTAAAAATATATCGGAAAGGAGCTTATTTACCTTCTGCTTGCAAAAAAAATCTTTTGGGCCATCGATAGTGTGTGAGAGCTCGCTCATTCTACGTTCACGTTATTTTCGTTATTTTTGAAGTTTGTGCGGGGCAAAATGTTGTGTTGAGCGCGCCTGAGCCATTAGGTAGGAGGAAGTGCTGTCCATAACTCTGCTCCATAACACCTCGACCTTATTTACGGCGGTATTCTAAGGCACAACCCTCGAGTTGGGTAATATCTTGGGCTTTCGAGCAACTTCTAACTCTTTGCAGCCCTCAAGTTCTTAAATATTTACTTGCTTCCTATGAATGCAATGCTGAGCATCTGTTTAGATGCTGCAGCAGCGATGCCTCGTTCGGAAGGTTACGTCAGAATACTTGTTACCGTAATTATTCCGATTTTTGTCAGTTTTCAGGTAGCAGAAGTGTAAGCTTTGGTATCTTCGGTTCCAGGATTTTTATCTATGACAGTCATGACTGAAAAAATTACTCGATAAATGGTGTAGGATACTCTTTCGCACAGTGGATCACTCGATCTGACCACAGTAATATTAATGTGTAGTTAGCGGAGTTTTTATTCATCCTCATTGACGTACACAAAGAAGTTTCCGAACTGCTGTTACGAGCCAATAATCATTTAATGAATCAAATCAGCTTTACTTAAGAGCATCAAGCGTCACTACTGAGGGCATTGTTTTATGAAATTTGTCGCATGCTTCATTAGTTATTCTAAAGTAATTAGGCAACGCATCATTCGTTCATTTGTTGGTTCACATTTGATCAGCTGTTTTTTCAGAATACAACTGTCGTCGTTCACAGGACCCATTTATCTACCGATTATATTTTCATAACTTACCAAGCAATAAAATTAGGTACAAATAGATCCCTTCATTGAAACTGAGCTCTCAAACGACGAATAAAAATGTAAAGACAAATTCCGCAAGTGAGGCAGTGCTTGGCACGCTTGTCGCCCATGCAACAGCGCTTTTCTCTCGGGTAGCTCGGTTAAAGCGAATCTTGCGATGCCTCGTCTATTAAAGAGGACATAAGCGTAGTAATGTCTGGGCTGAGCTGCTACGGTGTGGGTGTTTCGAAGGCCGTCTAGCGCGGAAAGCAAGAGCAAGCCTTTACTGCAGCGAACCCTTAAAGAAGAACTGCTATGGTTGAACCACCACCATCCGCAACAAGTGACCTAGAGTGCAGACACTGCTGCCTCTGTAAAGAGGATAGTATGTTTACTTTTGCCGCTAATATAGATGTACTGTGGGCAGAGCGGCCCGCTTACGCTCTGCTTGCGTTTGCTTGTTGCTAGACGAGGATCCCTGCTGCTGCTGCTGCTGACTGTTGCCAAGGAGCTGAGGAAGCATTACGAAAGCGAGCTCTCTACCGTTCTGTGCTGGCAATGAATGAATCTCCGAGTGAATGGTGTCACCTTGCGCTTGGCGTTTGGTTACATCGTTTCAAGCCTCCTTTTCGCGAACGTGTACGGCATGCTGACGTATAAATGCCTGAATGAACGTAAGAGGAATGAATAATTAGAGTGCATGTTTGGCAGCGCAGATTTAAAATTACCCTCCGTTTTATTTACTAGATCATTCTGTTCTTTTTTCTTTACTGATCAAAGTTGTTCACATAGACGTGTACGCTTGTAGGAAATGCGAATCTGGTCATGTAATGAATATTTTTCTAAAATTTGAGGAAATTTGCTTAACAGCTGTAACATGGTAGCAAAAAGAAGCGAAATGGACAAACTCAAGTCACTTATAAGGCATCAATTTAGTGATGACAAACACATGTATACGCACAACCACGGTTCGCGAACGTCTCACAGAATACAACTAAAACCTTGCCGGGAATTTTCCAAAGGCGTTTTGAAAAACAAAAACGCTTAAAAGTTCAGTCGTTGGATGAACGAATCTGCACCAGTTGAAATGAAATAACGCAAATATCCGCTGCAGCGCGCCGGTTGTCTTTGCTCCCTGACAGAAAAAAGGATTGGTTTGCTCGTATACGCGGGTGACTGTAAACGAGAAATGGAGAGACGGCGTTGCCGCATCAGACGTCACAGCTGACTGGAGTAGGGGGCGTATCCTCTTGCTTGGTAATTGCAATCGAAAGGTTTTACGTCAGAGGCGGTGGGGAGCTAATACGTCATAATCACATTTGGCTTCTCTTTCATCTCTGAGTGAGGGACTTACGAGTGATGCTGCTTCCATCCCCTGAGTATTGTTCTAAAGCGAGCAGCATTGCACACGCAGGAAATGCATCCAACATTTCGACGTAATAATTTCTCAGGCGTAAATTACTTATTATAATAGATTATCTAGTGCTGTGAATGCCGCACAACGAGCTTAGTGTCGAGTTGCGAGTCCTGGATGTAGCTCACGCATTGGTGAGAGAATTTAAGCTCTTGCAGTTCAGATTTTCATGCTTGAATTCTGTGGCTTCATTTTAAGATACGAATACTGTGGCTTCATTTTAAGATGCAAATACTGTGGCTTCATTTTAAGACACATTTATACATTGCGTGTTGCCGTACCACCATCGTATTTCGATATTAGGCCCGTATTGCGTGCTGGCTTGCATGCGTGCTTGCTTTCCTGAGTTTCGTCCTGGGCTTAAAATCTAAATATTATGTGTTCATGTATTAGAAGCCAGCAGGAAGGAAAAAGTTTTAGTACATTTCTTTCTGACCGAGATACAGGAGAGCTGTGGTAATGGAACCTTGTTTTCCAGTCATGGGCGTAAATGACGCTCCTACTTCGAGAAATGTTATAATGGTAGCATCATAAAGTAATTAAATTAGACCTCCAAATAAACTCCAACTCTCAATAAGCGTGAACTTACCTTCTCCTTCTCTCACAATGTTTTTTTAAACTATATTCAATTGAACTGGATTGTTTCATGCATTGTTTTATGCATCTTACGCCTATTTAGTGAAGCATCATGTACTAGTCCGCACTACTAGTCCCGTGGCATTATAGAGTATTTTGTATGAAATCAATGTTCAATGTTTAATTGGCTAGCAGTAATTCATTCAAGTGTGCTTCAGTTCAAAGCCGTGAAAAAACTGCATGAATAATACCGAACGTGTAAGTTTTCGTTACACGAAAGGGGAGTTGTAAAACTTTGGTCGTAGAACCAACAGCAAAGTTTGTTCATGATTTTCAAAAATAAATTGAAGATCTTGAAAGTGCTAAACATAAATGTCTCAGACATGGGCAAAACCTTAATTTTGAAATTTAGACTGATGTGCGATAACATACTGCAAGTTCCAATGACTGCACTAGGTATATGTCCGTGTTGCAAATCCAGTTTCTGGGTACGATGACAAATTGCAAACAAGGTGTTTAAAGATTCAAACAATTGCAATCAATTCGTGATTCTTTTTAGGGAAGGAAAGTGAGATGAATATTGCGAATCTCTTTTGTAAAAGAGGCTCGTATCTTGAACTCTGACATGGTCTACAGTTTTTTCCTGGTACCACGGGAACCCATGAAGATACGATTAGGTGAAGTTACTCTCCCTTCTTATAGCGTACATTTACAATTGAAAACGATTTTAAGATTCGTAGCAATTGCTTTCATGGTTAACGAAATCCAAAATCGTTAGAACAACTTCATAAGAGAACGTCAACGTTGATGCGGTGTCGTACTTGATTCAGTTGGCCACAAGTCCAACGCCAACTGAGGTATCCCTGATGCAATGTGAGTATATTAGCTCCAGCGAAATTGAATCGGCTTCGCGCCGAGGACCAAACTGCACTTCCTAGCTTTGTCTTGATTGAGTTTCAATTCATTCCTTCGAATGACTGCCTGAGAGACGCATATCATAATAATTACGACTCTTGATCGACCATATAAAGAAACAAGAATTGATGATGCTGCTGTGTAGACAGAGCCCGTACTCGGAAACACGGTGTTGAAGGGTCTTTTTATTATAACTGAAACTTCACTCTTGATTCGGTCGACAAAACTGTAAACAAGGGAGTAAAATATGAATGGTTTCAGGTATTTGTCGCGTGAACGAGAGAGTGCGGGAGTCGAATGAACGTTGATGGGAAATATCTCAAAATGAATACGGTACTGCTTTATATGGAATATAGTACTCAAAATCGTGCATAATTTTTTTTAGAAATTAAGTTGATGTTATAGCGGATTTTCTCAGAGAGGAATGGTAGTGTTTTAGGTAACATTTTTATATTCTCCACTTCAGAGTGCGGGCAAAGTGAATGCATTGGACTAATTATTTCACGTATTTGATGCAGGCTGAAATTCATTGCGTTGATGTGACATCTTTTTTAATTTCAGTTGCTTCATTTTTGCCGAACATTTGAATTCTTCAGGAAATACTTAATTAACATTATATTAGTACGTTCAAATCGTATTTCTGGTATGTTAATAGTGAATGATCATCAAAAAATTACGAAAACTTAATTGAGCTTAAAAAATTTCAGCATAAACCTGAAAAAAAACTTTTGTAGTAGTTATTCTTGTCACACCAAGTAATGTCATACCACGCGTGTGTTTTCAGTTGTGATACATGTTTAGACTTTGTTATTATTTTTGTCGATGATGATGAGCTGTTGTTCATTGTAATGGGCGTACGTGTGAATAGATGAAGTTGCTTCACATTCTTTAGTTTCCACTTACTATTGATAATCTCACAAATATTATAAGAAATGCACTTGAATGGTAGCGTTCAGTTTTGAAATTTGCATGGGTCTAACGCTCCTTCATCTTTTGCGACCAATTTTGTGATGTTTTTGTTAAACTACCACAGCGCGTGGCGTGATCAGCTGTTAGATACATTTAATTTCTCGAAGGATCAACTAGATAATATAGAGTGTTCTGTCTCGCACGTTGCATGGGTGTCGCTCTATGTCAACATTATTCCCAAAATGAACAATTTTCTTAACAAATCTTCGAGTTTTAAAATAAAACTCGACGCATTATAGATTAACACTTTTGTAAATTCACAAATTCACACGCTACCTGACGATAATGCTTCTCGAGTACATTTTGACGACCAATGTGTTAATAATTTCTCAGGTATTCTTAAAATTGCGTGAGTTATTTAACCAATGCATGCGATTTATCGATTCAGAACTGCTCGGTATTTAGTCAATGAATGATAGTAACATTACATGTTATATCATAGTGTGGACGAATTCGGATTGATTTCCGATATCCAATATCTCCTTTTCCACACACACGACAAATAATTTCGAACAGCGTTCGTTCAAGAAATTCGATTGCAAGAGCGACTCTTCACGCGGACGCTTCATTGCTTCAATTTCGTTGGAGTTTCCTTAAGGAACTTTGGCGAGGCTAATTACAAACTTCCCTGTCTCATCCATAGCCGTGTTTCCAGCCTTATTTTAGATGCAGGCAAACTTAATTGATTACGTTTATACCGGTTTATCACTCTAATCTGGTTTGGGCGCCGCACCTTGTTTTAATTAAGTTTATGTTGAGAGGAGAGTCGTTCATTATGCGGGATAGATTACACGGCCGAGGAAAGTGTTCAAAATTATAATATTTATAACACCTATTGCATCTTGAGCCATGTGTTAGAAGCAGCGCTGCTCCCCAAGCTTCGGGGAACAATTAACGCTTGAGTGACTTTCTAAATTGCCGAACGGAGAGAAAAATGGCGTTGCCTCAAGTTTCCCTTGTATATACGAAAAACTCGCTCCACCAAACTAGACTCAAGAGTTTCGTTATTCGATAGAAACTAAACAATCTTCACCTGAGATCCTTGAATATATGTATTTGATGTAGTCCCCTTTATTCTAGAAATATTTCGTTGGATTAAGTTGGTACTTAGATTGTAAGCCAAAATTGTATGTATGAGTGTTAATAAGTTTTTTTTTAATGCATTACACTGCGAATGTAAGATCAACGAAGATACTGGATGTGTATTTTTTTAAATCGCATTTTTGATTTAGTGAAAGCTATATTCTTAGTGATAATTCCAATCGTTCAGCGTTTTGGCTAGAATGTAATTCTAATTATTTGCGAGTCTAATTCTAATTAGTCTTATTATTTGCAAACTATATCAATTTCAGATATATGCTAAGAACTGAACAGAGACAGAGAATCATTCTTGGTTCCTTCTTTTAAGCGCTACTAAATGTAGTAAACGAGTCTCTTATCGAAATTCTCCGACGTACCAGTGTATCACTTTTCAAATTCGATTAATTAATCAGCGACTCTTTCAAAGTTCATTCAGATTCAGTTTAACAATAGGATGATGCACGTTTTATGTGGAGGTCCATACACGCACTTGATAATATTCTGATGCAGAAAGAACATGCTTCAAGCGTCAGATAAATGATAAAAGTTCCCTGTCTATCATTGAACTTCCGCTACACTCCTTCAAAAATATTTGAAAACTTCTCCGCACATGTGTTTAGGTTAGATCAAATAAGTACACACACTTATCTGTGGTCATTCGTCATTTGGCTTATGCCTGATAATTTTATTCTGTAATGTTTCCCTCCCAAATAACTTTCGTTAGAAAAAGATATCCTACATAATGAATTGACGATCGTTTAATCAGATTTTTTTGTGCGTCTGCCAGAGCATAGTTTTGGAATGTGCTTTGAATATAAGGGACTTGAATGAATGCTTGAGAAGTTTTATTTCAAAGACCCATTTGTGTTAGTTATACGAAGAAAAAATGAAATTTTACTGAGGCTGCGTTTGCTGACAGTCCTCGACCAAAATAGTTCAGTACCTCAAAGTTTTATATTATCCAGAAATGGAAGTTCATAGCAATAGTGCTATAACTGTAGAGCATCTGTGTAGTAACTTGAAGTAGTAATTACCAAAGCGATCAAAACGCTGATGAAAACAAATTATATTAATTCTTCTCCATGTAAAACCAAAACCTTGATAAACTTGAATAACTTTCATTAAAAGTTGAATTTTGATCACTTCGAATGGCAAGAATTCTTCTTAAAAAAGACCCATGTCTACAATACACTGAAAAAACGTATTACGCTGAAAGCTGTTCAGCAAATGAAACTCGTTTCACTCCTCCCTGCTCTGAGAATTGGCCATTCATTTCTAAATGAAAAAAAAAGTTTATACTCTTTCCAGTGGGTTTGTATTTTGAAATGTGTAGTGCAAATTATTAACAAGTATGTTACATGAGAAGATGAATATCAGCGAAATGAAGAAAAAAACAAATCTATTCAATTCGATTAACGCGTCTCACATCTCACTTAAACATGCATTTGGAGAGCATTGAGTGATTCTGCAAAATATGAAATGTATCTTCAGAATTTTCTAGTCACCCTGAACCAGCGTCACAGTCTTCAGGAGAACGCGGCTGCAGCGAGGCCAGCACGGAGGCACAGCAGGGTAATGACTGAAGCCCTCAAAAAATATTGATGAACTTGAGAAGCAGGTCTCAAAAATAACACGACGTAAACCCAGCTCACGAGTTGACGCGTACGAAGACTCAGAAGTTTCCGAGGACGGCCAACTTCATGGACTCTTCGCCTATTTTTGAGTAGTTCACAACTCATTCTCAGGCACACCATTTTTACGATAATAGACTCGCTACGAACGGCACTTTTGAGGAACAGATTCTGCGCCAGCACTGCTACAAAACTGAAAATATTGCGTAACCGGTTGAACGTTCGCGGCTCGCGTTCTTTGTCATGGTATCAGGTGGTGGACGAACTCTGATGATGATTTCACTTGAAAATAAGATGGACATCGCAAAAGGAAAGTGGGTAACATATACGATTTATTGAATGAACAGGCACGCTTTAATTTCTCACGATACTATTTTTGATATTTATTAACTTTAAAGAATTGGTTAATATTTTTGTACTGGAGTAATATACAGTAGGTTTGTTTCAACAAATATTGTTGATGATTATTACAATTGCTACTCACAGAGAGAAAAGTTAGTAGCAGGTACCTCTTTTACAAATTAATTTTTCGGGAGTTACTGCGTTCAGAGTGACACACTTGTATTGCAAGTGTGTTACTCTTTGTGGTTGCTGCCAAGAGGCGCCAGTGCTGAACTAGAGTTAAAGTAAATTCATTCTTGAGCATTCCGAATCATGACTCAAGAATTTCTACAAAGATGTCCGTGCGTGGTGGGTATCTGACGACGTGGGACAATGATAGCAACTCGAGAATTCGTAACTTTATCATTAAAGGCTTTCATTCCACCTTAACATGTCATGTTCCTGCATCCAAATACTATCGTTTTATAAACTCAAGCTTACGCGTATGAAAGTTTTAAATATCATTCAGCTAAGCCTAAATATTTTTCTGATGTATATGGTTTAAAAATACGTCCACCATCGTACTTTTATTGAAAACAGTTCCTAAAAATATGTGCTCAGCACACCTTAGTTTTGCTCCAGTGCATCAGTGCCATTTTCTATATCAAAATATTAGCAAGTAGATAATTCCGGGGAATTTATGGCTACCAAGCACAGTGCGTCTTTCAGGATGTGTAGGTGCTCTTTATGTAAGTGCATGAACAGGAATTAATCAAGAGGCACGTGTCTCAATTCCAATGCTAAAGATTCCCACGAGTAGATTTTTTGATGCACAATTTTAGCATTGTTAACTGTTAGATGTTAAGTGCACTCTTGGATCTTACTTGCGACAATGCATACGCTTATGGTAAGTAAATCTTTCAAATCTAAATATGTCAAATTCCACTGACAGCCCCCAAGATGTGAAAGCCAGCAGCGTACACCACAACACCTCTCCCGCAGCGAGAAGTCGTTTAGCTGTTTGCAGCGAATATCAAAGATTGCGAAGCCTTTTTAAGGCCACCTTGGGACAAATTGACGATTGCAGCGGCGTTAAACAGTGAGTGACGAGGCTCTGAGCAGGTTAAGCAATTGGAGCAGTATTACTAGCGTGAAGTAATCCTTTTCTTTTATTTCGATGATGCACTTGTTTGTAAGTAGTATGATCAACATACTCAGGAAAATTTGAAGAAAAACTGAACGAAAGTTCTTCGAAAATTTGAGAATTCCATAAGAACATTCCAATATTGTGAAGGAATTAAACTTGAGAACTGTGTATTTGACACAGAATCAATTTCAAAGCGCTGGTTGAAGCTGTCGAATTAAAACTTAGCTTCAACAGTGCAACTCTTTTTCATTTTTACCATGAATTTGTGATATTTGTTGTAAAATTTTCATTACACATTCTAAAGCCTTCTTTTTAAATGACTTTAATTTTCCTTCCTGAAAAGTCAATAATTGCTACAGCTACTTGTATCAGTCTTACTTACTATCCGTGAAGCTCATGCGTATTCTGGATCGAGTACAAAGATGTTCAAAGTTTTCAGTGAAAATGGAAATTAATCCATTTACTAGCACGCTGTGCTTAGATGTGATGGTTTTATTGACACATATCACATGAATACGTTCCATATTTATGAATTAATTTTTTTTTGGACTGTGAAATACTCTGAAGCAATGGCTATGTAATTGCGGCTATTGCTTTCCTTATGAATGTTTTCTGTGGCCTGACGCTTATGATAATTTTCTGGAATACGCTACGTAATGGTTCTCGTAGAACTTTATTTTCCATCAAATGTACTATTTAAAAATGTAAAGTAATATTTCATAATTATTGTTCCAAAATTTCACTTTATTATCAGCAATCAATACGTTTTTACTATCGATTTCAAATACCTTTATTATGAATTCTGAAAGCCGTATAATATTTTTGTGTTAATTCTTTTCTTACCAGGAATTTTTTTTCACACCGTTGAGTAGTTGGATCGCGATTTTATTCGGTGAATAATTAAGAAAAGAGGCTTGAGCTTCATAATTCCGGTCTGGAGTTTTCCGCGCTCATTTTGCCTTTATGTACCGAGGCGGGCTTTGCTGTATTCTCGAGTAGGAGGGCCGTAAACAAAAGTTGAGTAGTCAATAACAAGTTCTTGAAAACAAGCCGGGAGTCGACGTAGATGACCGGATCGAATGAGGCGAAGCAGCATGACTGCCTGCTGAAACAGTCAAGTGTTTGAGCACTGAGGTGTCAGGACCCCTTCACTTGATTGCCTCTGGCTCTCATGCAAGCTGTAGAAGCGTCGCTGGACAACAGCGCCATTGGCTAAGCACACAAACACTTAAACGTTCGGTCCTCCAGAGCTCTCGGCCTGAGACAATCTCCTGCTGCAATGGCCATTCAAAGCAAATCACAATTGCTCAATGATTTAAGGAAATTGGATTAGATAGTATCGCTTAAACTTCGCATCGAACTCCAATGAAGAAATGACAGCGGTTTCAAACCGAGAAAATGAAGGCCGATCAAGATTGTTTAAAAAATAATAGTGAGGGAAATTAAAAACTAACGTCTGAGAAAACACTTCATTATTTATGACGTTGTTCTTTGAGAAAAAAATTAATTGGTTTTCAATTCAATGTGAACATCTATATTAATATTGTGTGTATCACAAGTTTTTCAGTAAAGGAAATGACTCAGCGAAATGGAAACTAAAGAATGCAGAAGAATGACAAGCTCTGTATGAAATAACTACAAATTATATTTTTCATTCTACCTATGATATTACTTGAGAATGAAGAAATTTTAGAATACGTATTGTTAACCTTTCTGGCATGCATTTTTGTCCGTAATTTTCTACATAGGAGAAGGATACTCTGACCCCAAACGATTCCAAACTTGAATCCCGTTGTGGTAAATTTCCTCAT
Source organism: Platorchestia sp. MABIK (assembly GCA_014220935.1). Taxonomy (NCBI): domain Eukaryota; kingdom Metazoa; phylum Arthropoda; class Malacostraca; order Amphipoda; family Talitridae; genus Platorchestia; species Platorchestia sp. MABIK. The sequence goes on from JACJUY010000298.1 coordinate 170,692, forward strand.
ATAAAACGAGGGCCTCTCCTCACCCTGATTCGCTTCTGTGTTCGCGTCTCTTGTAATTGCGAAGAATGTGCCAATGTTTAATTCCCTGATATCGAATTTCAAAATCCTCTTAATCGCTCCACCACAATGGGCGGACCTTCATTTCAAAACATTCCTTCCCGATAAAAAGTACTTAGTCAGGAACTTTTTCCGAGAGTGGGAGAGAAAAGAATCTGTTACATCAAAGAGGGTAACCTGAGGATCAAAGAACAAGAAAAACTCTTCCCCAGAAAAGTAATACGCTCTAAAATATGCTAAGTCCTTTCGTAGCTCCGACGGACGACTTAGCATTTCACTAAAGAGATTTCCACGCTCTGCTTCAGGTCTCATTCTTTGTCACTGGTCTTCAGATCCTCAGTGGATTTTAGCCCCAGGAATCCTAAAAATTCGGTGGCTCTGGAGCGATTGACCAATTTTATTAGTGTTTTATAGAGTGGGAAACCAACCTACGTGTAATGTTGGTATTGACTTGTATTTATACTACGCCTTTCAGTGTCTTATTTTTATTTTTGGTAACTAGTGAGATTTCTTTGCGGTAGGGGTTTCTTAAGTAAAAATTTTCAGCTTCCGTAAAATGACCACATCACTTTGTGCTTGGCTCGGCTTGATCGAATTCATAATTTGGCGGAGAGTCCATTCCCTCTTTAATTAGAAGTCGGAAAATTAAGAGCGCATATGCATTCCTGTCGAGGATGTAGAGGGGAATTTGCTCGAGTTGGCAACGAGCTGCTGAAACTTCGATGCCATTTTACGTCTTTTAAATTCAATTATGCTCCATTAAAAGGTCGTTCGTTAAGTGAATGACTCGTTGGACCTTAGTCAGTAATTAGCGCGAGCGCGGCAACAATAACCTCAAGCAGATTGGCGCAAATTGATTCCGATGTTGACTTGAATTGTACACTCCATTCACTTAGTCGTCTTCTTGTCCTTGTTTCCTATGTTGACTTGAAGAATAGTAAGATACATTCAGTAAGCAATCTTTTCGTTCTTCATTTCGACGTTGACTTGGATCGTGCTTTTCATTCCGCTAGAAATTGATTCTGCCTTGATTTGTCATCCTCGTAGCTTCAAGCGTTCTTCTTTCTTTAATGGATATTTAAGTCTCTAAATATGAAATGACACAATCTTTATAGGATTTTGTAGTGTCGTATCTTTCGGCACTACTAGAGGAATTGTAGCAGAAGCTTTGACTTCTGTTAGCTGTAGACTGAGGAGCTGGATAAGAAAACGCACAGCAAAGCTCCTTATAATGTTCTTAGCACCAAGAAGAAATTTCTTGAATTTTTCGACACCGAAAGCCACACTAAGGCTTTCTCTTCCGATGTTAGAATAGTTTCGCTCTGCATTATTTAGAGATCTAGAGGCAAATTGAACAGGACACCAATCATGAGAAGGACCAATGCGTTGCATGAGTACGGCAGCAACCCCATAACCAGAACTATCCGTTTCAAGGAGAGTTTCATGGTTGGGATCAAATGATTTTAGAGGCTTATGTGAACGAAAGATATCCTTGATTATTTAGACACTTTTATCCTGCTCTGGAGTCCACCGGAAAGGTACATCTTTCCTAAGTAGCGAATACAGAGGATGCATGACATGATAAAAATTGGGTACAAAACGACTGTAGAAATTACACAATCCAATGAAAGCTTGCAACTGTTTGAGGTTTTTGGGAACAGGAGCATTGAGAATTGCGTCTACTTTCTCAGAATAAGGGTGAACACCTTTGTTATCAAAAACGTACCCTAGATAAGACACACGATCAGTTAGAAAGGCACATTTAGAAAGATTTAAGCGAATTCCAGCATTTTTGAGGACAGACAAAACTTTGTCAAGAACTTCCAAATAAGCATCAGAGAGTAACATAGGTTTAATTCTTCATTGTAGATCAGTAATGATGTTTACAGGCAAGGCTTTAACTAAAATACTAGCTTTCTTACTGCTATTGTTTCCCGCCTTCTGAAGAGCGTCTGCACACTGTACTTGTAGTATCTGCAGAAATTCGCACACTGTTTCCACTTCAACGTCGAATGGAGGACAGCTAACTTTAGAAAACACCATCTTGGTTTCAATGCACTTGTAAAGTTCAAATTCACTTTTTAGATTCGAAATCTTCGTCGCCAATTTGTTGTGTCGTATCTTCCGGCACTACTAGAGGTATTGTAACAGAAGTTAAAGCTTCTACTACAATACCTCTAGTAGTGCCGAAAGATACGACACAACAGATTTTTCAAGCTTGACCGTACAGAGTTGAACAGATTTTCTTCAGTTTCAACTGTTTTAAACTTGATCTCTTGGGATGTATCATACGTTGTAAAACTCGTATCGTCCGTGTGCTTTTTCTTCTTTTGATCAGGTGTTTTGAGCACAAATGGTTGAGAAAAAGTCAAATTTTTACTATTGTTCGACGTATGCGAATGAACATTAAATAAACGGTAACTCAGCTCAAATTTGAACAAATTACTCTGGCAGAAACTTAGCTCGGAAATACTTTTCTAGCACAATAACGTTCACGCCCGTTTCCCATTCCAAAGAGAATAAATATAAAATCCATTCCTCCCTTCGGACAGGCAAATTTTTTTTCCGTTTTAATAATTCCAGCACGAAGGGGAAACATCAGCACCATCCAAAGACGAAACAATGGACCGCTCAAGTGGGCCTTATTATTTTTGTTCGCTCTCTCTTAAGGGTGCCTTCATTAAATTACGTGTCTGGAAGACATGGGAAAATTTTTGCCTCAGGGGACTTATCGAGGCCCTGCAGTTGTATACCAGGTGCCGCCTTGTAATTGCTCGTCTGATCCTGTCATTTGATCGGAACTAATTCAACTTGAGGAAATAATTCACTGGATGTCAATGACTCAAGACTTTCTTACAAGTCTCAATTTTTCAGTATCATCGTTACTATAACAGTGAAATCAATTTCATTTGGGAGTTACAAAATTAATGCTCCGATACACATATTGGCCTTAAAATCCACTGGGTTTGTTTCTTTTCCCACGATCATTAGTTAGTTGGCAAGATGCTTGTATTCATGAAAATATAATTCAGTGTGTGGAGTTTTCAATTAAAGAACAGCAACGGGTGTCATATGTAGTAACGTTTGTTGCTAAATCACCCGTTGAAAAGTGACTTGGAGAGTTAGGGTTACTAGCACAGCGTTGACAGCACTACACGTTGTGTTCCAGCCATCACCTTGTCCAACTGAAGTTAGTGAAGGCGTCCCTCCATACCTCGATTATTTTGTCTCCATCCCCTAGGTATTGCGGTCGATTCTGGTTGGTCTTTCGAATTTTTTGTACCGCTGTTAGATTAATTAAAGTCGGAGTTCTGGAAGTCGGTCTGACGAGAGGTGTGAAGAGCTGGAGACTTCGAACGTGCGACAAGTGCGGGAATATTCTGAATGGGAATTTGCGCTTATTGTTCTTACGAGAGTTTCTTGGCGGCTCCGAGATTAAATTGTTAAGCCCCTAAGAAGAAAATTGAAAGCGGAATATGTAGAGGAAAGGGGAAAATTTCTCAGCACAATCCTGCTGAAGATTTTTATGTAAGAAAATTATTGTGGATGTGTAAACTATATAAATCATAGTGGTGCATGTTAAAGTTAGTACAACAAACCCGTTTGCTGGGCTACGAAAATAGGTCGTGATAGTTCCAAATTGTTAGTATTCGTTAATTCGTTTGAGAAATCGTTTTAGAATTCGTTAATTCGTTTTAGAATTCGTTGGTTCGTTTTAGAATTTATTAATTCGTTTTAAAATTCGTTAATTCGTTTTAGAATTCGTTGGTTCGTTTTAGAATTCGTTAATTCGTTTTAGAATTCGTTAATTCGTTTTAGAATTCGTTAATTCGTTTTAGAATTCGTTAATTCGTTTTAGAATTCGTTAATTCGTTTTAGAATTCCTTAATTCGTTTTAGAATTCGTTAATTCGTTTTAGAATTCGTTAATTCGTTTTTGAATTCGTTAATTCGTTTTAGAATTCGTTAATTGTTGGAAACAAAATTGTTAGAATTCGTTAATATATTTTATTGACCTTTCCTGCAGTGGCTTACGGCTCTTCTCTGGTAACTTTTAAAGGTGAAACTGTTCTTGATAAGATCTTCAACTAGAGCCTCGAGTAAACTTTCAAACTCTCCTTTTGTGTTCACCTTGTATGTTTACCTGGCAAAATTCATCGTTAAATTTTTACCGTAAAAAACTCCGTTATTTTACGCAGATAAGTTCTATTCAAAACAGCGCATAGACAAGTAGTGGCTCACGGTAAAAAATAAATTGAACATTATGTGCGTACACAATTTGAATATGTATTGTGAGTGAACCCAAGGCAAGGCATTTTAGACGTCTCCTCAAATTGATGGGTCGTATGTTTGGAAATATTCATGAGGTATTCCATTCATTATTCGGCAGTGCAGGCTCCGCTTCACTCTGTAATCAATCGACGGTAGCAAGATAGTTCTCAAGCAAATGAGATGCGTCAGCCTCCAGGCCTCTTGAAATGGATGCTATCTTTTTTGGGGGAGGGGCCACATTCGAGTGTCGTGTTTTCATCTCCCCAAGAAAGCGAATTACTGCAAATATGATCATGAAGCGATCCTGTAATGAAGCAAGCTGGTACCTGTGCTGACGCCTTATATTTCCTACGGGAGAAATGAGAGGAGGTTGTCGAGATGACTGTTGCATGGAGAAGTTCATATTCTATCATCCCTGATCATTTCCAGCCCGTTGCTTTGAGATGGAAGCATTCATGTCGTTCAAATCGTAGAGCTGCACATGGTAATTCTAGTTTGAAACTGATTTAAATTCCAAAAATGAGGTTTCGTTTTGTTTTTGGAAAATTAAACTAATTTTATCCCCTATATAGTCTCCGTTTCTCTGATGCTGCCATGGTTTCATGTCGTTCAAGCTAACCGAAAGTGAAAACATTGGACATAAGATGCTGCTTCAATTATATTTCTAAATCCCTACTACACATTATTCAAGGTTAAGAGGTACAATTTTATATGCGATGAATAAACTCTGTATCAAGAATGTTTGGGATGCATATCAAAAGTGTATGGCAGTGATACATTCGCACTAGGGAGTGTGAATATTTTTGCGGAGTGTATTCGTGTATCAAGCGATGGATACCCTCTAGGTCAGGAATACATCAGGGTACCTAAGATGGATACACACCCGGTCGTGAGTCTATCCAAAAGTTGAAATCGGCATCATAAACTTGATTCTGTCCACCGAGGTTACCCGCTGGAGGAGAATTGCCCAAATCAGAATTGGTACAAAATGCACACTATAGATTTATAAACTACGATCATAAATTAGATTTGTTGTGAAATACCTTCAATGTATTAAATAAAAAATGACATTTTCACGTCTTCAAAATTGAAAAATTCTTTAAGGAAAGAGCGATTCTAGGAATCATTAACTTTTGTCATTTTCCTCGTGATATGGTCATCCCAGATGTTATTGTTTTAGGACAAAAGGGATTTTCATCATTGAACAAGTAAGCGGTCCAATTGCCGTATTTCGATTTAGAAAACTTTTTCGCTCCCAAATTATTTTTATCTAGCATAATAAATCATTCAAAAGTCAACATTTGACTTAGTGTGAATGTTTAACCTAAAAGACAATTTTAAAAAAATTTTCCACTGTGGTTAATTAACATTCATGAAAAGGCTTCAACTCCACTCGTTAATTATAACCATTTTTTCAAAAACTGGGTAATTTTCTAACTACCACGTTTATAAGAGAATAGGTTCTGCAAAATGCTCATTTATTTAAAATATTTGCTTATGACACGGCAGATGTGAACCTCTGAAATTCCAGCCGCATTTCATTTTTCTTTTTAATAGTTCAACTATCCCGTGCGAATTTGTCAGAACCCCTGTTTTAGAGTATCTTACTAAGCATTGATATGTGAGTAGTGCTAAAGATTGTACCTCTATAAGGTTTGATCTTTCCTAAAATAACTGAGATAAATGTTTGAGTCAGTGAAGCGTAAAACTGTCTGGTAAGACGAGGCAGCGTGCAAGGAAATGTGCTTCCCTAGGCCAATTATTCGGGAAATTCCTGACAGTTCTTGCCAGTGAGGAATCATTCTCGAGCGCTGAACAAACCTCCTCTTTCTCCTACTCTGCTCTAACTCTCCGACAGAAAAAACGCTCAGTGTCTCTCTAACGGACGTGTGGCAAGAAAGTAGAAATATACATTAAGAAAATTGCGCTTCTTTCTCTCTATGAGGCCTCGCCTCAACGACGGCGCTGCATGCCATGAACCGAGATTTTATCCTTATGACTAGTAAATGAAAAATTCACGGAAACACTCTTGCACTACTCAAAAATACCTCGCTTAAAATATATAAAATAGGATAACATTAAGCGATACATATTTGTACCTAAGAATTACCCATTTTTGTAAGGGCTTATTTCAGAAGTCGTATGTTTTTATTTGGAAAAAGAACTTGCCAACTCGGTCTTCCGGCCAATATTGTGCGGCAGGTTTTCTGACGCAGCTGACAAGTGTTGAGGCCGGATAAGACCAGTCTGGCATCCCAAATATTGCCAGACTATTTTTCAAAGGCGAATTCTCGATTCTTATAAGATGGTGGAAATGGGCCTTCTATTGAACAGCAACAATGATTACGAGATGTCGGCATCTGAAGTGATTCACATGCCGTTCTGCCACCGTTTTTTTGTTTTATTAAAAACTGAGCAGTGAGTCACTTTCAAGAATTAGTTCGATTCCTCTTCTAATTTTTCCTATTTTTTAGTTACTTTGAATATTTAATGATGCTTTGATGCTTTTTAGCAGTTTCATCGCCTGTAAACCATCTTAAAATTTTCAGAAAATGAATCCCTCTTTGATTGACAAGGATGAAATAACAAATCTATAAAAACTGCTTAACTGCATGACGTTTCACCGTAAATTTTATACAGTTTCGTCTATTCCTTTTGAGCTGCCGAACAAAATAGCGTACTTTTAAATGGACACTTAATCACCATACAAAGAGACTACTAAGACCTCGTATGCTTTCTCTTCATTTTGAGCAGAGCGACTTCAAAGTGCATGCTCCAAGTGAGCCCTCTTATAAAAACTCTGTTCAACACAACACAGATTCTTCCACTTTCCCTCGCCTGATACATCACATTCCCCCATACAATCTTGACTAAGTCGTTACGTTCCAACTACGCAAGGCATCACGCAAGCATGCGATAAAAACACTTCAAAATTGCCTCTTTGTTTCAAAACGTGCGTTGAAATTCTTCAGTTACTTTTCTCTGACTTGGTCTCTTAGGGTTAGTTGACCAGGAAATGGTTTTGGCTAAGCCTGCATCGGCTGCTTTGCAGTTGGTGGCTAATGTGAGACTCCGCATGCTATAAGTAACGGTCACGCACCTCAGTTGCGGATAATTGCTGTTGTCTGGGCAGGTCACACAACCCCTGTCTTGTTCTCTGAAGTCGCAATATCTAACCGTATTCCCTAATGTAACCGTGGCCACACGTGAGCAAATTTAACCGTTCTTACGTTAGGGCTTAGGAAGTTAATTTGACCATTTGGGCTTGATCAGAACAAGCTCATGCTGTGACCATTTACAACGCGTTGGATTATTCATGCAAGCATGCGGGGTGCAGGATGGTGAGTCAACGCATAAACTTGCACTGATCTTGTCGTATAGACTCCGTAAAATAAAAGGGAAAAGTGCAAACTCAGAACTTGTCTGCATCAGTGCTCGGAGGTTGTGAGAAGACTATTTAATATTTAGTGTCTTATTATCCACAATTTCTTTTTGAAGTTAAAAAGTATTCTGCCGGAAGTCGTTTCGTACCATCGTTAAGACTGAAACGGTTTTTACTACAACGTTTTATGACAATCGTGTGATGATAGTCATACGATGCTGTTTTCCAAATTGACTTCACTCCTCGTTTTTACCATACTTATGCAGAATTTAGAGCGTGAAGCCATGAAGTGAGCCTTTGGCTATGCCTACTTATCATGCATAAGGTGGGACCGCCTAGAGTATAAACACCTCTGAAAATACGAGCGGTGGTGCGTCCAGAGTGATAGCCATAATTTGCAAAGAGAGGATAACAGAGCTTCCAGGACGATTAGTACATTCTCTCCTCTTCTTTAAGTTAGTGGTGTTTTATCCATGGCTTGGAAATTTCCCCATGGATGTAAGTGCAACAAATTTGATGTTTTTATTCTTTCACTGTACTTGCAAACTTAGGTTTTGTCACCATAAGTGGAGTCTTGATTTCTGAAAGCAGCTCAGGTGCTGCGTCCACTCAAGAATATGGACAGAACTCGGCACGCATGCAGGCTGCTGCAGAGGCGTGCTGAGTGCCATTATTTTCTCTCTCATTTCCTTTTCGTCTTTACCGACATTAGCGATGGTCAACTAGGCTCTTTTACGACAGGCCCTTAATAAGCAGACGATGAACTTGATGTCCTTATTTTATGAAGGCGGTTCGTAGAGGCGTAACAACGCCTTCCCTCCGGCCGCACATAAAAGACCGTGCCGAGTTTCACGAGGCTACGTGTTAACCTAGCGCTTGCATGGCGCAGCATTCTACAGTATCTCTCCTGGTCTTCTGTGAGGTTCTTGACCTCGGTTGCCGTAGATCCAACTGCTTACATGACGAACTCTTGTTATTATCGAACATAGCTAGCGAGTGTTTTCGTTCAATGGGGCTGGCCTTATAAACGGTCTCCGCCCCAAGCATGGCTCATCTATTCGGAAATTCCCCCGTCTCTAAGGGCACTTTTGTTCTGAGCCCCTGATACTTACGACCTCTTCGTTCCCACAAGGACGTACGATAATTTTTATGCCATCTCACTCATGGCAGTTCCTTACATTATAGCACCTGCAGCGAGCGTGCATGCTGCCGCATACTGTGTGCAGTTGCTGCCCATGTTATGCCAATTTTGTAATTTGTCCTGAACTGATGAATTCAGTACTTTTTGACCTGGCATGTTCATGATGCTTTTGGGTCAGTTGCAAGATATGAGAACTGATTTTGTGAGTGGTCGATTTCTAATATAAAATGAGCCCGAATTAGATTAGTATTGTTCACCTGAACTTCTAGCAACTCAAAAAAAAAATGACTCAAAGTTTTTTTTCGAAGATGAAATTATTTTCATAGGTTATTATCCGCTCTCTATAATACGAATAATTTGAATAAACATTGATGAGAATTAAGACATCGCAAAATTTTGTACAAATTTTTGCTGGATCAACTATGGAACTTGTAGCACATTTCCTCCTTTCCTGTTCAAATACGAGTCGGAAAATAAGATAAAAATACGCGAATAAGAAACGCATATTTCAGAGTAACCAGAGTCGTGTTAAATTCCCTTTTTTAAGTGTTCATGTCCGCTAAACTTTATTGGCGCGTCGCAGAGAGGGCAGAGCTCGGGCACGGCGCCGCCTCTGGCATGAAGCCTATCACGGATGTGTCCCACTCTTGGGAGGACACATTAGCTGTCAGAGCATTTGGTGATTAGTTGTTCTCTAATGGCAGGGTTAATGGTTTCCATTTGTGCGAATATGGCTGCAACTCAAGCGATGCCCAGCTACCTTAATTGCCTTTAGATGCAAGCTCGGCGCACACCTACACTGGACTGAGCTCACACCTCCATTTTGAGGAATTAATTTCCTTCGTCGTTACCTGAGCGAAATAACCTCGTTGCATTTGCCTTGGTGCGCAACTCAGCCGGACTGTGTTCGCACTTCTGCGTTGAGGAGGAGTTAATTTCGTTGGTTTTTACCTGAGTTAAATGAACTCATTTTTAAGCTCAATTACATGCGTTCCTAACATTCTGAATCCCACGTCTATGTAGGGAAATGTGAATGCCAAAATGGGTGGTATTTGTAAAAGGTGTTTTAGGGTTCACAGCGAACTTGGATTTTCTATTTAAAATGTGTTCATGTCATTCGTATCAGTTTTCTTTGTTGTTGTTTTATTCACTGTACTTTGACTCTGTTACTGTTGCAAGGCCTGTAAACGGTTATTGCACTGCTTGCTGACTCGAATTCTTCCATCTCAAGCTCTCATTTCATTTGTTCATAATCACACAAAGTGAATACAACGGCGACTAAGCTTCCTAACTGTTTGCTGAATTTTAATGATTTTGCTGTTCCTGCGGCGCAATATTTTTAGAATTTCTCCACAATGAAAAAAGAAATCTACAGATAATACATGCTAAATTTCCCCATCTCTGTCTTGTTGACCATTCTCACTTACTTCAAGGGTGTCTTGTCCGTGTTCTTTTATTCTGGATTTAATAGCACATGAATCTATAAATCAAATCCAAGATTTTAGTGGGCAATCAAAGGAAAACTTACAAAGAAAATTGTCAATCTCCTGAATGATCCATCATAACAGTTTGAACCTGCTTTACACTCCTCTAAACTGTTTTGAGTATTTAAATAACTAAATAAAATGATAAAACCGACAAAAAAAGGAAATTGTGAAAAATAAACCACATTTGAGAAGCCCGTGGTTTTGAGGAGTAATCCGAAATATGAGATTCGGACCTACTAAATAAATCTGTTCGAAAATGGACCAGCCGGTCGAGTTCTACGCTCCGGAGTCACTAACATTGAAACCAGATAAAGATTTTCAAACATGAATCGTCAAATTCAACGCTTTTAGTAAAATTAAGCCACAAAAATTACTCAGCAAATTTGGCAACAGATGCACGGTTGCTTAATGCTGTGCGCTTCTATCGGCAAATTTCACGTGAAAAATCCCAAATTTCGTAATTTGTGCGAGCGAAAAAACAGTGCGGCTACTCTAATCAGGAATGCTTATGTCAGTAATCTGGCGTCACGTTTTTCCGTTTTGCTATTCATGTTTGTCGCGCAGTAGAGGCTATGCCATCGCCCAACAAGAGTCATACACCAGGGTTATTCTCTGAGTGGTTTAGTCTTTACACTTCATTTTATTCCCTGCTTGAGGTTACTCTGTGTTCTTTTTGGCTCATGCGTGTTTACCTGTACACAAATTTGACCTTTTGCGCTTCTGTACGCCTGCTTACAGTTCACTTGGACTTTTTGCTTAATAAATTTACTGGCATCGAACGGAACGGAAATTTATATTCTAGTTTGACTTATTGTACAAATAAATTTATGGTCATATTAATTTATATTATGGAATAGAAAAGGAGAAAACGTTACTATTAATAACATGACCAAAGGACAGTGACCTTAATTTTCAATATTGAAGTTCACAATACATAATGAAGAATATTCATATAACTGCTGAGCCAATGTAAAAATAATACTGAATTAAACACCGGGTTGCAAAAAACGTAGTTCATCACTTAGATAATAGTGACGCCTCTTAAAGACGCGGCACATACAATCACTGTAACTTGGGCTTGTTTAACATCAAAAATTTCATGGTCTATCTTTAAAGTTTCATTTAATCGTGAAATGCTTTCCTTGTGGTAAATTTACTAAATGTACAGTGACTTGTGATTATAGCAAACACCTTTTATTCCAGTTTACGCTTATCAATAGTGAACAAACTTAATTCACGCTCACTGGTTGTGGAATGAATAGTGCAACTTCAACTACTTATACTTACTGCAAATTAGAAGTATTGAGCAATTCATGAGTTAAAATTTGTACTTCAGTCATAGCAAAAGATTTTAAAATATTAAATTTTCTCCGTTCCATAAATGTTCCTTAAATATAATTCATATTCAAATTGCGACCGCGAAATCTGTGTATAATGAATACACAAACATAAATTTCAACTATGTACGTTCGTGATCCAGTCAAGAAGGTATTAATTCTCCCACTGAGTTATTTTGTTTGATTTTCATTTTCCGTGGACAAAGCTCTTGTTGCAATGCATGGGAAAAAGTTTTCTATAGACCTCCTTAACGAGCGATTCATTGAAAAACGATGTATAATATTTCACATCACCAACACCGATAATGAAGAAGATAAAAACTCCGCCACAACTTTTACGCCATCAAAGAAAGAGAAGAGTTGAAGAGGCCCAACAAAAACAGTCCGCAAGCTGGAGTCCAAACAAACAATGGCAATCTACGTTGCATTGGCAAAACTTTCGAGCCGTCCGGCGGGCCACAAAAACACGCCTGTTTGGGATTCGCAACTTAATCAAAGCAATGGAATCTTGCGGTATCCACCCGAAAATCGCTTCCAAGCTCCAAAATAAGGCCCTCGAACGCTGGAGTTGCTCAGTTGTACAAACACATCTCTGTGTACATTTTTGCACCTGTTGATGAAACTAGTTAAAAATGGGAGATAAAATTTACATTGCCTGGCAATGTTAGAATGCGCTGTGGTTTTTCCTTTTTTCTTTCTTCAATATCAAATTATCATCTTCCTTGAGTCTAAAATGAGCGTAGACATTTCCTGGGAAGTTTTTATTTTTTTGTAATTTCCCGAAAATTTTTGCGAAAATGGGTATCGCTGGCTGGATGCATAAATAATTGTTGTTACTCAGCGTCCTGCTTATGTCTGTGAAATAGTTTTAAAAAGACCCATGTTTAATTTGGTATGAAAATTTCGCCCATTGCTGTCATAAATGTGATAACTTCGATGAATTTGACATCTTTTCCTAGTGACTGAGAAGCTTGATAACTTAAGTCCACTAGGAAGAAATTCCACAAAAATAGATGATGAATCCTACCGTAAATCAACTCGTATAATTTTCGAAGTTTTTTAATTTATAATTTGGGTATTGCTCTTGTTTCTGTTATTGGAGCTGTCTCAATTATTTTTAATTCGTAATTCATTTACGATGACACGAAATTTGTTAAGCACATCATTAAATTTAGAAGTGTAAATCAAAGTTTCACTTTGTTTTGAGTATCGTATTTACTTGCAAAACTTTGTATACTGCTGAAGTTTCATTTTGTGACTTACCTCTAAGAAATTTTCATTCATATTTTCGGTAAGCATCCCAGTTGTGAAAATTCAAGCAAGCAAACTTAAAACAATGAACAACATCACTAAACAACTCTCGCTGTTATAGAACACAGCGCTGCGTTCAGCACATGAAGTCTACGGAATTGCATCGATGAGTTTACTTAGCGCAATTTTTAGGAGGGTGCCAACATTTGGATAGTCAATTATAGAAGGGACAAATTGGGTTAGTGATTTGAATAAAAAATTGGTCGCTTTTGAACAAAATGTCTCGTTCAACAATGCTCATGGCTTGATACGGCATTAATTCATATTCAGGGCAGCAGTATCCTTTCTAGCACGTCATGGATTGATAGAACAATTATTAAATGCGGAAAATTATTTCCCGCAAAGATTTTACAGACATCATTGTCCGACGTTCTTGTTTGATGTTATATTGTCCAGGTTTAAATTAGGGCACATCGCTATTTACATAATGCAGAGCTGCCTGATATGGTCCCAATGGTCATCAAGGATGCGGCGTGCAGTATGGTTTGAGAATTTTATCATGCACGAATATTAGCTTTAAGGCAATTTAATTCACTTTAAATGTTACTCGCTCAGTCTTCAATCAGTGAACAAAAGTTGTGTATAGGACAATAAAATAGTGATCGTTTTTAAACAGGGTGCTGACTATCTCGTGAACAACCTCTGGTTGAACTTCAATTTCGCTTAAAATTACCATTTTTCATATAAAATGACCATTTCATTTGCAAAATCGCTGATAATTAGATCATTATCGAGTACTCGACCGTAACAAGACCAATCGATTCATATTCATTAACTGCAAAACAATCATCTCAAAACTTCTCTGTGGAGCAGTAAAGTAAAATTGTATTAAATTGTTCGAATATGCATTCATGATTGATTCTGTTTCTCGATTATTATTTGGTTGACTTCAGCCTTCGAATTCTCTTGAAGTTTATTGTTTCGAGCTTGGATGTTTGAGGAGAGTCCAGAGCAGCGAAGTGGGCTCGGCTGTGACCGCCAGTTCTGCCCGCCAGCCGCCGCTGATGCCGTCACTGTCATCTGGGGCGGGACGCAGGACGCGCATACGTCGCTTGCTTGCCACCATAGCTTCTGATGTCGAGCACTGCACGTCAAGTTAGGTCTTATCTGCGACGTTCAATTGACACACGGACAATTGGATGACCTGCTCCGAGAATGACCACTGCCTCTGCCCGCTCGCATGCGCATAAATCCCACAGGCTAGATTTACCTCGCAAAATGGCCTATAGCGAGCATTTCCCTACTCTGATGGGAATTGCCTCAAAATTTTCGCTCAAATGCTGAACTTCCGTATACAGTGCAGTCTTTCGAAGCTGTATTGAATTATTTGCTGCGGCTCTCAAGTATTGAATTATTTCCTGATGATTCTCATCAAGTGTTCTTGTTATATAAAAACTACGCAAAATTAGTTTTATTCTCTTAGCTAACTTCCATATCATGTATCATCCACCTTAAAGGTAATTTAGATTTTGTTGAACTTGTAGTAAAATTTACTTCTCATCACCAAAATGTAGAACTAAATTTAAATTTTCCATCAAATACCGTTTTCATGTAATATTTAACTCCCCAGCATCCTCGATTTAAAAAAACTCCACTTAAAACGAAGATAAAAGATGGTTCAAAAATATTTTTCGTGTGTGTACCCTAATCTTAAGTATGAATTGTCTTACATTAGACTTGATTCCTTGCTGAGAGTATTAGATTTTAAAGGCAAATTCTGAAAGCTAAACAGCTTTTTGTAGTCAATCCCTCAATCACTAATTATGAAAGCCGTCTTTAGGCATCGGAATATGCATGTGATTAGAATTCAAAGGGCACTTTGGTTTAATTATGCAAGCACTCCAGAGAATTCCTAGACAGAAGTTGCCGTGCGCGTAAGAAGTATATGTAGCCTAGGAAAATCCCAAGTTGCCGGTGGCTGCACAACCAATTCGTAGACCAATCCATCCCAAAATCATTCCATGATCGTAATTCGATTTACCAAGGAAAGTAATCTCATTAGAGAGGTGTTTGTCTAAGTTAATTCGCTTTTACGGTCGACTGGTGAACAGGAGCGCTTTCAATTGGATGGCGTTGTTTCGGAAAGGACTCGGGACAGATTTCACTGTCAGAAAGAGTAAGAATTTTTCTTCGTTCCAAAAGGATTTTTTTGAGCCAATTTTAGACTATCGTTTCTTGATATGGTGTCTGATTATGATGGCGTTTATTCACCATGAGAGACGTAAGTGATGCGTTTCCTTTATGATAAACCTGTTTGCATAAATTTTTACTTATGGCCAATTCGATTGGATTGATCAAAAGCGCCACTCTCTCTTCCTCTTACTTTCACTTAGAAAGCCCCGAGAAGCAATGTGCATTTATCAGCAATCTCAGAGAGCACAATGGAAGTTCCATCGAATTTGAAGTGTGCACCCTCTCCCCCTTAGGCTGCGGAATCCATCATTTGCTAGACACGTTCAATAATTCCTATAAATCGGAAACTGCTCAGGAACTCCATGGGACTGCTCAAATCGTCCTACCGGTCCAATCCAGCTCTATCGACAAGAATTGAAATGGGAATCGTACTGGAGTGTGAGAATTATTTGTTTACTTTGCTGTCAAATATTGGGGAGCTGTGACTGACTCGGCCAGTGTTGACTTTCGCTCACGCAAGAATGTGAGCGAGAAATAGAATCTTTGGCGGGAAAACAGCATTTGCTTTCCGAGGGCTACAGAGATCTGATGATGTAGTCTTCTGTTATTCACTGATCAAGAACTGTTTTTCTGTGAAACAAGTTTATAGCAATTTATGAACTGACTCAGGGTACATTTTCACTGCACTTGAACAAATCTCTTTTACACATAAGCAGAGAAGTTATTGTCAGTCTTTAGAAGTGCTGCTCTGGGTTCCGTGTAAATGATGCGTGTAGCTAAAAGATGAGGAAATCTCCGATCAGTAACATCTTCGGCATATTGCGGTTTGTTCTTATAAATTACCTTCTGAAGTTTGTGTAAAGTAAATCGA
This sequence comes from Platorchestia sp. MABIK, assembly GCA_014220935.1. NCBI lineage: Eukaryota > Metazoa > Arthropoda > Malacostraca > Amphipoda > Talitridae > Platorchestia > Platorchestia sp. MABIK. The sequence goes on from JACJUY010000298.1 coordinate 186,682, forward strand.
AGGCAGTTCATTTACTTTGTGATTGTAACAGAACAAATGGTCCTGCAACCCACTCAGAAATCCATTTATTGCTTGCTAAGGTAATGCATCCCACTGATTTTATTCTTCGTAACAATCAATTGCTGGAGTGCTTGACTTTTTCGATATTTTTTAACACCTAAGTTAGGGTAGCTTTTTGAGGAAATGCGAGATTAATGAGAAGAACATCTTAATCAAAGCAACTTATGTTGATATTTACTCTAAAGTTTGATGTGATGGAGAGAAATAAGTTTATTGTGATTTTTAGCTTAAGTGCTGATTTCAACGGCGCCAAATTTACACACAAATATAACCCAGCAAAACGTGTGTGGTGTGGTAACATTTATTTTCATCTTTCACCATTCTTATTCACCTCGAAGTGGTAAAAACGGAAAATTTTGAAAATGTCTTTCAGATTTTTGAACTGCGAGCAACCGTCAGAGGGGACGATTTGATACTGCGATGCACCTGTGAACCGTTAAGATTTGAGACGGCATTTTGTTCTGCTGGCTGAGGTTGGTGATGCCGACGCTCTTTTTCATGCGGCCAAGACCTTGCCACAATTGCCAGCCCATCCGAACTGAGCAATAAATGTCCTCGAAGCACCATGATAGCCAAGTTGGACCTGATCCCTCGTCAGCCTTATCGTTCTCTCCCATCTGATGAATGAAACTTGATCAGCAGATCTCGAGTAAACTTCTCTTGCTCATGAGACTTTGTCTCCACCGCGCCCGCATGTTACCGTTCACCTCCGATAATTTCATCCCATAATTTTACTTCCGTAATATCGAAATGTTCTGAATCTTGACCTTTTAAACGAAAATTAAGTTATAAATTTATTTCGGCACTCTTCGTTAGAAAACCAACTATATTTGTCCCGTTCGTAGGAAATTTGAATCGTATGCAAATAGGCACTAGTAGGCTCACTTATGTTTTCTGAAAACACATAACTGTTCTTCATTTAGTGGCTACAGAAATGCACTGCTTCACGTGGAAGTCATGAACAGGTTGTCTGGCTCGCGATGCGCAACTCACAACACAGCTGTTCTGGTATTTCATATGTTGGAGTCGTTGATCCTTTTAAAGTGTCCCATTCCTTTCATAATTCCTCGACTTTAGGCACGCGGCACTCTTTGTTTATCCCCGTGCCAAAGTTGTGTAGCGAAGGAGGGCTTCAGTGTTATGATGCCGGTGATGATGTGATACCAACGCCTAGTCGTTCATCACGGCCGCCTCTATATCTGGAGAGGTGAGAACTGAGGCACCCGAGCCTCGCCAGAGGCAGATAATGGGGTGAACGCAAGCCTCAGAGCTCAGCCTTTGTGAACCTTCGAGTCCAACTCCCATGGAACAGGTGCAACTTCATTCAAAATTCAACTACTGTTGAAACTTTCAGTAAATTTCAGTTAGTAGTGCAGTTCGATGCTGTTTTTTCAGGTGAATTATTTTTCCTATTTGATTGGTGCCTAGTATCGTAAAGGGCAAAAAACAGCAGAAGTTCAGCACTCATATGACATCCCTAGACAAAATCCCACTGCTTTAGAAAAGGCAGCAATAAGCGCTCGCATGTTATCATGAAATACATCACTATTGAAACATTTTTCATTGAGGAACAAGACTACATCGCAATACCTCATGGACTATTTCATGAATCCTCTTGTAAAACATGGCGATAGCTTTCATTGCCAACTGAAGTAATAACTAATTGTTTGAGAGCGACTGCGAGATATTTTAGTCGCAAACACGTTTTCTGGCTGCGCAGTGTCTCCCGCTCGAGTCATAAAATAAGCAGATGGTATCCGCCGCACAATATTCTTGGCATACAATGCAAAGAGAAATTCAAGAGCCATTCTGTCTCTTGAAGCGAGAGGAGCGCGCCGGCAAACACCAAGTTTGAGACGAACCATCAACCTGCCACAGCAAACTAGAACGATAAAATCCTTAAGTACTCGCATTTCGCTTATTTCTTGCGAGTTCATGCGTGTTTCTGGGCTGTCTCTCACTTGAAAATATCGTAAAAATAATTTTGCCGCTCGAGCGTGTCTGTCTCGCTACGCTGATGTAGCGCGGCCCCCCCCAAAACCTTTGTTTCTTTTGTAATGAATGCTGGCCGTAACGTGCTAAGCGCTGCTCCTGAAACTCGTTTTCTGCAGCATCAGTTGTACAAACGGCTCAAATATTCTGATATTAGAATGTTTTTCAGCATGCTTATAATTCAGGGACCACGCAATCGTACTGTGTTTAAAACCACTTTGCGTTTTCACATCACACTTCTGCAAAATATATTTTTTTAGACGTAGGAACATCAACTTATCTTTTCTTTGTAAACGCTACGAGAAAATGAATTTGCTGCGAAAATGAATGTTCATTAACTGCTAGACAACGCTCAGTGGTCAAGCGTTGTTTGATTTTCGTGGGTGATTCACCCAGGGTAATTTTATTCCTAAATTAAACCTTGATGCTGTTTAAGCATTCTGGACTTCACAAACTGGATAAGTGATGTCTTAGACTATAAAAAAGTTGGTTATCTGAAATGAAAAAAAATATAAATAAGAGTAATAACTCGGTATCGCAGTAAAGAGTAGTGGTAAACAAACTCCCTCTTCTTATGACACGAAGGAAAATTTGTAGGAATTTCACTTGTCATGCGTATAAGAGGCATATTAGTCCACCTTTGTTGAAAATGATTCGAAAATTAGGATCATTTCAGCGTTAAATAATGACTCGTGCACCAAAACGATTTCAACGCGTGACGGGGAAAAGTACCGCTTCTCAGGGGAAAAATTACAAAAAATATCGAAAAAAGTGTTCGAACGAAAAGTGAACTATTTGCTCTTAGAGCATAAATCTTTTATACATGAACAGTTTTAAAATACGGTATTTAGTTTCAGTGAATTTGTTCAATTTCAAAAAAGTCGGGCCCATGTTATGTTAGACTCATCTCCGCAATCAATAATGTGTGAAGTTATATCTTGAGATCAATGAAAACCTGATCAAGGAATGTCACACGAGTGTTCTTGGGAGGTCATTCCACTATTTCTACTGTGGACGTAAAACTATTTAATTTACAGTGATGTTTTATTTACATCAGCTGTCAAACTGATGCAAGGCAGTGGTACTCATACGAGACGCTGCGAACCACTGCGCGTTGCCCGTGAGAGTTTGGAAAAATCGCCTAATTTCCTAATTTTACCTTATGCGGTCAAGTAAACAGCTAATGCCATTTATAAACTCTTCCGAGATTAATGATATTCACCACATACAGATATTGTTTCTTGTATAAATGAATGTCCATGCGAAATATTATCAATCCAAGGCTCAATGGAAAACACTTGTACGCTGTCTAAGATCGCTAGATGAGCGTGGACCGAGGGCATTGAGCGCAACGCATGCATTCGTCGGGATGATTGTGGCGCTTAAATACCACAATTTAGCTCGTTTCTACTCCACTGGCTCGTTCAGGTTAAGAGGGAGCGGCGCACGTTGGCGTGCTGCAGTTTCCAAATGAACGAACCGCTGAAAATAGCGTAAGTTACAGAAACCTTAGTTGCAACATATCCAACTCTCCGACAGCACAAGCCATTGGCAATCAGTAACACTAACATCCTTCAGCGCGCTGTTCTGTTTTCTTTAGCTGTGTGTTTTGCTTAAATCTTCGGCTTCCTGTAAAGCACTGAATTGGTGTGCTTATTGATCTTGAACAAGAGCTCGCGATGACGTCATCAAAAGCACATTTTTTGACTGGCATTGAAATATTTAAGTCGTAGTTATAACTGAATAACACGCAATTGTGCGATAAATCAACATACGGGAAATTTTCCTTAGAGAGTGCAAAATTTGCCAGCTCATAAAATTCGGGAAATAGCGAATGAAAAAATTTAGATTTTGATGTTAAAACTCTTTAAGTAGTTACAATTTGAACAACTGACATTTTGTAAGAACATGATTTATAAACCGTCTCTTGAATCCCAATTTGTCTGCAGCTAAATCTGCAACCGTGGAACCCGTGAAGTTTGAGCAACCATGTATTATACTGCAAACAACTCAAATTGAAATTGTGTTCTGTCACGCGTAACTTTCTGTCTTGCAGCTGAAATTTCGACGTTCGATAAATTTGTCTTACCTGGGTTGGAGTGGGCTCACTTTAGTAGGTTACCGTGTGGGGGTTGTTCGCCAAAGACATAAGAGATCATCGCGGTTTCCTGGCCTTCCGTCGCCAGTCGGTATATCCCACAAGTAACTGAACTGGAGCGACTCGACTGTGGCAAAGTATGAGCCAAAGTTTTGTTCGGAACATTAAAAGTGAATTCGCTCAGGCTCCTCTCTTCGAAGAATAAGGGAAATAGTAATAGGTGAAAAGTTTTTAACATCAGCCTTCCATTCAAGAGAGTCAGAGAGCGTGCAGAACGCTCAAGTTTCTCTCCAAGCTTGTGAAATATAGATTTAAAAATTGAAGTTTTGATAATAAAAATGACTCACACGAATAACTTCATTTCATTTGTTAAGAAATTGAACGAAAAAAAATTATGGAACAATAATTGCCCAACCAGGTTTGAAAATACACGGAAAATCAAATGATTCGATCCGCTGCCAATAAATTCAGCGTCGTAGTATTCGAGGCTGTTCAAATGATTTATGTAGGATTCGTTAATTTCTTATATATTTGTTGAGGTGTTGTATCGAACTATAAAATAGTTTTTTGAGACTAATTTCACCTGGAGAAATGTATTCGGAGTGTTCTAGGCCTTTAGTTGCCCATTTCCTGACTCTTGTCTCAAAACTAATTAAAACAAGCATTGGTGTGGCTTGTGATCGCGCACGCTGTGGCGTCATTGTCGTATGACTGTGCATGCCATGAAGATCCGGCGAAGACTCGAAATGCACTGTTACATATGTTCCAAAATTGCAGAGCGTCACGCGAGAAACTGTATGGGACGGTTTGATGATGCAACTGCTTCGTATGCTGCCTTTGTTCTTCTGATGTGCCTTGAAAATTCCGTCGCAAATGATTAATTACAAGTAGTATTCTTCATGGTTATGATTTCCCCACTGAATAAAAATTCACATCTTAATCTAGCTCTTGTTAAAACTGTCTTCCAACAGTTTTAAATGCACGAGGAAAATTCGTGTGTTGTTGATCGATCTTTAATTTTAAGTCACGAAAGACAATTATATAATTAGCTTTTTTAATAGATAATCGTAACGTTGCCCTCATCAACAATTAGATTAAATGCTAGGGCTCTTTCGACGGCTATGCTGACATTGCCTCATCCTGCGACACATTTTTGAAATATTCTTACAGTAAGTTCGGCGATTGTTCACTCCTCAGAGAAAACATAACTTACAGCGCTTACAGATCAGCAGATCGCTGTACTGCCACAAATCTGTAATTAATTGTGGTCTCTTTGATTTTCTGAAAGGTCCTTTGCAATAAAATTATTGAAATAAGTTAGGAATTAGGAAAGGTTATCTTCCTTCCTTCATTTTAACCGAACTATTTGAAAACTCGAGAAAAAGCTCTGTGTTCAAAATTACATGAACAGGATTGTAATTTGTTTTTGTATTACTTGACATCAGAAATTTTAAACCAAAATATCTTCATGAAATTGGCGTCAAATGTCTAGATTTGAGAGCACATCCTAACGAAAACAAATTCTATTTTCAGCGTTAAATTATCATAAACATATGTTGCGTATCAATAGCCCTTAATTCCGGCTATATTTTCCTTATTTTTGGAATCGGACCTCAGAGCCGGACTTCTGCATTGGAAATCTTTTTCAAGTTTCGCTACCAGATGTAGGGAGCGATGTTTTCAATGAAGTTTGCAAGTAAAACACGGGACTTTTTAAAGAAGTTAGATGACATTTTCATGTATAACAAGCCCTTCACGGGAAGTGTTTTGAATGATGGGTACGAATGACATAGGCTGGCAGACTTGCGATCACTTCCGTAGAAATTCCTCGTCAAAGAATGGCAAGAAATTGCGTCGTCCCGCAGGGTTACATTATGGTCTGCTATCAATACGCTTCATCGGGAGCTGTGTTGTTTATTTTGCATAGCAACTGAAAATTGTGTGATCTAATGTTCGGTTTCTAATCGTTTGGCAGTTGATATTTGACAAATTTTATGCTTTCATTTTTAAATCTTGGTGTTGACTAATATTCTTTGTTTCCATCCAATTAAAATGTTTCACATCGACGTTCTGTTCATTCACGTTTCTTCGACAGCACTTTCCAACTTTATAGTACGAGTTCGCAAGATTATTTCAGTGTCATTATTTCTTCCTGCGATCGACTTCTTGACTCTCATTTCAGTATGTAAACTCCTGTTCTGTGACTAATGTTTAGCCGTGAATGTTGGTTATCATTCCAGAGCTCGAGAAAATTTTCTTCTGTATTACATTTCTAATGTCGAAGGTCAAGTCGCGTCTATACTTCCTTTCAAATACTCAGCAGAAAAGAAGCAAAGAAGTATACAAGATAAGAGGTTCGATGAGTTGCCAGTTCATGATGCATATGAGATAGAATAAAGGATGGCGAGCACTTGCTTTTCAGCAGCTTAAACTAAAGCGTTTCCCTCTTAAGATTAATTTTACTTTATATTACCCTCGAACTATTAACCATCGCTTCTTAGAAATTCTCAACTAATATTGTGTTCTGGTCTACCATCAGTGGAACCTGGAACTACCTTGTCTTAAAACTGCTAACGAGCAGGACGAGTAAATGTAGATACACTTTTCTTCAAATTGTCATGCGAGATCTACAAAAATTAATTCAATGAGTGAAATGAGTCGATATTAAATTTCGTACATAGTACGCCCTTCATCAACATAAAATAATTGTGTTGAATGACCTAGTTACACTAAGCTGTTTGACTTGTAAAGCTACAACCTTTCAACTTGAAATTTTTCAGGAAGCATGAAAGGTTATCGGCGTAAGTTAGTTAGATTTTTCAAACCTGTGCTATGGGGACTGGAGTTCCCAGGGGATGTTGTAGAGGATAACTTACCATTAGATAATTTGTACGGTCTTCGTTTTTTTAGCTCATCTTGCTTTCTCTCAGCTTTCCCGCCTTCTTCGTTATCTCTTCTTTGCTACTCCCTCCTCTTCCTTCCTAACTTGCTGTTTCTATGCGCAGAGTATCCTTCGGGGTAAGGTACCTTGTGCATTGGGACCTCGTTCTCCATAATTTATAATGAAAAATCTCTCGTTGCGCTATTAAATTGCTTATGATGTAGTAAGGGTGTCGTAACACTTCAAACGGCTGAACTGAAGTTCAGTATTAAACTCAAGTGAAGTTAATTTCAGTAATCAATTTCAGAGAAAAATAAACATTGAATGGATCGCACATTCATTTAACTTTGATGAAGTATTTATAAAAAATTAATTTGTGACGACTGTACCGTCAGCACTATGATGTAAATTCTCACCGTGACCTCCAGAGGCTCACGTCACAGTCAAAGTGTTGAATTAAAATAATGACCATAAAACTTAAGCGGTTAATAATACCGATTATTCAAATATTGAGCGAGAGAAAACACTTGTGAACTAAATTTCGTTTTCACTTTCACAAGTAAAAATTGAACGAATATTTATCAAACAATTTTTGAATGACAAGTTTCTTAAGAATTATTTTGGATCTGACAAATTTTCCGTATCACTTGAAGGTTAACAATCATTCTCTCGCAGCTCTCACTAGTCTTAAATATCTTGCTTTGAAAATGCGGTTTTGTTCGAAAAGAGTGTCTTGGTGCGTCAATTTTGAGTAACTTCAACGTTTTAAGCCCATCCGCTCGAAAGCGTGAAAGACGTCATCAGCCATTCAAAAAAAAATAACTCATTTTACGTACTTTATTAGTACGCTCTGAGTTTCATTCCGAAGAGGAGTTCGAAAAAGGCTTACAATATTGATACTTCAGCGACAGCCGCTTGTAAGAGTTTCCCCCGAAGACTTGCGGAAGTTAAATCTGGGTCCTAGAGCATTGTCATTAGGTGGATGATCCATGGCACTTTCTTTACGCTTCTTTTGCCATTATTCTCAAAAAAGGAAATGACGACGTGTTTCGTATTTTTCACTCAAAATTATGTCCGGTGGACAGTATAACGTACGACGATTTATAATTTTTCATGTTTCTTTTTCTCTAGGTTGCTGAATTACTTCAGGCGTCTCACTCCATTGACCAATTATTTCCCTTTGAAGGGATACAATTAATAGATCAATGGGAATTAGTGATCCCAAGGTAAGGATGTAGGATTCGAATTAAAGGTTAAGTAGTCCTTCCTTTCAATGAAATGAAGTAGGTTTTTCTTCTTACGGATCATCTTTTTTGGTTCACTACTGTCCTTTGTTTCAGTGCCCTCTAATTTCTTTTCCGACTTTTATCTTGTTCTATAAACTTCTTTTAATCTTACTGTTGCTATGCGCAGAGAATGGGGACACACATTGTACATAGATTCTCAGTTCCCTCAATTCCTTAGTAAATAACACCTTCATCCATTCTCTCTTGGGAACTCTATTTTTTATGATGCATAAGGCTTAAAATGACTTATGATTTAATCTATATTCTAATCTTTCTAATACTTTGAGTTGAATTGGTGACAACTTTGCGTGAAACCAGTTTCACAACGCTGAACTATCATACTTGCTCATTTATAACTAGGATATATACTCCCCATGATGAGTTAAATTCATCAACGGACTTCTTTCTGAATTAAAGAAAATATTCCTCAAGCTTGCATCACCTTGTTCAGCGTGAAGACCACTCGCTGTAATGAGCAATGAGAGTGAGACTTGCTACAATTTATTAACGTGAACTTTGGGTGCGACGATGCATATGCGTGTCATGCAAGCCACGTCCTCTGACAGTTCTCGCAATCTTTCTTACAGAAGTTTGGAAGTTTTTGTCCCTCACGGCCCACTTGATTCCTGATACAGAGCTGCCTAAAACCACCCCTTCATCCCCATAAACTTGGACGAGGACCCCCTTCCGGTCTCCCTCTCCTGATAATGGGCCCTAACGGCCGTTGAAAGATAGACTCTTAAGGTCCACAGCCCCGATCAGCGACCCGCTTCCCTTCTCAGCCCTTTATTATAAGCTTATATTCTATTTTCGCTTGCGTCGCAGCACTGCAAGTGCAGTAGAAATGATGTGAATTATTGCGTTCTGAAATTTACCTCATATTTCAGTCCTGTTATGGGGATTTATATTCTATTTTTGCTTGTGTACCAGCTTTGCAAGTGCAGCGAGAAATGTTGTGAATTACCGTGTTCAAAAAATTCCCTGATATTTCAGCCCATTATTTATAAGCTTATATTCTATTTTCTGTTGCGTCTGAGCATTGCAAGTGCAACGAAAAATGGTGCATTTTTTCAAAACACCATCCATAAGTGTGTATTTGTATATTAGACTTCTTTTGCATTGTTTCGAGGAATTTCAAATTTCGCACTGTAAGACTTCATCTAATTATAGATCATAAAGTACTAAGAAGATCTCATATAAAATTATGCAGGCTTCAAATCCAACGATAGAAGAGTATTGCTAAAATTTTCATTCAATTACAAGTCAAAGTTTTGAGCTCGAAATAAAGCCTTTCTACCCTGGAATGGAAATAGTGAACTTTATTTCATGGACGATGATAACTCGAAATGTAGCTTTTAAATCTATTATTTAGTTAGCCATTAAACATGGTATTCATCACCAGCGCCTCCGCTACATTGTCGATATTCATGATAAATTTATCATGATAAATTTATCATGATATTCATGATAAATTTTCAAGAGGTGAGTGCGAACTAAGGAGCACAAAACAGTTTTACGGGGTGGTATTAAAGTTACAGTCCTTCCCGCAATGTCTCTTCCCCTGCATGATACATGTAACATTTAATTTGAGTCGTAGTACCAATGTCGTCTTATTTGTAATTCGAGATACATAAAATTCAAAGATGTAATCTTTTTTACAAAACTAATCGTACGTATTATTTCATGGGTGCTGATTTTCTAACATCTATGCAATTGTTTAGTTTATGAATCTTATCCTTGGCTGCTCTATAAATTTATTTCGTGAACATACACGAATGCAAATTAACAAGTGTGCCGAAAACTTGGTTCGTATAAAACTGTTTTCACTGGTATTTTTGCCACATAAGTGGGTACTTATGAACGAATTTAAGAGTGTTCTCATAGTAAATCAATGCAGAATCTTCGACCTCATAATTTCCTGAAGATTTGGGAAATAAAAGTTATTTTAAATATCCTATCACTTTGAAGGATGCAATAACTGGACCGCGTGGGCGCTCTTTTAGCATGATTTTGAGTTACAGCAGCCTCTCTGAGTCCCCTAACAGAGAGACAAATGAACGCTGACTGGGAGACAAATAGCAGCCGCACCATCAAAAAGGAAGTCGGACATCGAGGCATATATAAAGGCATTCATTCACATTTCCTCCGCGCTTGCTGTCTTCCAACAGCACACTGAGCGGCGCACTCGAATATTCCTCGTGTCTATTTTCCATCGAGACTGCCTTTCCAGCGAGTATCGCTGTCAATTAACTTTACCTTTGATTTTGATTAAATTCTCCTCTATATTACTGATTCAGACCGCATCACATATTGTGGATGCAAAGTTAGTCTAACCTCTTGAGAATAGATTTTCTTTGTCAAAGAACCCCCATAGAATTACCGTATTTCTCACAGTTTCATTCTTGATATACCCTCAGTACCCGACGAAGAATAACCGTGAAGAAAAATGATAATAGTAGCGCAGCTAAGTAAATAATGTCAATCGAGGAGTGTGTACCTCTGCAGAGAATCATCTGGCATGGGTCGTATTTTGAGCTGAGAGCTGACGTGCAAATCACCAAGATGGGACCGTTGAAGAGCATCACTTCCATTGGGTCGCTATCATTGCTCTGCCGGGCCTGTGTAGCTTGTCCCGTCATTATGATTCGCGATGCAGTTCCTTCCGCTCTCATCAGAGCGAGGTTACCGGCGATGAGAGTTAGCTGACGGGGGAGCATTGCCACAGACTTAGGAAAGCACGACTTCTCTCTCTCTCATCCGAAAGCTAAAGTTCTAAAAGTTCATACATGGTCTTTTTGAATCTGTTATTGCACATGAAAGAACTCTGCTGCAGCATGCGGTGTATCATAGCACAATTACTCTCGCGCATAATTGTTCACGGCCTGGGAATTCCCTTGAAATATTGACATTGCTCTTTCCCTCATTCGAGTGTTTGGAAGATGGCCTCCCAAGCCTGCCATTCTCGCGAGTAACGACGTTCTCAACACTCCGACTAATTAATGTGGCGGATGAGACAGGCGCTAAGTAGATGATGGATGCGCCAGAAAGTGATATACGCGATTTTGTCAGCCGGTATGTCGTGTTCCTTTTTTTCATTGCTTCGTTCTTTCATTCAAACGCGTTGAGAATTTATGATTGAGAAGGAGTATCACATTATCTAAAACAACTTCCCTGACGTTCCTCTTCATTTAGTCAATTTGAGGTACCGGAAACTCAATGGAAACTGAGAGCTTCTGGAGAAAATAATGTTAAAAGAGTTCATCAGTTTTATTCGCTTTGGTTTGAACTATTCTGAGACCAAGTGGCGAAACGGAAATCAATTGAAAGTTAAGGGAGCATTCACAGTTAAGACTGGGGCTTGAATTGAAGGGACCTTTGCGAGGAAAAATGTGGATCCCCCAGCTCGAATTCTGCGTTGTCGAAATTTTTATCGACGCGAGCTTCGAATGACGGGAAATTCTAGGGACTTCCCGACTGTCAACTGATTCCCCTCTTCTTGATGAAAATGTCACTTCACTCTCAGGGCTGTCTTGTTTTTGCATTGTGTCGAGCTGATTTTTTCTTATTTTTAAATGTGTTTTTATCTGCAAGAGACTTGAAGAATCATTGTCATGCGAAGACCAAGAGAGACGGCTCAAAAAGATGCATAAAAACTTCCAGTTCTTCGCTTTGAATAATTCATTCTATTCATTTAATTCACTTCTGTTCGACTGTATAAATAAGCGATACAGAACTGAAATTACCCTAAAATTAAAATAGAAAATACAGGCGTTCCTCTAGACATGTATTATCTCATGACTATCTCATTTTGATCGAATGAAAATTAGTCACCGTTATTCCCAGTAATTTGCAACTGAAATCAAGCATTTCATTAGTTGCATAACTGGCAATAAATTTTATTCTTATAAGGTAAGGCTCGCAATGAATGATAAATAATTCGAAAATCAACTGTATCATTCTCGACATGTACAACACTCAAAAATCGACTATACAACACTCATGTTTTATGAAAATGTAGCGCATGCAGACACTTAGAACTGTGCTGCTTAGCCTCGCAAGCTGCGCTACTTGAACCCGACCAGTCCGCTCGATGTCGCCACCTCCTCGGGTCTGTGATCTTCTCCGAAACTTGGATATTTTTTCCGCTCGGTTCCTTCCGGGCGTCTTCGGGGAGCAGCTCGAAATATTGCACTTCTGATAAAGAATTTGACGACATCGAAACTTCTCAATAATGCATGCGGCTACCGCTACACTGCACTTCTTACTTTGTGTAGAAAGTGAGCTAACGGTTACAGCTTCGCATCACCTAGCCGCAACTCAGCAGTCATGAAGCTCAATATGCTCAGACCAGCGCATGAAATTAAAGCCTATCTATATGATGAATATGAGTCACAGACAAAGTATTACTTTGGTGCCTCTTTGGACTGAGGCCAATAAGCAAATCTTTCGAGAAAACTTTTCCCTTCAACTTTGAAGCCAAAAGAAGTAGTGAATGGCCTAACTTTGGGACTCGCGCATAGGTAACCAAGGATCGATTGCCGAACGCTTCGACAGATTGGGCAATCATTCTAATGAGGGTCCAAGTCTGTAACTTTTCGAGTGATAATCGGAGAATTATTTATGGAAAGTTTTGCTCCTTATCTTTTTGATCACATTGTTCTTTGATCTGTTGCATGCGAGTTCCATCTATAAATCAAGCTCCTGCAAGTGCCGGATAAATGCTTCGGTGTTTACTCCATGACCATGGCAATAAATACGAACGAGTGGAAAATTACCAAAGTAGGAATGGGCTCAGCGTTCGAACGGATCAGGTCGGGCAGGTCGGGTTCATACCAAAATTAACACGTGGGTGAACCGAGAGTTCCTTATGAACAGTAACTGAGATGCGTGTATTCACAGTTCCAGGAACGTGTGTGTAAACAAGTATTTGAATGTGTATTTGAACAGTTTCTAGGTTGTGTATTTAAATAGTTCCTGGGATGTGTATTTAAACAGTTACTGGGATGTGTATTTCAACAGTTACTGGTATGCGTATGTAAACAGTTACTGGGATTTGTATGTTTAAAGTTACTGGGATGTGCATTTAAAGTTACTAGAATGTGTGTTGAAACAGTTACTGAGATGTTTATTTAAAGTTAGTGGGATGTTTCATGAAACAGTTACTGTGATTTATTGTCACTACAGTAAAAGGGTAGTGAAAAAATTTGAAGTCGTTTGGTCCCTACTATTTTCATAAAGTGTTTATGCCAAAGTTGTGTATACATATTTTTGCTATAGAAGTTCAATTTCTTGCCTCTTGGAATTTGCAGGAAAACTACCGACAGGGAAAAAAGCTTCTGCCAATAATTGTGATGTTGATTTTTCAAAGCTTTGCGAGACGAGCAGATTACTCAGCTGGCTAGAACTGAATGGACGTCGGTGTATCTTTTCATGCTTCATTTACAGGTTGAAGTTTGAAGTGAATTCTTGTGTATTTTCAGGTGAGGATTAGGGCCGAGGCCGTGGAGAGGCGTCATGGTGGGTCAGGTAAGTCCTCTCTCAGCTGCGCTTTGCCCTCCGTTCGTCCCTCCTAAAACAACGCGACTCCGTCAGCAAAACCATTCGGTAATTTCAGAATACTTTCTAGTCAATTTTTTAAGCTCGGGCCCAGTGTGAGTTGGTCAGCGCATGGGCTGTGGCTGCCAAAAAGGTGTTTTGCGTCCGTTTTCTGCTTTGATCAATTCTGCGCGACGGGGAGGATTTTGGCGATGCTGAACGTGTTCACCACGTTTTCACGGTTGTTAACGTTTGGTTCGGTTCGGTTCAGGTGTTAACACCAAAATTGGGAAATCGTCTTCATGCTCGAATACATTTTTATCTTTCGTAAGAAATATGAAAATGCAATTGTACGATAACATTTCACCTCGTATGATAAGTTATTTTATAAAAAAAGATCGTGAAACAGAAGAAATGTCATTCATTTATACCGGTACGTAAATGAGTAGTTTACCGAATAATACACATATGATCCAATACGCGGGGGACGCTTAGTGCTATGACCTTTCAAGTGCGTCGCGAAAAATATCTACAGTGACACGTTGCACTCATTGCTGTGCTTCAAGATTGCACAATATCCTCTGCCTAATGTTCCAAGCTTAGAAAGAAAGGAGTAAAATTTAATTGGGATTGACTTTACCAATTAATTTTCATATTCGCCTTACCTGCAATATTTCTCTAGTTTGAGTTGGTTTTTCGTCTGCATAGTTTTAGATGCGTTAGTTTAGCTGGCATGAGCACATGACTCCGACAGTATTGAAACTGTTAGTAAAAACAAATGTGTCCAAAAATTACGCTTTTTTCGAAAAACGAAATTCATTTTCGCATATCGTGATGACATCCATAATGAATAATGAGGATATTTGTAAGAACTTCATTTAATCGTGATATCCATCAGCATCATGAAATGCCTGCGGATCTCCTGCTCGAACCCATTGCTGCAGTTTAGTATAGCTTGAGCAGTATTTTTTTCCTGCAGAGCAATCTTGTATATTTTTTATTGGTCGGAAAGTGATTAATTTTAGCCAAAAAATGTGAATTACTTTCCTTTACCATTCCTGGCAAGGAAAAGTTAACTCGTTTTAACCTAATTTGTCTTTATCTAAGTGCGCCGAGCACATCATTGAAAATAACGCGAATCAAAACAACTGCACGTTCATTTGAAGAGGAAACAATTCAACTTATAAAAGTGCAACGTGGGCACGGGTCATTTACAAATTTAAATGCATGTATTTTTCAATGCTTCGCTGCCGACATGGTCAATTTGTTTCGCACTTCAATTTCGATGGTGACTTTTATATCCTCTCTTTTTACGGCAGACATAAAAAATTAGAGTGTTCTTGATAATTGCAGTAAGAGTGGCATTGCTGCTAATTGCTCCTGATAGGATGTAGCCATAAGCAAGAAAGTAATTAATCTGAACACATTGGCCACAAATAATAATATTCATCAATGTCAAAGAATAATTTCGTAAAAACGTGGAGCATCAAACCAAAAGCACGTTCAACATGTTCTTGAAATGACAGAGACTATAATGAGCAGCACTTCGATTCATATCAGATCAGTACTTACAAACCTTAATTGAATTACTGCACCAAATAAATGAGCTGTATTTTCAAACCGAAAATGCTCAAATTATGAATGGGATCCTACTATAAATAGAAGAAATTCTGTTAGATTTTAACATCTTGAACGAAACTTTCAGACAATCATTTCTTACAATGTTGGTCCTATTTTATTTTCATTTATCACGTGACTACGGGGAACTATTCATTACGTGACAGAAAGTCTTAGTATGAGCTACAGAATCGTTTGCGTGAGACTTCTATAGTTTTTAAATTTATTATTCAGAGCAATTCTATTACTTGAAAGATTATACCACAGTTTACGTACTATGGTAAAAATGCTAAAATAATCTTACTAATGAGAAGTTACTGGAAATATTATTCGATTATCTTGTTCACATTCCTCCATTGAAAGGTCTACCCTCACCGGAAAAATTATTTGCTTTCTAAAATGATTTTCGTAATTGCAAGTTTCCAATTTTCCCGCTCACGTCGCTGTTTGTCCTTATTACTTACTTTAATTCACACTAACTACTGATTCGGATGACACTGCATTTTCCAACCTGTGTTAATTTCGTTTTCCATTGAAATCTCTGCCTCCAATATTTTCTCATACTTTGTCACTACAGTTAGTCATATGTAGAAATATCGTTCAAGAAATCACCAAATCTTGTCCTAAGAATTGGCTCCTTCACATCTTGTTGAATAAAAGAACGTGCTGCACCAGTTCAAATATTTATTCCAAATTTGCTTCCGAGAATGAATTGCAAGCGGTTTGCATTCCATGAAATTTGCTCGATTTGAAAGCTAAGTGCCGGATAAATCAATTCGCTAACTTCTTGTTCATTTTCATTCCATGAGAAAGTACGCGTTTGAACAACATTCGTCTAAATTTCCGTGATATCCAGCGTGTTTCGTACGTACACAGTTGCCTATTTTTTCCCCTGACAACAAGCCTTTCTCTATTCGCACCGAATTTTGCAGCATGCGAAGTACAAATAAAGAAGGCAGCATAGCCTCCTTCAGAACGGGTAATCGATGTGAGGCCACTAGCATGTGGCCATTACATTGCCAGAAATGTGAGTCAAAGCGGGAGCAACAGCAAATTTCTGAGGCAACTTCAAATCCCTTCTGGCCACACATTATTGATCGCACTTCCTGCTTGTGCATGCTTCGCTTGAGCGCACAGAGCAGTAAAACCGAGCGCACCGACTCCCTTCCTCGGAGGCAGCCACCAATCCCACTACTGGTAAAACGACAAGACTCGCAACTTCGAGCCGGGCTCTTTAGACGTAGTGAATCCATTTTAAGACTAAGCAAGCAAGATTGCGTGTGGTTTTCAAGGCATGTTCTAATCCACAGCATTGTATTGTCGCTAAGCGTTATTTCATGACGTTTGTTGTGAAAAAAGTAAAAAAATATGGATCCCTTTATACCTCGCCACATTTATTTTCTCAGAAATTTCTCAGACCCAGCTATTGAGCGTCAATATTTCCTTATCTTTCTCATTTTTAACTTCATACGCTGGGCAGAGAAGTTTGGAAGGAGCTCATATTCTCGGTATAATGTTAATCAAGCTATGGCAAATTTGATGATTCGTTGAGAAGCTGGGCATGAAGGGGTGCACGCTTTCGATGATTGAGCTCAGGGTCACGCGAAGGGCTAAAAATAATGAGAGCGAGCGAAAGTTTTATCTCCAAGACCTTACACTTGGATCAGGTGATTGCGTTTTGCACTAAAAGCAATTTCATTGATTCTGATAGTGAGTAATCAGGATTTAATCGGTAGCGCCCCACCCTTCCGGATTTACTTGCTGTGATAGCTAAAGACAGAAGCTTCGTTGTTTGCAGACTCAGCCTGCCTCGCACAAATTACAAGGATTCAAAATAGGTCAAATTAATGTGTTTTCAAACACAACAAAAATACCTTGGAAAAGACAAAAATCAACTTTTTAAATCAGGTGAAAACTAAATGATTTTTCATTCAAAAAATGGTGAGCAAGAAAAGTTCTCATACATTTCATATTTTCAAAAATGCAGCGACTGAGATGGGTTTAAAATGCTGCAGGCCCATATCTCTGGCAATATGTCTCCTACATCAAGATTATTGCCTTATCTTAAAAAAGGAATACATTGCGAAAAAATGAAAATTTTTGTTTAAAAGGAGATTTTCCTATAAAAAAATGAGAGTCTATTTTCTCTTCCAAATGGCAGAATGCTTTAATTATGTTTTTGTCCAAGCTAGAAGTATCATCAGGTAAAATCCACAATACTTGGAAGCCAATGTAATTCTTATCCTCTAGAGCCCACAAGCTTCAATTCAAAGTCATTCAGAGTTCTCCTTATCTTGAGTTAATGTACAAAACAACACTAAACGTCCATTTTATGCTCCCACAGATCATAACCTTATGTAAGCAATTCCCTTTCTTGGAGTCATTTTAAAAAGTCTTGAGGTCCTAGAAAACTGAATCCTAACGCTTCAAAAAAAAAAAAAAATTGCCGAATGCTAGAATTGAGTCGACAGTTATGCACATAACGGAATGGTCCTGCAAGTATTCAGTCAAAATGGTTCATTGCATGTGAAATTTATCTATTGCAGCAAAATATTGTTACGATTTTTTAGTATCAGCGTATGACTTTAGTTTGGTATTCGGCCAAAGCTCTGGATCAATCGACTTTTTTATGTGAATTTATTTCCCAAAAGGAGTCTCCGAAGAAATCACTGAAAGGGAAAACTGGCCATAAAAATGTCACCCGGCAAATATCTAAACAAGAATCAATGGGTGGCTTCAGAGGCAAGGGATTCTGTGGAACGGCACATATAAAACAGGTACGGATTTTGTCGACTGCAAATCAGCTAAAACTCGCCGTTCAAGGCAGACTCCATCAAAAGTGAACCAGAAACATGGGATAGCGTTCATTTTGCCGGAATTTTTGGTCTCTGTCTTTGGTCAGCGGCGGTGGGGAGAGATGCGTCAGGGAACACAAAGTTCCATAGATCATGCGCGCAGTACTTTCCTAGTTCTCGATGATTGGCACACTCATTTCGCTTGAACAGAGGGTTTTGCGGATGTCGCAATTTCATGAACAGTATCAACGCAATGACTTTAACTATTTTTAGTAAAGGGTTCAAAAAATTTTCTTTCCCTGTGTTGCTGTTCATATACGAAGCTTTTTATAAAATTGCTTAGTAAGCAAAACCTAAATTTTGGAGAAACATGACATTGACCGTTGTGGGGTTGTTTAAAATAAAAATTCTTGGTTTTGTAAGCTTACATTTTGTAAACAACTTCACTCATCGTTTAACTGATGTGAAAAATTTCTTTTCGCAAATCATCATATGTTAATTTTCCTAAATTGATTTTAGGTTTACTCTTTGGAACAATTAGAGATGATAACTGAGATGCACGCAAACAAATTTACGTCTCTCTCAATTAATTTGTTAAGCCAGAGACACGGAAGTGACCGCTTGTAAATTTAGTATCTATGTGATTGATTGCAATTAAGGTGAGTTATAAACGAGAAAAGTAGTAATAGTTCACACCTTTAGAATGAAATGAACGCTTCGACCACGAAAATCTTTCTCAATGTCTGTAGAGAACACATCGGTTTTTGAGCCGTCCATTATTACAAGGAATATTTTATGCTTATGAAAAAGCTAGACAATTTTGAAACTAAAAAAAGGATATTAGCTAAAATTGAAAAACAAAAAAGAAACCAAATCAACAACTCCAATAGAAAATCCTAATTCTACACTATTTTCAAAACATATACAGATTGTAAATCGTTTAAAACAGGTTTGTCTCGTAAAATGAACAATGGTTCTAATATTCTCAAGCCGATTTTACAGTTCATAGGAGGGGGACCATTTTGACTGAGTATAATAGAATTCAAGTTCATTTTGTGAGATGAACATGCTTTAAATGATGTACAATTTGCTTAACCTTGGTAAATAGCATAGGTTCCAAATTGATCACCGTTTCACAGTTTTCTGGGTTTTTGAAATGCAGAAGATGTGCTTTGTTTTTTCCGATTGCTAACAATCGATGAATTCTTCCCAAAAATGGCGAATTACCACTGGCAAGAATTTTTTTATTTTAGAAACTTGTTCTTTTTCTCACCTATTGCCACCAAATTCATACCGATGGCATAAATAACTTTTCTAATAGCCTTTCTCGCTCTTCTGCATTTAGTCATAACATACCAAATGTGAAGCGTTGAAACCCTGAAGCTTGTACGTCAATTTGTTTTGCTCAATGCACAATGTGAGGGCCCGAGTTAAAAGTTAGGTAGGCTTTCTTTTTGCTAAAATAACATAGGTTTTTGTTTTGTTACGGAACGACTTTTTTTCGGTTCACTGCTGTCCTGTCTTTTCAACACCTACTACTTTCTTCTTCAACTTTGATCTTGTTTCATGAACTTCTTTCTCATCTTACGGTTGTTATGCCCATTCTGCATAGATTCCACGTTCCCTTAACTCCAAACTAAATGGTGCCTTCTTCCTTCCTCCTCTCTTTGGATCTCATTTGTTGAGGATGGGGAGGTTTAAACTAACTAATAATCTAATCTAATCTTTTGCTCAATGCATTATGAAATATTTGTCATTACATCTTTCCAATCGTAAAAATTGAACAAAGTCGTTTGAAACACATTGGTATGGATACGAATCATTTCAAAACGACAAAATTGAGTGGCAGTCAACATAACAGCGATACTCAATTTAAAGTCATGCAATGCCATCATGTCATTATAACTCCCTGTAATTCAGCTGATGTAATTTTTTAATAACCTAGTGCGAAATTGCAATTTACAAACAAAGTTTTACAGCAAAACAGCCATACAGCTTAGTAACTGTGTAGAAAGCGGATTGGCAGCTCTGAAAACTTCATGAAGTTATCATACTAAAAAGTGAAAGACTTTATAGGGCCCGAGATGCTCGATTCCGGGCACTGAGAGCCGCTGGAGCCGGCGGCCGGTGAGGTAAAACGGAATGTACGTAACTTGATTCATTCTATTTGCAGTTGATATTCTTTTGGCTTATTCATTTATTCGTTTTCATCATGCTTTCTTGTTTGAAGTCTGGCCAGTAACGTGTATTGTTTCCATAATAAAGAAATTCGAAATTTTTACCATAAATGCTGAATGCGGTTTATGGAAGAAGTGTTTTCGAACAGTGTGTTTTTTTTGTTCGTCCTCTCGTTGTGCAACACAAGACTCATGTGTTGCTATTTGGATGTCAAATTTCAAATTGAACATGCTTTTCCGGGGTTTTTTCAGGGGTCTTTCAAAAATAAAAGAATGTTTTGGATTGCGATTAGCTGATTATTGGTGAGACACCAGAGTAATGTGGTGTAGTGTTAAGCAGTACTCTGAAAACAATCTTCCTTATGTTTTTGTGAATTTACATCTCTTCATACTCATTTTTTCAAATTTTAGTTAGTGATTCATCCCCCACCTTTTTAACTTCCAAATAACGATTGAAATCTTTCAAGTGTACCTAAATTCATTGCGCGATCATTGCTGGAAATACCGTTGCTGACGATGATGGTGAAGTTAACATCTGCTTTCTCTGTAATAGGTCCACTTGAGCCGAAATAAAAAAGTTGGCTTGTTCGTAAACCGAAGGTATTCTTGTACCTACGAAAAGGATTTCATTTCACGCTGAACTTACGTATAGTGAATAGGCGTCAAATATAAAATGCACTGAAAAAAAAACACAGAACTATGACTGAAATTTTCAAGCCCTGCCTTACTTTTGACCTGTCATGACGTATGAAATCTTAGTACTCTGTGAACCAAACGGAGCAAGCTTATGTTGAGGTGAAGAAATTACTATTCTACCAATTCACCCGTTTTTACTTATTTATGTGTAAGCTTCCTATTTAGATTAGTCTGTTATATATGTGGTTTGTAAATATGTCTGTTCAAATGTTAAAATCCATGGTGCCCATACCTGATTTTTTAATATATAACACTGGTGTATTTGGCTTGTTAAAAATGAGGGGCTTCGACATTTCAGCTAAATATGTCTTCCAGATGTGGGTGACAAACGAATATTTTATATCCATTATAATAGTGCCCGAGATTAAAATATTTCTGTCCTTGTGCACTGGTGAAACTCGTAACACAGAGGCTGTTATTAATAAGCATCCTTAAGAGCGTGACAGAGACGGAATAACCAACCAACCGAGCAAGCAAAACTGTACATTATTAAATGGTAAATTCTCGTACCTTTCCGTAAAATTTCTGTTATTTGTCAACTCGGTGTGAAAAAAAAACAGCTGCTCAATTTACCGTAATTAAGGTATCAATGATTCAGATCTTTAATCATTCAAACAAATTTCATTCTTATCTCGAATCGTTCTTTCACTTACATTCATTGCAGCATTCTGACAATTTTGCAGCAACTTGCCCTAGATGAGGATTTCTAAACTTCTAGTGGTTTTCGGTAACTTATGCTCAACCGAATACTGGTGTCCCCAAGTACCTGTGAGAGTTTTCATCTTACAATATTATTACTTATTCGCCACAACTACTTCTATTTGCCACTAGGTGGTCGTTTGTTTTCTCTCAAAAGGCCAAAGTTTGTGCAGAAGGGGATCTCGTCAAAATTTATTTCGCGGAGGGAAATTTTTCGGGCGCTGCTCTGATGGTATGCAGTGTGCGTACAGATGGCTTTCGATGTCATTAAAAAAAAAGTTATTCGTTAGTCATGTTTAATTCTTGTTTTTCTCAGTGAATATATGCATTAAAATCTTATGACTCAAGAAAATTGAACCCTGTTATAATTTGATTGAAACCGATATTTTATTCCTGAGATCAAAATGATTCAGATTTAATTCCCTTCAAGACTAATTTAGGGAGCTCAGTACGAACGAAATAATCTGCACAACAATGCACGATCTCGTTCATGGTCAGCAAACAGTTTGTGACCTTAATTTCTCGTGATGACTTTGGCGAAGCTATTCTGCGCGCTCTGTCCCGGGCCATTTTTCTGAGAGTTATTTCACAATTATTCAGGTGGAGCTGCTCTCCTTTTCTCGGGAACTAATTCTGCGCAGGTTTTCATTAAAATAATTTCGAGGCGGCAGGGCCGAAAAGGTGGGCGCAGCACAGCAACGGGCGGCAGAGACCGCCACTTGTGCGGGCCGGCCCAACTGCCCCCGCCGCTCTCTCATCATAAATATTCATGCTTAGTATATCGACCCTCTCTAACTTCGCACCAGCACCAACTTTTCCCAGGATGGGTTTTGCTTGCTCATGACTTTTTTGAAAGGATTTCCTCTCTCGTCGCAAACCAAGCGTTGCTGGCGTCTCTTTGCTCCATACAGTGATTTCAAACTTGCTTTAGATGCACGTGAAGATGCACCAGGCCTGGCAAACTAAAGGAGCTTTTCAAACTCAATATTTTTTGCTCAAATGCAAGCTCTTGGCCATAAGAACGCAGATAGAAAAGTTGGCAGATGGTTGTCACTTTATGGGTCCTTGAAATCTGCGCGGCTTACTGGGATTTTTGTGGGAAGTTCGTTTCATTTCGAAGCGGATTTACAGAGTTTTATGTCTCTTATTTTCCGTGAAGGTTTGTTTTCCAAATATCAATGCGAGCTTAGCATTTCTTTTGCCTAGAAATGTTTGGATAATAATAATTTTGATCTTTCAACAATAAAATCATGTTACAACGTAAATAATCGCACTGTAAGTGTGAAATAACTAAATCGACATTGTAATTTCGAAACATTTCCACTGCGTTATAATCAGCGAAGATTTCCCACTTTGAAACTTGTCCAGAAAAATGTCGTAAATACCATACACTTGAAAGGATGCAATCCAGCTACATACATATCTCATTACTAAGTACACGTATCGATACAGCAACAAATTTTCATGCAACTAATTCGAGTTCCTAGAAAATCGCGCCAGACCGTTCCGTATTGAAGCATGGCGGAGGCGTCTTTTGAAAGTGAACGCGAAGTTTCCCCTTGATGAATGGGCATTTAGGAATTGCAGTTGTTTACTTCTTTAGAAGAAAAGTTCATGTTGAAAGAAGAAGGGTGCTAAAGTCTCGAACTGGACTGCAACGTATGGTTGGTTGGCTAAGTTTTTCTCCATAGAAGGGCCCAAACACACGCGTTCAAATCGTACGACCAATACGATATCGATATTTTGTTTTCATTTGTGCCTAAAAATGTTATGATTGCTCATTTTCGCTCTACTTTTATGAGCATATATTTATAAAGAAAAAGTCCTTCATATTTTTTTACAACTGTTCCGAAAATTTTCCGTGGTATTCACTTCGCATAACTGGATGACCTCAGATGTGGTTTTAGTTTCCATTTACATGGCGCATATGTTTGTTAATTGGGTATCGAATGTCCTACCGAGTTACCTCAGCATTCGGGACTAGGGAAGTATTGGCTGACCATAAACGGCTTCATTAAATATATCCATGAGCATGCCGTATATGTGTCGTTAGACTCAACTGCATGGCTCAAGTCTGCATTGTACCATACTTCATGCTTGGACGGATCTTGAGTAAGGCATGAACTGCCAAGTTAAGTTGTACATCATCCACTCGGTCTCGTGAGATAATCCGTACTCATCTTTGCAATATTCTTTAATTTAGCATTGGGATGTGACTCGCTGTTTGCACACGAGGTTAAACTTCGCTGCTACTTTTAAGTTAATAAAGAAATGTTGAAGTTCGCACATCGTCACTGGTGTGTGATTAAAGGCTTTCAACGTGTTAATGTTCAATAGAAAAACTATCCAAAATATTAATGACATGCTTTTGCATAAATGAGTGATTTTAAGACAACTTGAATTTGATGTTCTTTTCCTTTTCATCTTATTACGTGGAGGTTCCTTGTCTTTTCTTCTCAAGCGATTCATTTATTCTCATTCACTTCTTTTTTGCGTTGAAATTTTTAAATCATACTGTATTTACTTAAATGGCTAAATTAGCCACTTTATATTGTAACTTAAATGATTTTTTTTGTAAATTTTGCTTTGGTATTGTCCATTGAGGCATCATTGCTGTCATTTATCTTTACAGACGTATGGTACGTTGTGAATTGTGCATTATCATCGTTCCCGCAAGTCTAGATCCAGGGATCGAAGTGTCCATTTTTTTAGAGGCATCCTGCAAAAAACTGCTGAGTTATCATCCGTATGAAGTCTTCGTTTTTCGCACGTTAAACTTCCGCTGTAGCTAAACTTAGTGCTCTTGATCACGTAAAGAAATTTTTCTCTGGAAAATGTTCTCTGGTCATTTGATTGTCAGGAAACGTTCCTAATGGCTAAGTATAATAACTTTGAAGCAAATGTGTTGATTTTTGGGAATCGATGTCATACTGTTGTTATTACCGTTGCTATTTTCATTGCTATTGTTGTGGGTATTTTTGGAGCTCAAGCTCGCATGGAATAAGGCATTGTGAGTTCAGTTTGGCATTTCATCAATAGTTTATAGAATGCTAATCTTACATCTAAATACATTTTACAATACTTCCACTTCTTCATCACTAAAGTAGCCTAACTTTTTCCTTCATAACACGTCAACGTAAACTAAAATGCAGACGGATGTAGAATTTCCATTTCAGGGGGACAAGCCTACAACATATTAAGCTCAGTATCTCAAGTTTTCAGGGAGACGACAAACTCGTTTGCTTGCTTTCCTCTTGAATTTGTGCGCTGTATGGAGACCGGCCCTAGGTGTGCTCTTATTCCATATTTGGCGGCATCCCTAAACAATGCTTGCGTTGTCTTTGACGCTGCGATGCTCCGCTGTGCCGTTAGTGACGCTGTTTGCCTTCGTTACGAGTCTCCTACCTTTAACTTGCCGTGGACCGAGATGGCCCGCCGTCACCGGCAACACTGCCACCATCGCTCGTCGTCACCACAAGCCTCCTACCCCGGCTTCACGGGTGTCTCGGCGTCCGACCTCAACTCCGCTAAAAATAGTCAACACTTTATCTATTGGGAATTTTGCAGCTGTTTTTTACCGGTACTAACACTTCAGCTCTACGGAAGCTAGAGATATTTCATTTAGGGTGTTTAGGGTGGTGAATATAGGGTGCATTGAGTTTTTTCTGCTTCTCTTCTGTGTGTGTCTATCCCAAAGACGTTGTGCCGAATTCATTGTTAATAAAGCTACTAGTACGCATATATTTCCTGGTGAAAATATTTCAACACATTTCTAGGATAGAAAATTAAATATCCTTTTCAGGTTCGTGGACGATGATGCACGCTAGAGCTCGTGGTTGTACGTTCATTTCAGAAATTATTTCTACTGGAGAGCACCACGAGTTACCTGAGTAACGTCAGCTGTAAAGTTGTAGATATTTTGGTGATGGCATGATACATATAATGCGTAACGGGCCATAACACTTTTATCATGAGGTACGTAATTAATGCTTTACATGCAGTAATGCAAATGACATGAGATACATAATGCTTTACAGACCATAATGAATAGCCATGGCATGAGATGCATTATGATTTACATGCAGTAATACCTATGGCATGAGATACATAATGCTTTATACGTCATAACGCATACGGCGTGATATACAGGATGCTTTACATGTCACAATGCTATGGGATAGAAACATATTACTTTACATACCACAACGCTTGTGGCATGAGACGTTTAAAGCTCGCCTTAGCTCCATGCAATGGCCTTCCACCTGTTCTTGTAGAATCCTTTTTCATGGCTAGGTGGGCTTGAACTAACTTATAATCTGATCTCAGATAGCTGTATGCAGGTTTATCCCTAATTGCGCTGAAATTTTACTTATGTTGCGAATCATTAAAACTTGTTTATGGACGCTCTAAGAATGACAGATTGCATGTCAACCTGAAAAACATTCAAGAAACGGTGTCGATTCTTCTTGCTCAATCTTACCCTTTTCTATCAACGTACGTAATACGAGTAATGATCGAGCTGTAAATCATGTTGCTAGAAATTTCCCATTGCCTCAGCTATTTCACTGTCTCTCTCAAAGTAGATTCATGATATTAGCTAGTTTTGAATTCCTCATTTCCTGTTCTCCCAGTTAACACCTCCGGTGAATTACAACCTTATTTAATTATGCTCGAAAATAATACATTTTCAATTTGAAACGTGTTCTGTGTTGCCTGAAGTGGTAGCGCTACGCTGGAAAAATCTACACCTGGTGATAGGATACTCAGTTTAGGGCATCATCGAGGGCTGCAAGAAGAAAAAATACCGTCGCTAAATTTTGCCTGTTAACGGTTTGTTTTCTTTTCTTTCAAATCTCGAGCTGCAACCGTGCGGTGAAAACGACTGATAGCCACAAAAAGAGTCATATCACTACAATCGCTGTCATTATTGATTGTATCACAATCACTTATTCCTTCAAGTTTTAAATGAGTGTCGCTTTTATGTGACGCCTGATTCTTTGTTTCTTCTAATGCACGGAACAATCACATCAATAGAAATGCACCTTCAGAGAACAAAATATCTTACGATCTTGCGAGTCTGATCTCAATGACTCGTAGTGGATCTTCAAGTTGCGACGTTTTATTTGTATATTCCCGTAATCCCACAGTGTCCAGTGAACCTATTCTGAGTTATCTAGTTCACATATCTCCTCTTGAGCTCATTTTCATGGCTCTTAGCATCCCTTCGACTACCAGCATTTGAAGTATTATACTCTGATCTGCTCTAGAAAAACAAAATCTAAGGATGAATTTTCGAGGTAAAATTGGAAGTAAATTTCCCTCCACGACCTGAGTTACTTTGTGAAATTCACAGAGTCAGTTGTTTCAAGATAAATTCTGACAAACCAATTTTTTGGTTCATAGGGGATTTTTAAACAAACAAGTAGAAAAATACCAAGGCACTTGAACGAGTTGTTCTTGCTATGTATATTTTCATTTGAACGAGAACAAATTGTGTTAATTTCAATACGCGCAAAGTAGAAATAGTAATTCGTTGGCAGAGAAAGGTTTGGCGGGGTGTTGCCCAAGAGTTGATGAAGAAATACATTTGCCATGGAAGATCTAATTGATTGTAAGCGTTTAATTCAAACATTTGAATATTGAAAACTCCTCTGTATTACGTAGTAATTAGGGGCATGGTTAGTCAGTTTGCAATTTGGTATTTAAAAACTTACTCTGTGTGGCTTCGATTAGTACTTCAAAACAGTGTCTCTCGGTGTCAATTTTCTCAACCCGTAGATGTAATTAATCTCAATTCGTGGTGATTTCCTTCTAAGAAACAAGCACTTGATCTGCATGTGCTCATGTCTGCCTAAGAAGGCCGTACAATTTCTGCATCACGGTGATTCTAAATGGTCAACTGGTCGTACCCCACCTGGACTTAACGAGAGGCTTCAAGGCCTTCAGGCTCTGTCTCCCGTGCTTCTTTCCTTAGATTCTCTTTTTGCCATCATTGATCTTGGGGAGAAGATGATATTGGTAGGAAGTCCGTAAACGAAAAGTATTTGACTTCATTAAGAAATAAAGTATTTAAACCCATAATTATGTTGCTTTCAAAAGCGCATTCAGGGCTAGAAGATGATTTAGTTTGAATTTCCTCTCCTGCGAAAGAGACGAGTTCACACTTAAAACTTCCTTGCAAGACAGAGCAAGCAATTGGGAGTTTCATTTATATCTTATCGCTGAGCGAGCCCAATGGAAAAATGTTCATTGCTTCGCCAAGAAAAAGTTCCCATGTCACAGTATTTGAGTTTCGGTTGCTCATTATGGAAGCAAATTACCGGTGCTCACAGAGGGCTTCGAATCATCCAATGGGAATTTGAACTGAGGTTGCTCGTTCATTAAAATTAATAAATAGTGATATCTGATTCCAATACACGTATGAATTCTTTTCAAGCTCAGTTTTTCTGAACGCCGAGCTAACGGAAATCGATGTTAATGAAGCAGATAATTGCAACTGTTTAATAAAGTCTCTTTAAAGAAAGAACGCGTATCGACCCTTCGTTACCATCGAAACGATCGGATGAAGAGGCCAAAGGCTTGTTCAAATCTGGAAATTTCTATTTGTTTATCTTTTATTTTTTCCCGTGCACTTCTTTAAAAAGACTGTCGGGGGTAATGAATACTTTGAATTGGAAGACAATAGGAAGCACGCTGTTACGCGGAATGGAAGGGAGAGCTTTCCATGAAGGACATTGATTTGTGTTGATGAACTGTACACATTGATTGTGTTCGAATCTATTTTCTTCGGCCGCGTGTTTTAGATGAGGAAATTCGGTCTGTTTTTAATGCTAATCGTTGATTACCGGGATGTGCTTTATAAGAAGAACATTTTAGGAAAAACATTCTATAACTAATGCTTCTCGTTGCTGAAAAAAGTAGCAAAGTGAATAAACTGTATGTTCAACTAAAGTTTAACATCGGTAGGTCAGAATAGAGAAACGAGATCTCCTTTAGGCTCAATAGGACTAAATTCTTTGGTCTCATACAGCTTTGGTATGTATTGGAGACGATTTACGTGTGTCAAAGGCTCTTTTTCGTTTAGAAATAGTTATCATGTGAAAGATGTGTTTAAAATTGACATACTGAAACTGTGAATACCTGCGGTGCATTCTTTCGTAAATATTTCCACTGTCAGCCTAAACGTGCATTTTCCGTTCCCAATTTATTGTGACAGTTTTAATAAATTTAAACTTTATTCCGTCAGAGCCTGGTGTAGGACGACCTACTTTATGTAGTATCATTTTTCAAGAGCTTGAGAATACGCGAACAAATTTTAACCATATTATTTTATTGCTTTCTTTTATCTTTGTCTACCATTATCCCTACATTGGACGCTGATCATTTATTTTACCTACTGCTGGTTTGATTGATTGTTTTTGATTGAATGATTCGACAAAAACGTCATATGTTTATGTACTATTTCGCTGCCGTCAAGATGTGTCTATTGCGCCGAAATTTTACATGTTGCACATAGTGACATAATAATACACTGTATATTGTTATGCATGAGCTAGAAAATAGTTTTTATTCAGAAGCGGTTAAAATATTTGCATTTTTAAGAGTATTTTTCAAGATCAATCTCGGAATATTCTCTGGATACCAAACAAATACAGATGGCAGATAGCAGGCTACGTAATGTAGTGAAGGAATGGTATGCTGGAAATTTTATTTGTGGGTAAATTTAAACTGAGAACTTATTAAATACTGCATGGTTCTATAAATCATTGGTATGAAAAAGTTATCCACAAGCCATAAATTAGTAAATATGAGTGAATCAAATTGATATATTTAGTCGTGTGTTAACACCTTCTTGAAAGCGATGGGCTCAGTCAAAAACTACTAATGTTTAAATCGTAGTTGTAAGTTTGCTTTATAAGCTTCCTAAAATTTTTTTATTTAGTATATGGGGTGGGAACTATTATGACAAGAAGACAGCGTTACGAGAAACGAAAAGAAAAACTACAAGGCTCACGTCTTTTAAAACAAATAATTATTTTTATTCAATTACAATTTCAAATGGCAGAAAATCATTTGATTCCAAATATGTAGCCAATAAATACTACTATAGGTGTAGCTACTTCATCACCAGTAATAAGTCCTCAAAATTCAACTAATCTTCTAGTGTTCCGTGTTTGAATCCTCGGCGGCACGGCAACAAGCTCACTGTTACTCCATGCATGTCTCTGCTTGGCCTAACTAGACCTGGTGACATCGTCATTCAGGGGTAGCTGAGAAGAGAGGCAAGTTCATTTCCCGAGTCTCGTTTGCACGTTTCATTTTGCGGTGGCCGCGGTGAGATGAGATTGCCCGTCCGTCGCGTCCCGCTCCTTAACTAGCTTAATACCTTCTCTCCGAGTGGATTACCATCAGCCACGCAAGATTACCTTCCAGATTACTCTGGAATTATATTCCTATTACTATTGAATTACAGGCAGATTAGACCCGAATTTCTGTTTCTTTTGTCCCCTGAATTTCGTTGTCGCATGTAAAACCAAGCCAAATTTTTGACAAATATTGGTTGGTTTTCGGGTGTTTTCCCTGTGTATTCAGTGTCCTCCTCATGGAAGCTGAGCTTCGAAACTTGTTCGCTGAGACGCTGTTAGCTTTTTCATTTAGTAGGTATAAAATTTTGATGGGAAAGGAAACCCGTTCTCTTCTGTGTGGTTTTGACATCCCGTCGCTTTGCTCAAGCAGCGCGAAAAGTCCAAACAGCTCTAATTCCCTCACTTAAGCCAGTCACTCACTCAGCTGATCAGTTTTTTCTCGAAGGAGCCATGCAGAAAAAGACGACGGCCGCCCATTTTTCAAGGCCTGCATTAGAAAGCCACGAGAGCTTCATACGCGACTCCTCAGCTCTTTTCCTCGACTAATTTCAAGGGGAAAATGAAATTGCAGGTCTCGAACGGTGTTGTTTCGACGTAATGTTCATCAGGTCACAGACGAAGCTCACCCAGGCTCCTTGCTCTTAGCTAATGAAGCGCGAGTCAAACTCTAAACTCGCATTTTAAGGACCACGTACAGCTCTTCTATTTGAACACCAAGTTCTGACTCAAGTTGTATATTTGACGAGTACAATTTGAGCAACGAACGGTCGTAGCTTGTTATCCAGCGTACGACAGAGCTTCATTTTTATCATCATATGCGACTTATACTTGGACTTATACCTGTAAAAGCTGTAGATACAGCTTTGGTATCTACGAAAATAATCCACACCCAGGGGGAAAATGTGAGGTCCAGAGTTGAAGGTTAGGAAGGTTTCCTTACGGTGAAATAGAATAAGGTTTTTAATGACCGTTTTTTTCTGTTTTCTACATTCTTGGTTTGAGGCACCAAATACTTTTTTTCTTCAACTCGTATCTTCCCGCATAAACTTACTGCCTGCCTTGCTGTTTCTTTCCTCTAACGATCCCGTGTGAGCACACACCGTCTGAATTCCATACGAAATCGTGCCTTCCTTCATTCTCTCTTAAATTTGGAACACTTTTGTTATGGTAAGGAAGACATAAACTAACATATCTAGTCAATCTCAAAAATAAAAAAGCTAGGTATGAGAAATGTAAATAGACCAAAGGAACCATCAATGATGTCCATACAAGAACGAAACAAACTTGAACAACACAACTGTATCAGTCACCACGTCTCAATCATAAACTAAAAAAAAAGAATTGTAGTTGTTCACCGAGCAGGATTTTACCCTTAAAAATTGTCAGCCTTATTTCAATGGAATTGCAGATAAAAATAATACGCATTATCCTAGTCGGACTCATCTAGGTTAATTTCACAGGTATGATCTGCAGGTCTACCGGCGACACAGTATTTCTAAATGTCATTTCACTTGAAGTATTTTTCAAGCAGATATTTTGCCATTCATTCAGTCCATCCTGTATTATTCACATGTTTACTAAATATTTTGGGTCCCTGCGATGGGTTAAACTGAAGTTCAAGATTTTATTCCAATTTAGAGTTAATTGGGTAGGAAGCAAGTTTGAAAATACAGTAGCAAACTTTAACTTTATCGGATCTTAATGAAAGAATGAGCTTTCATTAAAGATTTTTTTAATTGAGTTTGTGACTGCAGGTCGGTCAGCAGCATCATGAAAATCCCCTCAGTGACCACCGGTGGGTCCCATCACGAGAAATGTGTTAAGCTTATTCTTTTTTTCAGCGTAGCCTGTTTTGAGTATTTGTTTCTTGAAGCCATTGATGTAATCTTGCAGCAACGTGTTTTATGTCCTCATTCTACATCTTGAATTACTCAATATTATTTGTACCTTAATTCCCAACTTTTCACAATGAACAGGAAAACTTTTTCCTCAAAGTAACATTTTATAAGGTCAAAAAACCTTCTTTTCAGCTCCCCGCAATAAATAAGAAAACTTCTTCAAAGTAACGTTTAATAAGTTCAAAAGTCATTGTTTCGAGTGATTTGCCTGTACTGTGGTGGAAGTGTGATGAAGAGCGCTACGTGCGCCTTTCGTTAGTCGTTTAGCTGTATTGGAACCATTCGTTACACATAACCTACAATCGCATCCATTCGTTACGAGTAACATGCAATTGAGTGCGTCTGTAAACGTAAACACCTTCAGTATACGACCAAATGGCACGAGTATGCAAATGATCTGCCCGAAGAAGAAAACAACCGGATTATTACAGACTGAGAGACTTGCACGCAGGAAAATTGCTCCTTTCTTTGGAGCCGCTACCGTTGTCGCCGGATAGAGTAGACCTGACTTGCCAACACAACATGGAAGTTGTTCCTTTGCCATAAAACCAGGAATATTGCATCACATAAATCGTTCGTTCGCCATCCCCACCTATCGCACCTGTTTGTTTCTCTGCTCGTATGGTGAACGAGTCTCTGTCATTGTCGAAGCGACAGATATTACCTAGACGTTGGCTTTGATTAGCTATCCCTTCTTGCTTACTATGTCAGATGAACGTTTTATTGGCGGGTAAATTGTGGTGATATCACGCTATAAGATCGCAGCTACAATATTGTCTGTTGCTGTGGAAGCATCTACATACATATTTATAAATATACGTTTGACTTTCCTGTGTGTTAGAATTTAATCTTTTCAACTGGACATTACGGTCTGCGGATGAATAAAGTGTTCCCGTACTCCATATTATGAAAGCAAAACTGCATAAAATTTAATCCCACTTAGTGAGTTGGTTCATGAAAGTTGCTCACGTTGATTTCGGTGGTCATTCATGCACAGCATTATATTTCGCCACAATATGTGTGCCTATTTTTCAAATTAATTCCATCATTCCATTGTAAAGTATTTACTGAACTCTATACTTTATCACTTCACTCTACATCTCTCCAATTCACTCCCTTGTAACTCATGTGCCGGACGGGTCTTATTTGGAAGTATTAGACAGCACTCAGTGCATCGTAAGGATGGTAGCATACTATTGTATGATCAGCTTCCGTTTAAAAGTTAAGATTTGGTGAACCTGAGCTTGATAGGTCAGTGAAAGATATAAATAGGTGGCATCGACTGACAAAAAATTTCAGATATTATTTACTCGATTTACTAGAGTTTTTTGTTAGGCGGATGTTTTCATGCCGAGTTTTCTTACGAAAACTCAAAGTCCTAGTCTTCGGAAAATGTTCTCCCACGCACAGAACACTAAGAAAGCACATTACACAAGTAGCGCAAAAAACAGCCAGAGCCAGATGACAACTGTACTGCAAGGAAAGTCGCAGTTAAGACATTGCAATACTCTCCAATGGGAATGAAGGTTGCTCTTGCTCTTAATATTAAGGAAAGAGAAATTCTTTTAATTTTATTCTCGTTAACCATTCGTGTAGACAGAGAGCTGCAAAATTATTTCTTGAACTGACAAAATGTATTGTATATTCGTAAAAAGTTTGTGCAGCACCGAACAGCCTAAGTACGAAAAAACAGCGAGTTAAGGACAAAATACAGCCGACTTTTGAGTAAATCATTGAAAATTCTTCAGTGAAAGAAATGAACACTTAAGCTATATTATTGTGTGGGATTATAAGATAAGAAATCAAAATCATGACCAGCAGGATCATGGTAGCCCCATAATAAACGGCAAGCCGTTGTGAAGCATGCAGGAAGTTTCAGTATAACAGGGACAGGAATTATTCGAGGCTGCTCAAAAGCACCTTTACGCAATTGGCATATCATTTGATTTTAAATAAAGCTTGCGCTTAAAACCTGCGCGCTAGAGCAAACAACTTTGCCACAATGGCCGACTTGCGTTCTAGTTGGAGTTCACACACGCCTTTTCCCCAATGTATGGACAGTGGACACAGAATATTCTTTATATCACTACTCGCAGTTTTTCACTCTCGTGTACCACCACAATTACGTCTGCTCAATTTCTCCTTCTTTGCTCAACCGCCTGAATACCTTTATCGAAAATTGATCCGCTAGTCGTTAAGTGTCATAGTTCTCGCTAAGTCGCTCCTAAGAATGGGAAATCAACGAGGAGACCGGCCTAATTTTCCATTTGTGCCCCGGACACTGAGGAGGAGAGGTAGTGTTGTCATCATTAGCATCTTTATTAGCTTATTTTCTCCCATTTAGTGGCCGACTCGGAGATGATTTTTTTTCGCCGAATTTTTGAGAGAAAATTAAAGTATAATAGAAAGACTCTGTGCTCATTTGCATATAGATTTTCCTTTTTCCATTTGTGAAATGATGAGAACATTTCGACTAATTGAGCTCAAATCTGCTTAAATTAAAAAGCGAGGCCTAAGGGAAGGAAGAAGGATGACGTTTGAGCTGTCAAAAAATAGGGAGACTTGCGCCGTTTTGGTCA
The DNA here is from genome assembly GCA_014220935.1 of Platorchestia sp. MABIK. NCBI lineage: Eukaryota > Metazoa > Arthropoda > Malacostraca > Amphipoda > Talitridae > Platorchestia > Platorchestia sp. MABIK. The sequence goes on from JACJUY010000298.1 coordinate 221,361, forward strand.
CGGTTCGGGTTCGGAATATGAACTCCTGACAAACATGACGTCAGATATGTTCATCTCGGAATCCGTTCAAACTTCGAAGAAGTAGAAAGGCTAACATTTCAATTTTCTTCTACAAATACGAGTTCCTTTAGAAGCATTCGCAACTGTTTTGGTTTTGGTAAGTTCTGTGTTTCTGCAACAGCTGAGGTAGATCAGTATCTTAGCATTCCATTGTTGATTTTTCCAGTGACGTGTTCTGGTACATTCGTACGAACTAAATGTTCACTCAAAAAAAATTGTGAATACGTATTTTTATGCTAGTGTGTTTCTCAATTACGAATTGAATATTCTTGAAGAACTTCGCCTAATAAAAATTTGAAAATTATTGCACATGACCCACCATTGAAAATACGAATTTTCTAACTCCCAGAGCATTCACATTTTCTCCTACTGATGAACTCATGTTCAAGACCCTGAAAAGGTCGTGACTCTTCCACCTAAATCCTTGCATAAATTATTCTCACTAACTAATCGTAGCTCGCATAGTAAGCTTATAAACTCAAGCTTTGATAAATCTATTGCAACAGTTTAAATTCGATACATTATCATTGAAGTTTTTAGTAACTGTCTCATTTATAGAATTATAATCGAATTTCTCGTGTATTTTCATTCCAGACACACTTGGTTGAGCGTTTTGTTCTGAACAAATGAGCGTTAAGATTTGTTTACAATCCCTTTGGAATGGAAACACTCTGAAACCCTTAGAAGTTAGCGGCGTTAATAAAGGACACGACGTTTTCATGTGTTGCAAACAAGCTGAATGCAATTTTTAATGTTAATCTTGCTTCGTGTTCAAATAATCCCGTGATATAGTTATTACTTCTTTTTTAACTGTTCACTTCTTGTACAAGATAATTTTGCAGTTATTTTTATATATTTCCCATGGTTCAGAGTATTTAGATTCTCTTCATGAGTGTGTCCAAAAAACCTGTGCCATTTCTAGCATTTTATGCTAAAAATGTATACAAAAATGTTTATGGTGCGGGATTCTCATTGCTTTTTGAAGGCAGTCTCATACTATCCCACGCCTGTTGATGGCATCCTGAACTTTTGCAGCAGCCTTCCCTTGTCTCGGAAGGCCAGTATTCTGCCTTCGCTTTGTATTCAGATTTGCCGGCGAGTGTGTGTGACAGTTAAATCATAAGCTCTCAGAATTGCTATCAGCCGTAGTTTAAAGGCAAATACGCAAGGTTAGTTGTTGTTCTTGTTGTTTGAAGCTCTCGGTAAGCTCAACTCTTCTGTGTCATACCTTTCTCATTTGGTATTTTATTGAAATGATGTCTGTGTCTTCACAACGTATTGTTTGCTCATGAAGTAGTTCTCTGTCTTTAATAAATTATTTCATAAAACATCGTTTGATAAAGGGAGTTGATCTGTCACAGAATTTTGCATAGAAATGTTGTCACTATGATTGCACCTCAAAATATAAGGGGCCTGAACTAATTTCAAATTTTGTCAGTGTTGGGAGAGCGTTTGATGAACTGCTAAATTTGAAATACAACTAAATGACCAGAGATGATGACATCCACATCGCCGGTGAAATTTAGTTTTCA
>JACJUY010000298.1:244400-265501 GCA_014220935.1 Platorchestia sp. MABIK
GTTTGTGTTGATGTGATGACATGGTGTTTGTGTTGATGTGATGACAGGGTGTTTGTGTTGATGTGATGACATGGTGTTTGTGTTGATGTGATGACATGGTGTTTGTGTTGATGTGATGACATGGTGTTTGTGTTGATGTGATGACATGGTGTTTGTGTTGATGTGATGACATGGTCTTTGTGTTGATGTGATGACATAGTGTTTGTGTTGATGTGACGACATGGTGACTTGCCATGGTGATGACATGGTAACTGAATGCGCAGAAAGAATCATTACGAAAACATAGTCCGATGATAGATTGATACCAGATCACTTTCCAAAGATCCATTGAGGATGGATCATTAACCAAGCTGGTACGTCCAATCTTTCATAATTTCCGCATAATGGTTCTCTTATGACACAAGTCCAACGCTTAGCCTACTTCAATTCAGAAAGATAAAATTTTGAAATTTTGAATTAATGGGAATAATTAGGGCTCTCAGGAGGAAGATGTGAAGTCCCGAGTTAGTTGGCCTACCCTTTGCTTGACCAGAGTATATTATTGTGATTCGGAAAAGGCTATCTATTTTTTCAATTCCCTGCCGTCTTATTGTTCAGCCCTTACCATTTTTTCTTCGATTTAATCTTGTTTATATTAATTTCTTCCTAACTTGCTGCTTCAATGAGTAGGGGTTTTCCTCTCTTAGGAACACTTTTGTTGTGGTTAGGAGACTTGAACCAATTTTTATAATCTGATCTAATCCAGTCAATTTCCCAACTGCGAATTTTCTTCTCGACTGGATCTAGAAAATTCTTCAAAATGCAAAGACATCGAGGTGCAGCACGAGCCCTAGGCCGCGGGCACTTTGACGGAGATTCCACCAAGTGAGTGGGGAGGACGAAAAGCGGTGACGAGCTACTATGATGAATATTTTAACCTATAGTGTGATCATATTGAGCAATAGTTTTGAAACATTAACTTTCAAATTAAATGGATAATAACCTTCATTTCACACGCATATTACCCTTCAGCTTTAAAATGACCTCCACTATTTAAAGTACAAGAAACAAAAAAAGCTTCCGAAGATATGTAACTTATAGGTTAGATTAATTACTTGAACGTAGAAGCTTGTGAAAAGAAGGAAGTTAAAGAAACAGTTCGGGGGTCAAACAAATTCTTACAAACCTACGTGTGTGGTTGATTTTCAAGCAATTTGACTTTGACATAGCCCAAGGAGAAATGCTCTGCAGTAACTTCAGATCGGACATCAAAAATGTAGAAGAACTCGCGCATGATTCGTTAGCAAAACTAAAACTAAAGTTAATGGCTGAAGCTCTTACGACAAAAATAAACGGACAGAGACGATGAAAGATGCGAACTATTTAAATTAAAGAAAACGGATCATAATGATGTGCTTTTTTTACCAAAAGCACCTCTTCGCGTCGAAAACGCATTCCGGTGCTCGAACTTCGCTATGTATAGCTGGCACGCGGAGAATTTTTCCTTGTGTGCTTAAATCGCTTCTGCTTTGCTAGTTATTCTCTGTAGAATATCTAACGGTTGTAATGTATCTCATGTTTGTCTTCTCTAATTCTCTGTTCTCTCTATACTACATATTTACGGTGTTCCATCTATTTTAGGTTTGGCTCTAAAACCTATACGGTCTAGTTCTTTAATGGTTACTGGTCGCTGGCATTAGTATATTTTACTGAAGTTTAATAAAATAAATGAATTGTGGGGCAACTTATGCAGCTGTGCAGAAAAAATCAGCTAATATTGTCTTTTACTTTTTAGGGGTTAGCTGAAGTAAGTTCTTGTTGAAATAGTATAAGGAAGTTAGTTTTGATTACTTCAGCTGAAGAAGATAGTGCTAAGTTAATGTTCGGTAACATAGTTTTAGAGAATCGTTAAGATTAGTCATCTCAACTGTTCGTTTTTCCGTGTTGTGTACGTAATTACAGTAAATGCACGGTTCTATGTTGGTTATCTTCACACTCGCACTGACAGTAATGAATTTCTCGACACCTAGGTTTTATTTAATTTTCCAAATAATATTTTTTAAATGTATTTTGCAATACTTTCAACCAAGAGTTAATACAAATTTCGGTTCATTTCTGAAAGAACCGAAGCTGTAACGTGCGTCTTATTTGCTCTGTGAATTCATTAGTGCCTAATTTGGCTGGCGGGAGTCAAATAGACGTCACTGAAAGAAGTTGTTTACGTGACACTCAAAAATGACACAAAAAATTATTGAAACAAAATAGTAACCTTGTTCATTGCTTAATTAAGCTCATCATTTGCTCCTTTACTTTTTCCTCTAGAGGGAGTTGTTAGTGCCAGTTCTGAAAAGGCGATATACAATAAGATATTTTCTGCGTGGGAGTGGCGAAATGTATTCGTTTTAAACCAGAAATTTTTAGAGTATAACTGAGCCTTTTTAGTAGAAGGCAATTCCTTCACTTGTCGTGCGAAATATTTCGCGCCTTTTTACAGTCGCTAATTTTCCAGTGCGGTTGCCCAAATCCATCTCTGTTTTAGAGAAAATTAAGGGTCAAGTTGGGCTCGCAGTGGCATCGGTTTAAAGGAGTACTCCCTGCATATAGAGCCCCGGTGCTCTCTGGTTGTAATGCCGTAGTTTTCTATACTTGTATCGAATTCTACTCTGACGATACACACCGCGATACACTAAGCCTCTCACAGAAAACGGAATTGTCGGGTTAACCCTTGTAAAGAGACTGCATCGTGATGTACGTGTCCCATGTTCAACGATCTTTTTAACGTAGAATTGTGTGGTTCATGTCAACTCACACTCTGTACTTCATGTTTGTCCTTCAATTGGACTGTGCGTTTTGATACGTCGTATGATATAATTTCATAAAGGGGTATAGTCACTGATAAATCACTCTGACTGATCATAGTCCCAGTTGCTACAGCAGCCACAGTTACGAGTTCACATTCAGTCAACCCGATCGCTTTATTTACACTAAAATTGAACGATCTAAAAGAACACGCTGCATCATTTCGGCATGAGAGTTACAGGCATTTAGAAAAAGTGGGTAGAATTTCCAAAAACTATGAAGGAAACCTGAACTTGAGACATGAAATTTCGAATGCGAATTTAGGAATATTCATATCTTCAAGATTCTTGAACTTCAGGACCTTATTGACAAACACACGCTAAAATTAAACGAACTTTGTTTGATATGGTTAAACACGCTTTTGAGCAAACAAATTATAGACTTCATATATCGTGATAGGTTCAACAACACATTCTGTGACTCTGGCCAACTTGCATAGATAGAAAAAGAAGCTTTTACCTGAAATAGGTATCGTAAATACTTTACTGGATCATGATAGGTGATGATGAACTATAAAATCCCTGGATAGAATACCTGAAATTGAATCCCAAGTTCATCTAAAACTACATATGTAAGTAAATCCCTTGAAATTAAAGGCAAATTGAACTATTAAAGATTAACACGAAAATACCTAATTGGCCGCAAATTTTTGGTAAAAAAAGATCAAAGAGCTGCGCGAGACAAATCAAATCCTAATTACAAATTTGAAGAATAATGTAAATAACAATTACTGTGGACAGCGTTAGAAGTACTGCTGAAACAGATGGGCAAGAAAGGTTTAAATATTTTTTCTTGCCTTTGAGTTGAATCAAGATTCCTGAATTCTCAGCTGAACTTCTATCCGTGTAGATGAGCTTCATATTCTTTCGCAGTTCAACGATATAAAATTTCAATAGGGTGACTCATGTTATATTTTTTAATGCATATCATGATCCTAACATTGATAAAAATGAATTTCGTTAAATTTTCGCCTTGTATTTTCAACAAATGCATCAGCTTTAATTGCTCCACTTATCTCATATGGCACTCTCGATTAAAATACTCAAGTGTTTTATTCCATGTTAAATTTGTGCCCTGATGTGTTTTGAGAAGTTCATGGCTGAGTGGCAATTCCAGCAGTTTTCTGATACCGGTGACACCCTGATGCGAGTGCGTATCTAATGACGGTGGTTGTAATGACGGTGGTTGCAGTGACGGTGGTTGCAGTGACGGTGGTTGCAGTGACGGTGGTTGCAGTGACGGTGGTTGCAGTGACGGTGGTTGCAGTGACGGTGGTTGTAATGACGGTGGTATAAGTAACAAATTCTGGCGTTAAAGGGTCTAGTCCCGCGTTTTCACCTCCTGTTTACTCCACACCAGTGGACAAAAAATTACACCAGTGGACAAAAAATTAAACACAAGTCTTCCTTAAAAGAAAAGCGAAAGTGACACTCCGCATTAAAAATTTTTCGCAATTCATTCGCGTCGCGTTCAGAACTCTGAAGCAGACTTAAAGCATCGAAGAACTCATTTTTACTATGTGTGAAACAAATCTACGGAAATTAGTCCGAGTATTTAAGTTACTCCGGCTTGGCGTAAGTGCGGCGGGACCCGCATTGTGCGGTGGTGACGAGAACTGTAATTGTGCGTAACCTTTCTTCGATTGGAAAAACTTTGAGAAATACCAATACCTGTAGAGACAAAAGGATACACAAGGTTACAAGGATATCAGTGAAAATCCTATGTTTAGGTTACTCAAATGGATTTTCATACCTTCAGGAAATGTTTTTCGATATAAAGCGATTTCTTACCCGTAATTGATTAAATTTTCATATTATCTTCATGATTTTTTTATAAATATTTACAATCTATGTGGCTCAATCAAAGTAGGAGATTTATTTTTTACCAGTATCCAAATGATAACTATTGTTTCAATCTATATTCGTTTCCCATGTTCTATAACGATTTCTATGATTAACTTTAGAATGTTCGTAAGAACGCTTCTCTTCTGTAAAAAATGCTGTTTTCGTCTGCCCAAATGATATTTCTCCCAATTTACTAAATATTAAAAATCAAATACCTTCAAAAACATTATGCACCGATTCTATATCTCCATCTCGTTGTGGTCCCTCGAAAAATGCAGATGATGGACATCACAAAGCTCCAAAGACGAGAGCGATCTCTCTGACGTTCGCTGCAGGATCAGAGTCCTCGCTATGCGATGCAAGTGCACAACAGAAAATTGCCTACAGTGTACGGCTGGGCTGACTGACGTATTTCCCTTCACCTTGGGTCTTCCTTGGGCGTAGTCTTCTGGCTGTTCGGCTCACTCAGGGTTTACTTTTTTCCATACCTCCTGCGTATGATGAAATGGAGTTTGGTGTTCGTACCTCCTGTACGACACCTCCTGGGTGTCGAACGTATCTAATTTTTGTGAAGTAGTATGAAATGTGTATTTGAAATAGATCGAATCGACAATATCACGTGTTAAAATTTGAAATTTTTTCTTTGTTATCACTAAATGAAATTTGTCCCGTAATATTACTGATTTCATTAGGTAGACTCTGACCATCTACTAAGGTAGAATAAGCAAGCCAATGCGTTAATCATTGTATCTGAGGATGTTGCTCGCTGGTGGATGGATTGTGTGCATCAGTTATTTTGAAATTGTGACCTTATTAATGTTTTTGACATGTTTCTCATTTGAAGAATGATGAAATAATAGTTCTTTACGAAAATGTGAAAATGTTGCTACTGGTAATGTTTCATAAGCTGTTGTAATTCTATATATTTTGGGACGATTTTATAACCTGTACATGAACTCAGTTTCGCAAGCAGATCCACGCATTTGAATTGAATGAGACAAATGATTTTCTACTCATTTAATTATCTTTTTATACAATCAAAAATCTTTCACAGTTTTTCCACTGGTGCATCATGAAAATTTGAATCTCTGATCTGTCAGTTGATTCCAGTAGTTACAATTGAGCGTTTCTTAGAAATCAGCTGGTTCATCTTCACGTGCACAAAGCATAAAGTGAAAGAATGCTCAAAAGTGCCCCTCGGTGTCGATAGCGAAATTTGTTACCACCCAACTCAGGTCAGTGTTACCTATTCAGTTTTAGTCGATAAGTAGGCTCAAATTTCTTCTATCGTCGGGGGTAAGAAATGTAAGAATATTACGAGACCTACCTCCAACACTCACGCTGTTAGCATTTCTTACAAATTTTTGTTGATGCTTCAATATAATTAAAATCTCTATGGTTTATCGGTTACCCGTGAGGAAAATCTGGTTTAGCACACTGCGAGCATTATTTTAACAATTGAATTTTGATTACGCTCACATGCAAAGTTCACAATTAAATATGGATGTAGTCTCAAATTCATTCACATATTTTCTCACATTCTACCCGACACTTCGTCGTGTTACAACGAAACAATACAAATAGTGAGGAAAGAAAATCATTCAGTTTTAACAACTATTCTCGCAGTAGGTAGTGTCTGTCGCTTCCCTAGGAATTTTTCACATTTGAATAATTAGCCTATAATTTTACGTTTCAGGATTAAAGAATGAATATTTGAACTCATTTTAAACTATCCTCTTACGTATTTTTTGGCTTATTATCAAATTTCGAATTCCTGAGCTTGCATGCGGTCAAATAATTTATTTTTATGGTGAGTAGAATTTTATACGTATAGAAAACTCTACCGATATCGCGATTTTATCTTACAGCTGTGAGTTCAATGACGAAATTTGTGTTATCTAAAGTGATCACGGTCACAATTAGTTACATATTTTACATAAAAACGGCACTGCATGCATAACAAATTGGTGACATTTGCAAGCAGTCGCTAAGAAACAAGTACTGCCGCCTCTGGCGAGCAGGCTATCCTGTAAAAACAAAGCGCGCGCATTTTTGCATGTAACACAAGATGTCCATTCCGGCACTAACCGAGTCATCTGTTGGCGCTGGCCTTTCCAAAACAATAGCCCATGACTTCCTAATGGTGGCTACCGGCACTGACCATATGCGCACCCTCCGGTCGCTCCTACAGCCGGCATTCGTTGCCGTGTCTGCGTAACTGGACACTATTTGTTCTCCCCTGTGTGGTACGTAGAGTCCTTGTGTTCTTGCGACTTTTTTCTACGTCTTGCCTAGATTGCTCCAGACGCTTGTACGACAAATGACTAAATCTAATCGAGGATTAAATATTTAACAGGGTGATTTTTTCATTTATGCTTGGTTTTATTTCATCGTGTTTTATGTGATATTTTTGTGTCGGTGGGGCAAGAATCAACGCTGACTGTTTGCTTTTAATACATCTCCGCCCATACTGTGATGGCCTGAGGATCTTTCTTGAAAATTGTGCATTCTATGAAACTCAAATGAGTAATTTTATTGGGTATGCCTAAAATAACTTTACAGTTTTATTACCGGGCTGTGTACATACGCTCACTTTCAAAAGCTTCACTCAAATGAAATAGCTTCTGCTTCGCTAAACAATTTTGTCAGTACTCGAAATAAAAAATTCCTGAGAGCATCATGATATAGTTCCTGTAAGCCCATACGATGAAAATGTTATAGTTGCTTAACAATCATACGTGAATTTAAAATATTTTTTGCCCTTTCAGCATTCTTATTCCCCAAAGACCTGGGGCAAAAAATCATTTATTTGATTATATCTTATATGCCCACTAAAGCCTTCTTTCTAAAATATACATCGGTTATTTTAGTCAATGATTCATTTTTACGCGAAGTAACTCGAACAAACAATAATTTGACGCATTCAAGTTATAAAATAGGGCTTCAATAACATTGAGTTGGAATTCAATGCCATGCATGACTCAAAAACTGTACTTTCATAAGCTAAAGGTTATGAGTGTTCTGTAGTCCCAGTTGTAAGCTCTGTGTGACCGGTCTGATCTGGTTTCTTTCATGCAAAACATAACACGTTAAATATTTGCAATACAATAGCAATATTTTGTGCACATTTTTTACGTTTGAATTTGTATTGATTTCTGTTGTGTATCCAATCGTTCCCCGGTGAGTATTGAACATTGAGCTTGGAGTCTAACTGTTCAGACTATCTTTTTCGAAATTTGCAATCATCTTTTTCACGTTCGCTTCAATTCAGAGAAAATATCTGAATTACGTAACTTTGATGATGCATCACTAGATACAGCTTGCAAAATGTTTAGATTCACAAAAAATGGAATTTCAAGTAACGTATAAAATTTCTTTTTGATTTTCGAGATTCTTTTTCAAGGGTCAATTAAATTAGCCAAATTCAGTTCTAGTTTCTACGTCTAGTAATGCAATTTCTCTTGAATTTCAAATGTCTTTTCTGCGAACCTGGTCAACGTCAATGTAAATTATTTTCAGTGCAAGGAACCAGCATAAATTTCAGGCACCCGACACGCGTCTCGTAATGTCAACTGCGGTGAAATAAATTTCCCTAGTGATAAGTGCACGGCATAAAATTCCTTCCTCTGAATTATTCTCTTTCGGCGCCTGCAGTTTAAACCTTTTGCCTCTTGAGGCTTCTTCTATCCCATTCTGCTTTCTGTTTTGAGCGTCCAAAGCTCGTGAGGTCAGTCCAAAAGTTTAATATCTGAAGGTATGAAGTGACCATGTATTAGTCCCTGAGCCTGCCTCCTCTTTGTGATCAGGTGTCGCAAATTTGGTGAAGTGTGCCTTGGGCCTTTTGAAGCCACCCTGGGAGTATCTCTTACGCTGACCGCCGCCATTCGAGAGCCTCTTGCAAGCCTACCAAGCCCGTCTTACTTGCCACTGACGAAATATTTCAATAGAGAGACATCCGAGCCTGCAAGGGGGCGTTGTGCAGGTCACATCAGGGGTCTTGAAGACGAGTAATAGCATTTGGCATACCCCGACGAGTAACCATTACACATTTTCGCCAAGAATAAACTGTGTTCACATTAGAAGGCAAAGAGAAAGAACTCGAAATGGGCAAATATTGAACATTTCCTTCTTTGGTGGAGAGCCAAAACAGTGAACCATAAAGATTTTCTAAAAAGTAGAAGGTAATATTCTAGCCAAAGTTGCTTCCTTGCCAGATTTCGAGAGTTGAAACAGCCGAATGTTTCCTTCCTTGCGTTTTAAAGAGTGGCTGCTAAAATAAACGCCGGGGTGATCGTTTGAATGCAAATGTGTAATTATTTTACGAAGCGCGAAATCGGGAAGCAACTCCCAACAAAATTACGGCCAGCGTTCGTTTCACGACGACAGCTTCTTAAAAACACAGTTAAGGCTTGAAAAATATATTTTCATTTGTCAATTTTAATAGCTGGCTAGTTTCCATTAAGCTTCAATATTCGTTTCTTCTTAATTACGCTATTGTTATTCCCTCTGTATTTAATGGTTTTCAAATATTAAGAATGGACAAGGCTTTATTTCAAATCAAAGCATTTTTTCGCCAGCTCGTTCAGTTTCCCTGTTGTAATATACAGAAAAATGTTACAATTACGCAAAAGTCTATCTCTAACACCGACAAAATTCTTGAGAAAGCTCAGCGGCTCTTAAATCATCTCGAAAAATTGAATTTATTATCTTTGTTGCAAAATTTAAAGGAAATGTGGAAATTAGAAACAATCATGGTCGAAATTAACACAATTTCTGGCTTGGTAGTTTAAGTAATAATTAATTTCTCATTACTGCTTTTAATGCATCTCTGTCTGCATCCATGCGTAATTACTCGACGTTTAGTTTTATACTTTATTCACTAGATCCTCTTTGCATTTTTTCTGTTTTTTGTCTTTGAGAAGTAAAGAAAAATACAATTAAACCGGAGCAGTTCTGCAAGTGTTGGAACTCGTATTTTTTCTTAAGAGACGTGGAGTGGCTTGATGCGATGTAAAAAGCTGCAATGCAGGAACTGACGCACTATTCCCAACAGAGAGCCCACAGGCTCTTACTCCTCTCCATCAACATCATAAAGGAGCGCCGCGACATCGCCGCTCTGGTCGTAAACTCGGCCAAAATAATTAAGGATGTAAAGAACATTCACGGACATTTTCTTAGCTTGAGTTGTGCTTCCACATCGAGCTTCACACTAGACCAAGCTACTGAGGTCACAGTTGACGAAGGACAAGAGTGTCTCTAAAAGTTGAGACCGTGATAAGGGAATGCGCTGTACCGTTACCGCAAGATTAGTTGCCCAGTCTTTGACCATGAATTCCTCTATCTGTAGCTACAATCTCAAAAACCATGGCAGTATACCGAGATTTGTGATAACGTCTCAACATGCTGGCTGTGGTGAAATTCAATTTTATGTCGTTTCCTCATTCGAGGTTGTCGTATGGTAGGTGGTGGCGTGCGAGTGCTCGAGTGTTTGGGCTCTTTATTAAAGCAGACTCGGAGAGTTACATTAGCGGCTTGCAATATCATGCGTCCCAGTTCTACATTGGTGCCACATTGATATTCTTATGCGTTGCTGTCTTTGAGACCAGACTCATCATTAGTTAGCTTAGCGGTTTTTCTCGCTAGAAAAGATCCTGAGCGGGATTCTCTAACGCAGTCTAACTCGTAAAACCAGGATGACAGCGAAATGAGCTTATTGTGACCGAGATCAAGTAAATTATACTCCCAGAACCTTATCTCAAGTAAAAGAAAAGGAAAAAATTCCTCTTCAGACCCACAACTTACGAGCTCTGGCTACTGTCCTTTGTGTTTCTTTTAGCAGAGACCAGGGTTGTCGAGTACTAGGAGTTGCAGGTTTATCATGAGTCATGCAGCCATTACGAACAGAAAAAATTAGGCCGCTCTGGAATGATAATCAGGAGAGGCAGTGTTGCTTCGGTGATGAAGACGATGCTCTGCACAATTTGAAGACGAGAAATTCGTGACAGATGGTGCACTGCGCATGTGGTTGTTCAAAGGTTTATTCAAAGCACTGAGAGGTGGAATCTATATGTGTCATGATTCATGAAGTTAGTTAACTTGCTGTTTCATCTCGCTATGCTAAATGAAGCTCCAGATGTCCAAGCATATGCGGGCCAGCAGCAATAATGCATGGTGGCTCAACAATTGTTGCGCAGATGTTCTTATGGTTAACATCTGGTGGAGGCACATGCTTTTAGACGAACCGTTATTGCGTGCAGCACGCTGTTGCAAACTCAGTTGAATTGTTTTAATCTCTTTGACGTGGAATGCACAATTTAAATGCAAGGCATCTTTTTTAAAAAACAACGGTTTTCTACACCAGCAATTCGTTATTTGATTTTGCTTTTAATTCTACTCGTCATGACATTTGTTTCCAGAATCTTGGCCTAATTAATCGATTATTTATTTTTAAATTAGTCCGTAAAATTTAGGCATATCTTTACACCAGGAAAAGAACACTTTACCTGAGGCATAGAAGATTTTCTGTGAACAATTTTTCTCATGTACGTCATTGATGAAAACCAATTAACTTAACACAATAAACATTGTGAAATTTGAATTAAATTGCAAAAATAAACCTATGCCGACGCCTTTTCGGCTGCTCACGATCAAACAAAATCATTCTTCACATTGAAAACAATGTTACTGCCAAGATCTCGTTTCAGGGCAAGTGCTCGTCGCTAAACACGATAAACAAATGCTGCATACAGCAGTGACATGTAGCGAAATTTCCGCTAACTGGATCAGTTAGTCGAAAGAATTTGTCGGTCTTCTGGGTCATTAATTTAGCAGCAAAAATTGGCACACCACTTTAATTTCTGGCTCTCTACAGTTCTCTCGATTAACACGTATGTGTTTCTAATGGTCCCTGGTCAATTACGGACGATTAACTAGCAATTAATCTTAATGAGGGAACTGTTAGGCCTCGCGAAAAGTACAGCTTCGTTCGAAAGGACTTTCGTCGAAAGGACTCCATTGATTAGCATTTTCTATGCAACGCAGTTTTGGTTCTTTTTTTAATGGAGAATAGCTTTCAGAATTGTCCATGAAAAATTTATCAGTACAGGTAAAGTGAATTCATTATTGGTAAAAAATGAACGGTTTAGCATCACGTTTTATTATAATTGAAAACACAGTTCAATTGTCCATAACAAATAGCTTTTTTCCCTCCTCTTTTTCGGCTAGAAAAATGTACCTAATTGTCAGCTGACTTTCTTCGTATGGTAAATTCATAAATTCTGCAGATAAAGAAACGTAAAAAATTTACATTGAGCTCAGAATTTTCCGATTGTAGGAATTAATTGTGAACAACGAGCTTAAATATTGCTCTCGATCGTTATATCGTTTGAATTTTCGAGTTGAAATGTATTTCCTAATAAGAACAAAATTTCTAGGTATGTATAAGATAAAAAAGGTTAAAAGCATCTTCTAAGCATGTAAAGGATAAAAAAGAAAAGAAAAGGCTGATCAAAGAGATGACCAGCCCCTAAAGTGTTAATGAAGGTCGTATGCATTCTTTTACACGAGTGAAGGGGCTTGTTTGTACTTCGTCGTGATGGCGATATTGAGTTTCAGTCATTTACTCTTACTCTGCATCATTCATTAATCAATGAGCGTCAGCGGTGTTCTTTTGCTTCTTTGAGATTCGTAAATATTGAGTAAATATTGAGTTTCGGCCATTAACTCTTACGCTGCATCATTCATTAATTAATGAGTGTCAGCGGTGTTCTTTTGCTTCTTTGGTATGTCTCCCTTCACTCATGTCCCTCTTCAACCAAGTGTACCGTAGTAGTCTATGCTGTTTCAGTGATTAAATTTTCATTCTTTTAGCCCAAGCAGCGCCACGCACGGTGACCCTGTCCCTACGGATGTTTGTGCACGATTAGACTGCCAGTAACTGTTGTTTTAGCTTCCTGGATGTTAAAAAAAATGAAAATTTTTTTTATCATGGCTATTGTCTACGACCAAAAATATTTAACTTTCATTAGATCTTTTAAACACAATATAATGCTGAGAAATTGAACACATAGATTATTTTAACTAGCGCAGTGAGGAAAACTTTAGCCTGCACTCACAAATATCAAGATGGGTCATAAGTAATTTCGATCGATCACTTTTTGCCACTTTGCGAGGAGCGTATTAATTCTACTACTGTGAAACTCGTCAAGTTTTTATTAGGAGAAAGTGTCCGCTTGCTTCTTTCATTCGATTATAAAACCTTTTTAAAGTTTATTAAAGTTAAATTTTGTGTACAATCACCTTCAAATGATGACCACGGTTGTTTTTACAATTTAGGTCTCTTTTCTTTGTCGCTCGTATAACATTCCTTGATGAATCAGACGAGAGTTTAATTTTTTCCTTGTAAATGTTACTTTAAAGTTCCAGTAAATTTATTGATTTTGTCTCATAGACTCGAGACTTAAGATAACCAGGCGAGAAAAAATCCCATAGTTACAAATATGTAGAGTGAGGGGCCCAAGAGATATTGCCAAATCATGAACGCTTTGGAAAGCACCCTCTTAACAATGTCATTGTTTCTCTCGCTGTATGAGCTGCGACTCCATCCTGTTGAAACCAAGTGCAGTGTAAGTCTTGTCCTCCAGTTTCTTGTGTAAGGAATTATTCTCCTATCAGTGTTTGGCATCTTTCACAGGTAACTGTTTCAGTTGTGCCATCATTTCCAAAAAAAGTAAGGACTAAGCACACTTGAAGGAGTTGTTCCTCAACACAGTCACTCGAATAGAGTGCAGTTGTGCTTCTTGAATTCCTCCTGAACCAAGTTATATGGAATCATGAAAACATTTTAAATACAATGAATTCAAACATCCTACCATTCAAAGTTTTTGTTTTGTTATCAAATTCAAAAAGACAGTTCCTTCTGGGTCCTTCAAATGTTTACCTATCTTTCTTTCCAAATTTTTTATTATAAAAGACACCCCGAACGTTGAGAAAAATATAGAAATTAATCTGTGCAAGGTCAGGAGAATACTATGAATGAGGTGACACAGACCAGATTAGCGTCGAATCCTAGAGCCTGCTGCCCAATGAGATCTTGCTGCATTTGTCGTGAAAAAGCACAACGTAGTTTATGTTGGCATGTGCTATGTTTATCATTTTGTTGACCTTGCATCGAATTTGTGAACCGTATAGTTCTGCATTTAGTATTTAGTATTCGATTACGCTTTATAAATTTGTAACAGATACCTATTAGCCCCCACCCACACACACACACAAACACACACACATAATCACCTTTTCTAAGCGGAGCTCCACCTTAGGAATAAGATGGGAGACTTTGTCTTTTGCGTTGGAATTTTCATGATGAACTTATTTTCTGTCCCCTTTGACGACTTGATTGAAAATAGGTCCTATGTAGATAGATGCGCGGTCTTTATTTCTTTCAGTAAGAGCACAGTAAGTGCACTACGCAAAGTAGCTCACGATTCCTATCTATCTACGCAGCGGAAGGTTGTGGACCAGGAGTAGTTGAGGTCAAGTTCCACGTAGCGAATAGTCTTGCAAATATTGGATTTTTCAAAATCTTTTGAAATATTTGCGCCGAAGATTGTTAACTGCCAGGCTTTCAGTTCAGCCGTTAACTAAAAATCCCCACAATGAGGTTTGGAAATTCATTTACAGACACCAGCGATCACCAATGACACCAAGGCCAAAAACACTATTGTGTTTTGCCTGTTTTTTTATGTCTTAATGTAGTTCTAATGCTCTATAGAACTACATACCTCACGTATATACGTTCAGATTTCACATTCAAGAAATGAAAGTGAAATTTAAATAGTCAGGCATACCTGACCAGCGCTTATAGCAGTAAAGGACAATTTCGATTTCTCACTAAAAAAAAACGTAACATGTAAATTCAGCAGAGCCTCTCCATGTTGCGTTTTCAATTTGGCAAATAACTGATGACTCAACTAGTTAGTGTTTTCTTGTACTGGAAGTTAATTAACTTCTAGTTGAAGAGACTCAAATGAGGCATGCATGCTTGAAACCTCAACGCTTACTGATTTTTAAGTTTCGAAAAGGATTCAAGAACCTCTTAGGTACGATATTGAAAACTCAAAAAA
Source organism: Platorchestia sp. MABIK (assembly GCA_014220935.1). Lineage (NCBI taxonomy): Eukaryota > Metazoa > Arthropoda > Malacostraca > Amphipoda > Talitridae > Platorchestia > Platorchestia sp. MABIK. Next base: position 259,204 of record JACJUY010000298.1, read on the forward strand.
AGGACTTCACAGTTCAGAAGGGAACATTCTCATCGAAATAGGCGGTACAATAAATTGAAATCACGTGATTATTAACCTTCATGGTCTGTGACAGTGTTTCTAATAAGAAGAGAATCACGCCTCAAGCTACGCATGCTTTCTCTTGAGAGGGGAGCCTCTATCATCAAATGTTTTTATTACCACTAACCATTTTCTAAACCTATTAATTCAATATCGAACAAAATTTCCAATGAAGAAATAAGTTATTTGCAGCATTTATGGTTCATAGTAAGTATCAAATCCATGAATGAACTATTAGCTTTAAGTTCCATAATTAGTTTTACCTCGCTCCTGAAGTAGCAGTGGGCAACAGTAAAATTGCTTGATCCTTTAGCACGTTTGCAGCCACTTACTGGAACAAATGTGTACCACTAGGTGAATTGCTCATTTATGTACCAATGTAAATGAATAAAATTTTAACCATTTTGCGACATTTTTTTAAAGGAATTTCATCGTTGGGGTAAATATTATCGTGCACCAATATTTTTTGCGTTTCTAATTAAGGATGAAAACTTATTCGATTTGTAAAGTCGATTTTTCAATTTTGTTTTCTACAACTTAACCAAATCAACTGTACGATCCATGCCAATGTAGTCAACGTGTTTAAATGACATCGTATGCGACGCAGTTGGAGTAAAGCATCCATGTACACACATGTGGCTCGCTGAAATGGCTTGAGATTTTGTTGGTCATGCGCAAATATCATATTCTCATTTACATCACATTTAATAAGCGTTTACTGCCAAAGTAAATTGCAATACGCCTAACAAATTCAGCTTTACCAGAAAAAATCAAATACTGTATCATGTGAATAGGTAGTGAAAGTTAATTTCATGTTCATAAAATTAGAACACACTCGTGTAACATACAGCTGCATTTCAAATTAAATACCTCATTTCCCAGGAGCTACGATTTGAAGTTTAGTATTTAATCTGTATTTGTTTCGCACAACGACCTAAATTATACATGTGTATAATTTCAGCATGCACGAAGTGCTACGCCTTTGCTAATGGATGAGCTATTTTTACAAAATGTAGTCGTGGTATTTTTCACTTGATGCAGTACTTAAACACAGCAAGGCAGTAGAAGTTCTCTGGAACGGTTGCTGCAAAGCGACATCCGCTAAGAAAAGTGTCGTCCTAAGTGTGATTTGTCATCATTCAACCGCCGTCGCCGCAGATGAACTCGTGAATTTTTAAACACCATCTTCCTCCCTGCAGAGTTCTGCAAGACGATGGTTGCTATAATAATGCTGAGCTACGCCAACATCGCGAAGCAAGAGCGATACTTCTGACGATACTCAGGGTCTAACCTCCATGCATTTCCACGGACGAATTTGTTAGGTTTGACACGAGCATTTGGAGGCTTCAAGCTATCCTGTCTCGATCATATTTCTTCCTGAAAAGTGTCACTTGTGAACAACACTGCCTCCTGAATTCAAATCCACATTTTTACTCCTACTTTAACTCCTGTTGAACTTATTCACAGGGTATCTTAACCTTCTGAATTTGATTAGAAAATGATTCGAATTTAAACATCATCATTGTTGTTTGCTCGCGGATTTTTCCTTAGCAAAAGCAAGCATTCTTTTGTGAAGTTCTTAAGAAAATCGCGTCTTTTCAAAAAGCTGACGCAATGTCCTAATTTTCCTTTACTTTTATCATGTTTTGAATAGGACACAGAGTTACTGAACCTAAAAAATATTGTTACGATGCTGCATGAAATTAGAAAAAATTTGACGAGCTGCTGGACATGAAAGCACCGCTGCCCTCACGGCAGTATTATGAAATATGACTTGGCTAACGAGGTCGGAAGGCGAATCATAATTTTTGATCCACTGCCAGAATTTTATGCAGAGTCAATCCTTAGTGAAGATGAGAAGGAGGCATCGAGGGAACGATATTTCTTCATTCAAAGCTGAGGGGTCAATATTGCTACCGTGGCGCGAGATTGAAAGCTAATAGAATTCTCAACTGTTGATAACTTTCACGCAAGGAATTATTCTTAGTTCTTAACTCCTTTCATTCTTTTATGCTTGCTGTACCACAGTCTAGCAAACGTATGGATCACATCTATTGGTAATTAACATAAAAGTTTTGATTTGGATTCTTCTTAGTCTAAATCATTTGAAAATGCATTGGAAATCAATCACTCGCATCCAAAAAATTGTATTGCTTCAGTTCAAGAAGAAGCTACAACGACGATCAATGGTCTCCTACTACAAAGCAATGTTTCTTAGCTCAACATGTGGAGTTTGGCTCTACCTCAAAGAAAATCCCTTAAAATCTCGTATCCAGACACCTTCCACTCGTCTCACGTCAAGAGTTTAACACTTCAAAGTCTCCTGCAACAATTCGCATCTTCTACAAGTCCTCACGATTAAACATTCACAGACCAACCCCGTTGAAATTAATTTGATCAAATTACGCTCGTCATTCACTTAGCCAGGCCCGAATAACACTCAAGGAGGGGAGGATAACTTGTCAAATTCTCTGTGTTCTCACTCGAAAGACGATCGCAATCCAGGGGATCAACTCGTTTTTGAGACTATAATTTGACAACTAACCCTTCCGAGTTGCCTTCCCCTGCTAAATGATGCAACATTTCGTGTCAACGTGTATGCTTGGATGGCTTTGCTGTTGAAACTTCAGTTCAGTTGCTGATCCCAAATGTTCCATGATAATAAACGATACAAAATGCATTTCTTCGTGCTGTCCTTAGGAAAGAAAATCCCTCAATCTTAAAAATAGCGTTTCTGCATTTCTGAAGAATTGGTTCGTTATTCGTCTCCCATGAAACTGACACTAGAAGGTCACCATTTTGATGCAATCGATCACAAAGACAACTTCCAATAGTGACAAGAGAAAAAAAACACAGCAGGAGACCTAGTTGTTTGAGCTCAAAAGTAAGGTGGAGAGCTGAAGGGATGGTTCAGGGGGAAGGCCAGCGTCAATTTTACATGAGATTACCCGAGCTCAGTGAGTCTGGACACTTGGTTTTACAGGGGAGACGGTGGGAGAATTACACTCCAATTTCCACAGGATAACAGCCTTTCGGGATCGTCTCAGAGATGGGCTTTTGGCTGGCGTCTTACAAAGAGGCTGCTTTCTACCATTTGTTTACAGTTATGGCGAGAGGTTTCGATGGAGGAGGGAAGCTTTGGCGTCGGCCTTGGTCGACGGTGCCTGATTGGAGAATTGGATGACTGGAGGATGTCGGAGGCGCAAAGGTTGCCACAGTTTTTGCAACTTCGATTGCTTGGATTGAGGAAAGTTTTATTGCGAAATAGAGAGCTTTGTTCGAGCAAGATGTTCCGTACCTGATTTCTTCGAGCTAGGAGCGACCTTGCAATTACGAAAGTTACGCTGCGAGAATTATTGAAAGAACTCTGTGAGGGAATTTCGAACTAATGCCAGCTCGGTTGTACATTTGAGCAAGAGTAGGATATACCCTCATAAGCCAACTTGATGAAAATTTTAGATCTTTTAGCTCATCAGCAAATCTATTCCAGTTTTAACAAGAGTTCTAGAAATTTGGCACCATGGAATGCAACTTAATCTTTTCAAACGAAATTCAAAAGAACTTTAAACGTATGAATTTACAATTTACAAACCATCAGTAGAGGAAGCTTTGAACTAAGCCTATCGTAAAAGAAACTCGCACACTTCGCGTATGAAATGACCATCATGTATCGTTAGGTCAAGCTAATCGCAAACTCGGATCCTCGCGCGTGTGCTTGTGCGGGTCTTAGAGGGTTACTTAAGAGATCGTAGCTCTCATCGTTTTTATTTCTCTTGTCTTGATAAGGAACGTGGTCTGGTCCCTAATGCAAAATGCATCGTTTTTATCTGCAGTAGCACTGCCCTAAAGAAGCGCTAATCCAGAGTAAGCTGTCCCTTCTGGCAGATAGAAGGAGCGCATCTTTATACTGATCAAGCCTATAATTACAGCAATGGATAGCGGCGTGCACCGATCTGGTCATTTTTGTTCAGACAAACAATGCCCAAGGCAGTCTTGTGACGAAATTGAGGCTTTTTTCATAAGCTCTGACCTGTATTGAAATTTTCCGTGTCATCCAAACTGTTCCATTTTTTGCCATAGAAGCCTAGCCAATGAAAATTCCTAGTTCGACTTTTTACTCAATTTTCCTCTAAAAACACTTCAGGGGAACATGAGTTTTCAATTTTTTTGTGTTTTATTACTGAACAGTGGCAGAGATAGGCAGCGCAGGCAAATGAAGTGTCTGCGGAAACATTCACCTTTACCAACGCAAGGTGGGGTTTCATGCACTCTCTCTAATTAAGAAAATGGCAATGATGAATATCCCTTGCGAAATTTATGTAGGGCGCTGTTTTGTGGTCATAGAGAGTCCCACAAGCGTTGTTGGCTTGATGGAAGCTAGGCGGAGGCCCCGCACAAACACGAGTAAGAGAGTGTACTATGTAGGTGAGAAGTAGCCTCTCACTTACGCACCTCATTTTCTAAAGTGGCTCCTAATGCCAGTATGGCGTTGGCGGGCCAGCACAGCACTGCGGCTTGTTCCAGACATGCTAGGTGTTCCATTCTCCCTCTGAATGCGCACTTCACAGTCCACTCGGTCCAAACATGCGTGACCTAAATTGCGATAACGACTTCATCTAATTTGAAACCGGTGAGCTGCTGAAGAGTGAACGAAGCCTACACCTCTGATGAATACTGACTGCGACCCGTGAGTATGCAAATAGGCGTTTAGAAAATAACGTTAGTTGATAGTGCAATGCTTAAAAGGATTTCTTAAAAGTCTCGCTCGGCTTTTCAAATTAAATGCACTCATATTCTGGTTGTGTTTTCCCTTTGTATGTGATGTCTGGAAAATTAAATAATTAACCCTTTGTCTCCTGACGGCTACTCCAGAGCTAAGATGCCTAGTGCTTCCAGCTTACGGAAATTGGCTAAACTTCAAGGTAAATCAACTAGTAGGGAAATATTTTGAACTAAGTGACAAAATAAAGACAATTTGAAGCACTCATGCAATAATATTTTTGGAGATTCCAGAAGCCTTGCGAAGCCTTGCGCGTGCAATTTGCACTTGATGTCCACTCAGTTTGAGTTTCATGGTCTTTGCAACACATGTAATACCTTTTGTACTTAACTTGAGCAAGTTTTGTAGTACGCACATTGATTTGCTGATAAGTTTTGCCAAAAATTGTAATTGATACTGTTTCTCCGGTTTTTCGACCATTTTTTAATTCGAATATTTGTTTCACCTAGCATACATAGTTAGAGAAGCATTTTTTTTTAAAAAGAAGCAAGCATCTACTTATGTAGAGAAAACCCACACTGAGGCAATTTCACGGATATTTCAATGTACTGACAACATTTATTCCTGAATACTTCTCCCTATGCTGTTTGAATTTTAGAACACAAAGGGTTAAGTCAAGGTGGCTCTTATAACCGTATTACTAGGGATCCGTCTGCTGCCAGTGAATGGACGAAAGTTTCGACTTTCGAGTCCAGCTTCTCACTGACCCTTGGTAGCTAATCAATTTGTCAGCACGCGAGACTGTAGAATCTTGTGTGTCTGGCACTTGGTTCGTTTATACAGCAAGTCTATGAGAGCGCTGGTGCTTTAAAAAATCATTTCGATACGGCAATACTTACTAAATAGAGGTGCGGTGGTTGAGGAATTAAGAGGGCTCTTAGAAATATTTTATTTCTAAAATGGGAGATAATTAAAACAATATGAGTTCTATTTTGATCCGCAAACACATATTCATAATGTTGATAATTGTGTGTGGCATTTCCTTCCCTGTCGAGCTGTATAGAAATACTTCTCAGAATTTGAAAGATTCATTATTATTGGTCTGGCGGGACATATCAGATCAAAAAAATATAGTCGCATCTCTTACGCACATAGAAGCACTGTTTCAGTTCCACAAATCCGGCTATGTGGGTCTAAAATAAATCTTAACTTATCTCCGTGAACCTAATGCTAAATGATTCAAACAATCAAGTAATTGAACAGATAAACTTAACAGATTAGTCATTTCAGAAACTAGTTCTTGAATAGTTTTAGTTAATGAACGTTGATGAAATATGCGGACTTATTTTTAGTGTTCCATACCAAGGTAAAGTATAAACGAACGTTTGACGAGCAGTATTTTTGGCCCTTGCACACACTACAAACTTCTGGGATCATGATCTCGTTCTACTCACACATTCAAGTTTTTTTTATTTTTTGCAAGCATTGTTCGTTCTTTAGAAAAACAGATATTTAGGG
>JACJUY010000298.1:268516-302088 GCA_014220935.1 Platorchestia sp. MABIK
CCTATTTTTTTCTGTCCCTTGAGATGAATTATTTGAATAAAAGATTTTTACTAAACGTTTCTGTCAACGCGCATCTATCAGTCGCACTTAATTTTGCAATATTTTCCTTAAACTCAGTTGATTTTGTTCATAATTGTAGAATAACTCTATTTCCACGAAGTATAATTTATGATTCACTTAGACGATGCACTTTCTTCCGCGGTACCCTCTTGTTATCCAGGAATAGCATAATACGAATATAAGTCAAAGAGTTGGATGAGTCCGAACGAACAACTATGTAGAACATTATCACTGCCTTAGAAGTATACATGATACGATTTAAACTCGCCACTCAATACTTTCCATGTTCGATTCCCTTGTACATACATATAACAAAACAAAGTTTGTTGTTTGACTGCCAACTCCCCTCAGGGAGGTACAACTATTGTATCTATGGGAATTATCTCTCTCAGAGGAAAAATGTGTGAGGGCCCGAGCTGAGAGTTAGGTAGGCCTTCTTCTTGTTGAAATAAAATATGTTTTGCTGTATTAAGGACCAGCTTTTTCGATTCACTGCTGTCTTGTTTTCCGCGCCGACCACTTTCTTCTTCGACTTTGATCTTGTTTCATAATATTCTTTCTCAACTTACTGTTTCTATGCCCCTTCTGCATAGATTCTGCGCTCCCTTCTCTATGGTAAATGGTAACTTCCTTTTTTCTCTCTTTGGATTGCCTTTGGTACGGATAGGTAGGCTTAAACTAACATGTAATCTGATCTAATTTGCTTTACTTTGTACTGACATTTTCTTCTTTGATTGAAATCGACTTCGTCTAATAAATGCTTAATATCTAATATAAGCGATCGGAATTTTCACATCATGTACAAAATTGCTCAGAAATTTAAATAATTGAGAAGTTGAACGTGACTTCCCATTCATAAATTTTTATTCAGTTTTTTAGATCCATGAATATTTTGCCTGCATTATATGTAATAATTCATTTGACTCCTCCGTGAACATCACGGACGCACATTTCGCTTAAATATGAAATCTTACATGTGCGTCAAAATTTAATGAATTACTACAAGGCCCACGAAAACAAGTGTTCCTCTCAGTTTTGAAAGACCAGGAGCTTCACGAAGGCACGAGAACGCTTGGATGTAGCGCCGTTTTGCTCAGTGTGCAGATGAAAGTTTTCGATGGAAGCATGTAGTACATCTGAACACATATTACGCTCGCCCTGTGGAAACATTCGTATTAATTATTATTACAGGATGTTTGCTGCTAAAAAGCTTAGGCTTAATTGAGATACTCGAATGTACGAGCACTTGTGATTGTTCCCCTATCTTACGATTCCTTTTGATGTTTTGGTTATCCGATTTCTTCGTCATGAGTCTCATGTTAAGGAGTCTTAGACATTAACAAAGGTCATGTTAGATTATCAGATATGCTGCTGTATCTGCTACACTCGTAATAAAAGCAATGTTCCTGTTCTATGATTTAAATGCAAGATGTTATTCTATTGAATTCATTGCTGTTGAATTACTTTTCTTTTTTATGTGGAAGGCGTGTGACATGAAATCAAAGCTTTAATCACTCGAAGAGCTAAATTCCCTTCTACGATTTACAACCTTGCTATGAAGGCTATACCTCGCATATAGAGTGATTCATATTTGCGTGTGCTGCTTGAGTTAGGCTCTGCTGTATCGTATGAGTTCATTATCATTTTTGGTACAGGCTTTACAAGTCTTGCAAGATGGCCGGCCGAACTCGATTTAACGTGACACTTTCTTTCTTCATCTGCTAATTTACAACTTCTTTTGCCGGCTTTGATAATCTGCAAATGATAACATTAACTTTGATGGTCGGCAAATTTGGGTTCCGCTATCAAGAGACTAATCAACAAGGAGCATGGGTGACCTCCGTTTTCGTTCCGTAAATTGTGCGATTTGAGTAAAATTGTGCCTTATTATGAAGTACAAAGCTTTACAAGTAATTTTCTGACATAGTGCTTTGTCAAACTAAACCTCCACGTGGATATCTGTGTTATCACTGCAGAATAAACTCGTCTTCACAATGCAGGTAGTCAACTTTCAGGAATTGGAGATCTAGCGTGTGGAACTCTTTGAAGTCGAGTTGTCACCTTAAAGGCTTACTGTCCATGCAGTGATTACTAAAATATTCTGCAGTTATATGTAAATAAAATGCGTCCTGATTTTAACTAATGCGACTACTGAACTTACAGTCCNGCTTTACAAGTAATTTTCTGACATAGTGCTTTGTCAAACTAAACCTCCACGTGGATATCTGTGTTATCACTGCAGAATAAACTCGTCTTCACAATGCAGGTAGTCAACTTTGAGGAATTGGAGATCTAGCGTGTGGAACTCTTTGAAGTCGAGTTGTCACCTTAAAGGCTTACTGTCCATGCAGTGATTACTAAAATATTCTGCAGTTATAAGTAAATAAAATGCGTCCTGATTTTAACTAATGCGACTACTGAACTTACAGTCCGTCGGTGCCGGAAAGATATGCAAAGATAGCTAAATATTAAATACTCGGCAGTTAGGTTCATTTAAAATGCGTCATAGTGGATTTTAGCTAATGCGTAACTACTTAGCTGCTAGTCTTTCATTGCTGGAGAGAAATGCATGAGGATTCTTTTATGTTTCGTAACTTAGCATACGTTAACCTCGAGCACCTACCTCCTGTAAAAACAAGTAAAAATTACTTCGATGCATTAGCTGTGTGCAACAGCAAAAATAATTTCAAGTATAGAATGTTGTTCATCGCGGCTGAAATGTTCTCGCTATCAAAATAGTTTGTAATTTACACGTTTTTGTATTTTGTGAGCTCTGTGCTCTAAGCAGTAATTATTCTGCTCTTAAATAATAAATGATTCGCAGAAAGCTTTTACGAATTTTAAAACTACCAATGTTGCTGTTGCTCGACTTGAAAGCTGAACAAAAAGAGCATGAAATATACTCTACTCTCGTATGTATGTTCTGATGTATCATCTTTTATTTAAAATATACGTGAATAGTCTTTCCTTGATGGGATTACGTGCTACTTTAATATGACCGAAAAGCTTGAAGGTTTTTACGTCTTTCAGTAAGAGGCTTTCACGACACTCTCAAACAGAAGCAAATTATCTTTCGATTTTTGTGCACGCGAAGCGTAGTTCAGATGGTAAACTTCAAATGACAGGAGTCAAAATAATCAGGAGCTCATTTTGCAACCAAATTCAGAGCTCATAAAGTGACATTTTATCATAACTGCTTGAGGTTCAGCCCTTGTCTTTCATGCCTGCTGAACATTCACTGGAATATTGACTGAGCACATTTCATAGTGCAGAATTCAGTGCTTACTTTACGGGAAAAGTTTTTATTAACCATGGAGTACAAGAACTTTTCTAGTTTTACACGAATCACCCTTTTCTTAGTGCAGATAAATTTAGGTTGAAATATCGAGGAAATCGCCCAAGGTGGAAGTGTTAAGGGTGTTAAGGGGAATAATTTAGTTATTTTGAACGCCGATACTATGGACAGAATAATCCTGAAGTACACCTGAACATGTGTGGAGATCCCATATATTGTTCAACTGTGTCAGTTTTATCTCAAGTTGAGCATGCCGTCGAGACGAAGATTACTTCATAGTTATCATAAGCAAGCCCTTTTTTCTCCTTAATGCTTGGAAGTGCAATTCATTTACAAGTTTGAGCTTTCTGATAAATCAATTTTTTAGTTTTCTTTTACTCCAATTTTCTTTTCTTTCGAAGAATTTATTGACGCATGAAGCCAACAAATACCTATCCTGAAAGTTCCCACAATTGAAATTTTTGGTAATCTATTCATTCCTTGTGGCATTATTCTGCAAGGTGTGTGGAACTGATCGTATCCATGCACGATCTGTGGTTAGTTGCAATTGAAACAATAAACTGCTAACACAAGGAAAATGCGCCTACTGGTGTAATTGCAACTAGAACGAACATTGAATCGAAATATCAGTTATAATGTGGTACTGGAGTAACTTTGATGCTGGTGATTACTCTCGCGAATGTATTCACATCAGGAAGATATCATTTCCTGCACCATTCTAAAAGTGCTCGCATCATGATTGGCGGTTGGGAGTTGAGGCAACACAACTTTTCCATGACCCCGAAAGTGACTGTCCGCATCACCGTTTGTCATAAATAAGCGCAGGATAATGAAAGAAATGCTTGAGAGGAGTGTTTTAAAATTGCTACATTATTCATGTGTTCCTTGCATCCCCGTGCAGCAAAATCGATGCTACCTCCTGAACTTCTCTTAATACCGTCAGATACTTAATAAATATTAAAGATACATAGCCAAAGCTTATGCGAACACCTTTCATGTCCTCTAAAAAATTTGCCTTGCGTAGGGTTTTCGGTACTTACGCTGTTTGGATTGTTGTGAATAAGGTAGCGACTCACGGATCCGATTTTTCATGTACCATTTGTGGACGAAACTTTATTTATTATTCTCTCTATTGGCAGAATCCTTTGAAGACAAACTCTACTGTTTTTTTTTTGCTTACACTCATAGTATATTTTGTTGGCTTTGTAAAGCAAATGAATTTTAATGAATAATTAAAAATTGTTCTGGCTTTGACCTCATCAGCCGCTTATTTTCACACCCAGAAAATAAAAAAAATCCGTGTCAGGAAAATTTAATTTTCTCCCCACTGAGCTGATTTTGATGAAGCTAAATTTTTTTTTTTTAGAAATTTGTTAAGATTCCTAGCAGCTGAGTGCGAGACTTTAAGCTGAAAGATTAAGCTGCTTTGACTTCTAGGTTACTTGAGTATTCTGTTTGCAGTCAGACGCGGGACTTTACTGGGCTCAAAAAACTTTGAAGGCTTTAAAAAAAGATCAAAATGACTACATCGGGCTTGAAACGCGTGTGAAGAAATGAGCGATATCCGCACGTTATTCTCTACAACGCAATATACGCACCAAGATGCGTGAAATGTTGCGCAATACCTTCAGTGGAAAGCGGAGCAAACAAACTCGGGAAATATTTGAAGGGTCTGAGTTTCCAACCAAATTGATTAATACCTGCATCATCTTAACTTCGGCGTTGCAACGCTACAGCGATGCTTTGTTTTGAGGTTTACTTGTACGTTGCGCAATGGTCGCTCGGAAGATTTTTGATCAATTTCATTAGATACCCTGAAAATTTCGAAGATGAATAAGCAATAGTTTTCCTTTTCCGTTGTACAGGGTGGCGCATAAGTAGCGCACCATTTTGAAGGTAAATTTTAAAGATTTATTACCGCAATCTACACTAGCTATCTGTAGACAGGATACGACAAGTAAATAAACTTTAACAGTTCCTCCATCGCTTGCAATTAACCCTATCGTTATACCTTTCATAGTTTATTTATAATTAATTTTTTAAGAGTGCGTTACTTATGCGCCACCCTATATCAGGTTTGCTTTTGGCTTGTTTTTTTGGTTTTTGTTTTTTATTTATTTCTAATTTTTTTTTCGTTTGTTTGTTTGGGTGTCGCTCTGTAAACTAGAAACCTGGAAATTGTCTAATGACTGCAACTTTTAACTTTTGCAAGTTTAAATTCCTTAATAATGCTTGAATTTTACTGTGATATCGGGACACAAGTTCGACGAAACCGAAAAAAGAAAACTGCAGATTTTAGAAAAGAAAACTGCAGACAAGCAAATCCTGTATTTTTAACTCCGCGGATGCATTACCTGAAAATTTTTCTCGCTCCTTACATTGTTTTCAAGAACTGATCGCTAGACCTCCACGCTACTCGGTCACGAAGCCATTGCAGCATCGGATATTTGTGAGATGACCAAAAAAGAATTTAGAGCGTTTAAATATATTGCTATGAACAACAGTTCTTTTGTAGTCATCTTTGTTTCATCGTGCATTGTAAGTTGAATGCTGCAGGTAGGTTTCTCCTGAACTCACTCAGCGGCACTTACTATCGTTCTACTTTGAGTAAGTTATTATTGATGGAGCTGATGATTATCTCATTTAGCAATTCGACTGCAACGTGAGCTACCGGTGGTACACGGAGGGGATTTTCATAATGCTACTGACCGACCAGTAGTCACTAACTCAAATTTTATTAACGCTCAATCAAAACTGAATGAAGGCACGATCCAGTTAATGTTACCTATTTTCAACATTGCTCATTACAATTGACTTTAAATTTGAGTTGAATGTTGAACTTCAATTTTGCCAGCCACAGTCAGAGTGTTAATCAACGAACGTTTGAGCCTCAGCTGCCAAGCGGTGAAGCAGCCTGGCCTCTGTGGACTGCGAACTGGGAATCTCTTATTCTACGGGGGACGTTCTTGTAGCATATGTATACATATATATATATATATGTATATCACATTCTGATCTATGAAGAAGTTGCACCATTTTTTCACGGGTCCCGTCATGATAATCTTGAAATTTAACTGTACCATCTCCCAGCATTTTAAATTAATTGCCTTCACACTTTTAGAGGTTTTAACCGTGATCTTACTTACCTATTTCTAATAGCCTCTCTGCAACACCACTCATGAATAATACGAAATATATGCTATGAGTACTATACTCCTTCTCTAAAATGACACGAGAAAATTTACATTTTTTTGACATTATGAACAACCTAGCCATAGCTTGTCAAAAGAATAATACTATTGTATCTATTTGAATCAGGGCTTACCGAAGGAGATGTGAGGTCCCGAGGTGAAGGTTAGAGAGGCCTGCCTCTTGTTGAAATAGAACGGTTTGGTGATTTTGTTTTGTTACGGACAACTTTTTTTGATTCGCTGTTGCCCTTTAAACTGTAATTTGTTACTTTTTTAAACTCTTATCTTGTTTCACAAGCTTTAAATGTTGCTGTTTTTCTACTTCGAATATTTTGAACTCTGAATAATCTGCTTTACAGTCATTTACCATGCTTGCGGTATTCTCAAGTCTTTGTTACATTTCGATTGGCATGTGCATGCTTTCAATTTAGCGCTTACTATTGAACAAGATTCTCAAATAGAAGTAGTTTGTATTACATCCCTCATTTCTGTGCTTTTCATTTCAGGCTTGAGTACTAAAAAGATGTCGAACCCATAAAAATGAAATTATTGGTATCGTCAGAGTCACATGCCACTAATGTAAGACATCGTGCGTTTGAGCCGAGGCCGCTCACGATCTACATTCATGAACCCTTTATTATTCAGTCTTCTGGTCCTGTTACTATCGCCAAAGTTGAAAGATAATTTGCTTTGTTCTTTGGAACGAGTGAAACTGTTGCTCAAGAGCCATTCGTCTCTGAACTCATTAGGGAGTTCATTTATTAGGAAGACCGTGCAAGTTTACTGACAATACGCACTCGTCGGGGCGGATCTTTGACGAACTTAGTCGACGGTGTTCGTGCTCTGCCCTGTCTTTTATCGCCCGCTATCTTGCGCGTTTTTGCTGCTCAATATTGTTGCGTTTGTTTCGCATGTATACATACTTACGTTTGTCTTGCCTCGTGTGTTATTTTGGCTCTCTCACCAGACAAACTTAGCTTCCAATTACAGGTTGATAAGTAGGGAGAGCAGTTGAAAATATACGGCCAGTTCAATTTGCGTTACAACATTTGTCATCACATCCTTTATTTCATATGACAGGCTATTGTTACACCCATAAGTTGATTACCATAGTTTCAAATCACAGGTTGAATTTGGTAGGAAAATTTAAAGCTTAGTCATTTTTTTAAGCTAGATTATATAATTATGGCTGATTGTCGTTGAACCTGATTACACTACAATTATACAGAAAACCTTAAATGGCTCATAGTTATTCAATCCTTCTGTTTTATTAACATTAATATGAATGATTGTCTCACGTGTGGAAACCAGTTGGCTAAGTCAAAGCGAACGTAGAAATGTTCTGTAAATTAACATTGTAATATTTTTATTGATTTCAATTAATTCAAATCCGTTCAAATACAACCATAGGCCATTACCTTCGTCGACGGTAATTTTAGGGGATTGAAAATTTACCTAAAGTTTTGAAATCGAAAAAAAATAATTTTCTGTCACTGAAATTCCAATGGTTTAGATTCTTGTCGATAGCTTCCATTTCGAAAAAAAAATTCCAATCTCAATCTCTAGGGAAAATATTGTTAGGTTACGACAGCTTTTGTCTTTCGCGTCTGCTTTGCGGTTCTCAATTTTCATACCTTCTTCGCTACCTCTTCGCTTTAAATTGCACCTACCACGTTGAAAGAAATCTACTTAACGTAGATGTTCTCTTCATTTTAATATATCCGGACAGGATGTGTTATGGTAGTCAGGATACAGCTTGACATGACAACGCTCAAGCAAGCGAGACAGCCAGACGGACTGGCTGCTGCGTCGAGCGTGTGAAGGCCGGATTTGCGTGCTCAGCGCCTCTTACTGTCACAATGAGGGCATCATCAATTCCCATCTCTTTCACTATAATGGTCCTTTGTTTGGCCACCTAAAAATCCACCTTCTCAAATATTGCCCGAGCAAATGATGTTCAGCATGGACACAAATTACTGGATTTATGTAAAAACAACGGTAATGCAGGAAAATTTTGCGAGCGACAATGACAAAGTGTCAGCGGTGCTTGGGGAGAGTGTGCAGAGGCTGACCCTTTTGTTTCGGTCGTGGTTGCGGAGCTTTGTGTACTGGTCTCTTAAGTGATTATTATTTATGTGCGCAAACAAACCTTAATAGCTCGCAGTACCAAACTGCACACGCCTCCAATTTATATACCTTCGTGGTGCGCTGATTGCCTCTAAAATGGAAGCGATTATTGAAGGTATTCGTACATCTGCTAAACCTATGCCGAACCGAGGTATAGCTTTCCTAGTGAATGTTGGATTCTATCTGTGAAAAACTGCTCAAGTATTATTCTGTAGGATAAAACAGTGTCTAGGGCAGAGGAAAAAACGTATACAGGAAAATGATCTATGCATTGTACTCAGCCTGTGTGAAGTGCATCTCCTCATGAATTTAAAGATGTTATACACTTGACTTGCATTAGCAACTAAGCAAATCTGTTTAATGGCGGATATTTTGGATTCCAAATTTTCATTTATTCATTGAATTTGGTATGTATGCGTTTCATTGTATCTTGTTACATTTTACTGCCCTAAGTGAGATGAGTCGGGCAAAGCACGATGAATGCACTCCAGAAAATTAGGAGCCATCACTCTGCACAGTTCTGTAAGTATTCTTATTACTCGATGCAGTAAAGATGTTAGGCTTTTAAGTTGCGTATCTGCGTTACGGAAAAAAGAGTATTCTGTACATATCCTTGATACACGGCGTAATGAAGAATTTAAGTCTTTATGTTTCGCATTTATGTTCTGAAAAAAACTTAATTCAATACATTTACTTGATATACGGTGAAATAAGCAATATGCGTTTATGTCGTGGATCTATATTACGAGAACGACCGCGTCGTTATTTATGTAGAGACTCCTTGTTTCTATTGGAAATAAAATGTGTTTCTTTCTTTCTTTCTTTTTTTCTAACGGTGATGATCTAACCCATAATTTTGACTCGTATGATCACATTTTATCATTTATCGAACAGCGTGTGTGATATGCGCTGCTTTACGACGCGTAATTGTTGCCAGAGTAAAGGAACACTCATGATGAACTTACGGTGATGTCTTTAGCGCAACTCGTGAAATAAAGAACACTTGTTTATTAGTCCATTACTCAACAGGTCGCTGAAAGTTGAAAAAATTTGAAAAATATCCATTACATTTGACTTTACTTTTCCCTCGTCAAAATATTTCTCTCATTACAGAAAAAAAAAATTTTTTTTTCTAAGAAAAAGCTCACTTCTGAAAGTAAACTTGACGTTCAACGTTTATGCGTCAGACACTACCTCACTCAATTATAAAATAGAATAATGATGGTTAAAGTAATGAAATTTTTTAATAGTCCTCAAACAAAAACTGGTGACTATTGGAAGGAGATGAATTTTTATCTATAGAACTGATCAGTTCTCGCAGATTTTTGTTCAGCGCTCACTCCAGCTTCTCTAGCCGTCCATCAATATGATCAAAATCATGTCGGTTCTCGCGAACACGAAATTTTTTCCTGTGTGCTGCACTTAGGCGCCAAGAAAGGTTCCGAAATGCTGCATATCATCGCGCCGGCTCTCACAAAACCCATTGAATTTGCGAGAAGGCGGAGTGCGCTTGCAAATCCCAAGGTGGTATTTCATCAACTCACAGGCTGGAATTGAATTCGCTACTGACGGTGGGCAGGTCTTGTTGGGGTCTGCAGCACAAATTAGCCTAGCAAAGCCCGTTGAAAAGTATCTGCTGGAGAAACGTTAAAACAGCGCTCGGGAGGGACGAACCTCCGGAATGTGTGGTGCCTACGATACAGGAGGGACCCATCTCATTACCCTCCCTCTCTCCCTCCCTCCTTCCCTCCTCTTCACTCTCCAGCTTCTCATAAATTGAGTCTTTCTTATCGTGCATCACTATCTGTATTCAAATGAGCAGCGCTCAAGGAGGTTAAAAATAATTTTATGAAATGTATGGAACATCCTTACTCGAAACCCTATTTTTAATTACCGTGTCCGTGAGAAGAAACAGAAAGACAAGTCCTATCGCAACATAATGTCGTCTTTTCTAATTTCAAGCATGAATGACTTTTTGGGTAGTAATTGAAAGTGGCAGTGATGTCATACTTAGCAGCTGATTTACTTGACATTAAATGTGTGTCCTGTCATTTAATAATTAATTAATTACTCATGAACTTGTATTTCATGTAGAACAACCCTTTCAGTATGTTTCATGTAACCACAAACGCAGATTTATTCATCTGTAAACACATACGTTTAATTACTATTCTGCTGTGAGGAAGTTAGAACAAATTCCAGCCCTTAGCAGGACCAACACGAAGAGCTTCGAAGTGGTTCTGAGGCACCGTACCCTCAGCAGAAGCATGTCCATATGTTTAGATGTTTAGTTCGTACGCTGCAAATCGCATTAGGGCGGCATCTTAGCTGTGCACTACAACTCAGTGTAACTTGCATCACGCTGCTCGAGTTGGGCCGAGAACTTTGATGGCTTTAACGCCGCTGTCTCCTCGGGACATGATACAGCTTGCTCTAGTATATCGAACTTCACTACAGCGCTCTCAAATGTTATAATCACGGAGGTTTTCTTTAGTCTTGCTGCGTAGTGTAGTCCCGTTTGGCCTTCGTGTTTGATAGGGAGAATTTGTTTTATAGGAGTGAGGTGCTTAACTGACGCTTAAAGTAAGAATGAAAAAGCAAGACAGATCGACTAGCAAAAATCTAGGGCTTTTCTTTATTCATTATTCGTGTTATTCACTTCTTGAACATGGGTAATAATATTTTATTGACATTTTGACAGTGACGTGACCCACCGGTGGTCACTGAGGGGATTTTCATTATGCTGCTGACCGAACAGCAGTCACCGACTTGATTTCCACAAAAACCAAATGGAAGCACGATCTAATTGATGTTCATTTGTATATCCAAAATTGAAAATTAAAATTAATTCTAATATGAGTTGAATATTTAACGTCACTTAAACCCGCCGCAATTAATGTGTTAAACCTAGTTAGTTAGCACTTGAATAGCATTTGAATAATATTTTAATGTTGATCTGAACATTTGTTTAATAAATTAATAGGGAAACTGGATATGTTTGAGGAAACCATTTGTAAATTTGACAAAAAAAATATGACAAGAAAGCCTTTCAATGAATATTAAAATTCGTCGGAAGAATTTGATTACCTACTAAAATCAAATGATAATTAACTATTTAATCGAAGATTATAACACACATATACTAAGTACCTATTACTTGATTACACGGGCATAGAACACACGACATACCTCGAGTGTCTCCTCTGCAACATTTACTTGCATTTGCCGGTGCCGCGAGAGGAGTGCAGCGAAGGCGCTCCTGAAGCTCTCGCTGCAGAGCATTCGCCGCCCAAATTGGTGGTGCAAATGAAGAATCATTGAAAAAATGACACGAGTCTAGGTTTCAACTTCTTCTGTAGATTTATGATCGCCATTGTCATTTTCAGCATCAAAAATAGCTTTTTGTCTAGGTTCTTCTCTAAAGCCAGCGCTCAATTGTCCCCTTATTCCCATTCCAAGTCCCCTTTAGGGTGCAAAAACTCTTTTGTTTACGATAGCTGAGGACATTTTTCTCATTAGAAATTACTCGACACAATGGACGCGCCTGCTCATGGCAATAAAAATTACACTTGCAAATTCGCACCAGCGCTAATGATTGTCTCTAAGAACTTGCGCGCACGATGAATAGATGGAAGCAGCTTTCGACCAACTCTGGGGTACCATGTGCTTTCACCATCTTCTCAGATGCAACACCATAGTCATACTCATGCTGTAAGGCGCCAGCTGTTCAACCGGCGTGGTTAAATAAGCTTTGCTTCAGTTGCAGCAAGTTCAGCAAAAAAAAAGAAAAACCTTGTTTCTGGAATGGCCGTTTCTTTTTCTTTTTGTGTGCGGGTATTTGTAAGCGCGTGTTGCTAGAAGTGCAATTTGGTCAATGCTGCAAGTAAAGCGATGATTGAAGCAATGAAAAATGTACTAACTCAAAGAAGGGTTAATCTTTTAGTATCAGTTCAGAGAGCACACTGCTCAGATATTAAGGCAGAATGGAGTAAAATCCGTAGGCTTCTGGGCTAGTCTTTATTATTCTAGATTGTCACATTTGTGTTCTTTCAAATCAACAACTCTGCTCAGTGAACATTTACATCTGATATGAACAAAGCTTGCCACTTATGAGCGTAATTTATCTACTAAAGTAATTATTTAATAACTTTTAGATTTGCTATCCTTCTAGAGCTTCATAGCTACAGCGACAGAAGAGAAGCTTAAGGAAATTTTTTTCGAAAAATTAAATGTTATGTTAGAATACGTATTTTTTTTCGTAAATTTTCTAATCATAGATTATAAAATTAAAAATAAATAAAAATAATTAAATAATTTGTAAGGAACTGCCTACAGGAACAGTTAATCATTTCTATTCATTTTCTTTATTTTTTCTAAAATTGTCATTTTGTTCATTAATGTACTCCGGTGACACAGGAATCAGCAGTTTATTTTAAAAGGCAGCTGTCAATTTTTCTTACTTCGTCTCTCCAAATAAGTTTACCACATTCATCCCTTTTTTTTTTGTTTGATGAAGATAACACTATTTTCGATGTTGAAACAGGTTGTGTAGAACAGTATTCAAACACAGAAACTAATTTTTGGCGTCTTATTTCAGATTTAGAAATTTTCGTCATCCTTTAGTCATGAAGATTTCTTATTTTTAAATTGATGCATGCTGTGTAAAACCCCATTCAAAAATAGAAACATGGCTTTGGTGTCTCATTCCAGTGCTCTTAACTTCCGTCAACCTTATACTGTTTTCTAACTCAGCTCCTTGCATAATGAGCATGTCGTTGCACAAAGAATTTGGAGTACGTGAGTTGCCTTTTTGGTGCGCAATTGCCTGTGCCGCTCCGATGCTTCCATTAGACACCAAGTGCGATGCAGGCGCTTACTGCAGCAATCCTTTTCCAAGCAAAAACTTGTACTAAAATCAGCAGCCAAAGAATCCATTTGGACAAACATTGGCCTTTAATTCGACTCAAAGCAATGAGCAAAAAACATTAATTATCAATTAGGGACAGGCTAATGTTCCATTTCAAAAGCTTTCAAGTGCTAATGAAAAACCTATGCTTTGAAATTGGGATGAGCAGTCTGACCCTTCGGAAATTATTTGTTCAGGGGTGATCGCTTGCGCTCAACCGTTCATAAATTATACGAAAATAATCTGTTGGCGTACAATTTGAAGTTTAACTGCAATTAGAGTTGAGGAAAATTTATGTTCGCTGTCAGAGAATCCATTTTAAAAGAGAATTGTTTAATCATCTTTTTAAAATTACTCATCTGAATTTTAAGAAAAAAAACAATTTTACTGTTTCACATCATTTATTGTGTTCAACAGTTGAGGATGAAAATGAAGTTCTTACAGTAAAAGAGTTTGTGAGGGGCGTCTGAAATATCTAAAACTTTCTAAGATTTTGCTAAATTCATTGATTGAAACTAATACCTCAAATTTCAAAATGCAGTTTCAAATCAAAAGCTTCGTTATTTTCAAAATCTTTTGGTCTTAGACTGCCTGGTATAGATTTTCGGCTCTAGGAGTACTTCTAACTTAACATATAACTGAACCTCTGTTTGCCTGAACAATAGACAAAGTGAGCGTTTTCCGTGAATTTTACTAACCTGGAGTGTGCCGCCACGCAGCCATGTTGTCACCGGCCCGTGATTTACGCGTCGAACGATTCTTTTTGTTGCAGCATCATCACTTTTCCATGGAAGCCTCAACTGGAGATGATTTTCTGGCGACCGCAGTTTTACGGGGACAACTAAATCCTGTGCTGGATCTATATTAACACTCGTACAAGTACTAAACCAGAAATATTTCCGTGTACCAGAAATGAATTGTCAAATGGCACTCCTCAAAATAATTATATCTGAAGAAATTTCTCTCTCTCTCTCTGTAGCTTAGAAATAACCCCAGGAGCCATTGCGCTCTGAAATTCTTTCATTTCTAACCAAGTTCTTTGAGTTATTTGCATGGAATCGTCAGAATTTTCAAATAAATTTTGCTTATTCATTCCATAGCAGAACAAAATGAAGTTTTACAGCACCTAGATTAAAAAATATCGCTGTCATGTCTAGCGCGAGCATTCTTCTGACTTAAATCCTGGTGAGAACTGCTGTCTCCGTATGCAATAAATATTGTGCAGCGATTAAGGTTTGTCACCCAGAATGGTTTAAAGAAGCGTGGAAGGCGTCTGTTGAATCATTCCCTGTTCCATATACTCGCATTCATCAAGGCCATCGTTCGGGGCGCGGCGCATCGTTAACAGTTGTCGGGACCAACGGCCGCAGTATCCGCCAATAAAACTCCTCACACCCTTAGACATTCGCAATAACATGCGTAGCGATATCAGCAATAACACTTGCAATAAGGGTAAGCGTAACAGGAGCACCAACAGCTGTAGCACAGCAATAAGAGCAATCTTGACACACTCACAAAACAAAGGCCTTGCAAAACAAATATATTTGAGCTCTGATGAGAGACGTTACAAGGGAGTGACAAGCGTATAAGTTTCGACACATTCGTTCGATATTTTGAGATATACTGAATGGATCGTAATTTAGCGCTGCTATATAGCTGTGGGTTAGTGCAAAAATAGTGTCCGAATTTCAGAACGGATGCTTAAAATTAGATTTATCATTTATTTGCATTCTGTTACATGTGTAAGATTTTTCTTCGGCTAAACTAAACGATTTTCTTTAAGAGTATCTCTATTACGTTCATATTTTTCGTAAATATTCGCATCCATGTTTGTCCGGTACAAAAATTACATAAGAAATATGCTACTGTGCCAGTTTCTAAGAGGTGTTAATGCAAGTGCGGTAACAAAATCTATTCAGAACACTAATGGGGATGATGTAATAAATGAAAGGAAATCCAGGAATAAGTTTTCTCGTTTTCGAAGTGACGATTTTACTTTGAAAGATAAAGCGAAAAGGTCACCCAAAAGCACTTGATTCCGATCAGTTGAATGTTCTAGTGTTCGAGAATTCTACTGTTACCAACACAAATTGTTCATTCATTGTTCTTTGTTAGGGTATTGGTAAAAAAATATAGAAGCTATAGACGAAGGTTATCGTCATACTTTAATAGTACAAACTTTAAATTATTCGCAAACGAACTAAACATTCATTTTGAGCTTACATTTAATCCTCTTTAATTCTTCTGTACGCCCGGAATAGATGAATTCAAATTACCACGAAACACAGCAACATTTCCCCCTCAAAAACGTGGTTTAGGTGCATTTTGTGTTCTTCTGTTCATCGGTGTTCGGAAGCCACATTACTCAAGGCGCAAGACTAAAATTATTGGGCACATCGTAATGCGGGACAGCGCCTTTCTGACGACCTTCTCAAAGTTGATCGTATAATTTGGCGAGCAGCAGAGCTCGGCTCCTGCCCAATGACGCGCCAACACCCTATGCATTTAAATGACACTCTTTCACGTCAAGAGCATTGTTAACGAAGCAAAAACCTTCACGAATAGTCTTTCAAATGACATGCCTGCGTTGTTTCCCCGTCAGTCGCTTCAGTACGACCACATTCGTGACAATTTGTTTCGTTATTGAGCATTTTTTCAGCATATTCACATGCTCTTCTCCAGAGTTATGCAATTCTTCATATTGCATGAACGTTTGTCATCGTTTGGTAGAAAGTAAACGGGTTTTGAAAATTTTGGGAATTGGTTTATTTTCATATCTCCTGTCGCTGTCAATCAGCATGCGTGGCTGACGATATTTACAAGATGAAGTGTCGCCGTTTCTGCAGACTAGAAAATCAAAAATATACTAATCTGTGCTTTTAACGTGGTCCTATCAATTATTTTGAACTATTAAAACAAGCCCTCTAATAAGACTCTATTTTTACTTAGTCGGAATTGAGCGTCAAACCATTAAGGAAACTATAACCATAAATTTTCAGTTCGCTACAATTACCCTTCTTCAAAAGCCAATCACGAAATTTCACTTCAGTTCGTATTGTATGTTCGAATTCTAAATATTTATTAACCCTATCACTAGTCTTTGAGGAAAAATGTTCTTGTATACTGGACAACTAACATTTTACAGCTTCGTAATTCTCAAGACCCAAGAACCGTGATCTTTTTATGAACGCCATCCAGGGCCCAATTGAAAAGTTGAATGAGCAATTGAATGTCTAATTCAAGTTTCATTTTAAGCCGTTTCACGTACAGAAATCCACGTCGCTGTTGGCTGGAAAACTACGCAGCACAACAATAACAAAACACCCAAACTATGCAATTGCTATCTTTTTTAAAAGTGGAGTCGGTCGTGTGGGTGCTCTAAAACTCTTCCTGGGCTCGTTTGGTAGCGCTTGCTCGCCTTATCTCTGCAAAATGTCGGCCAGACAACGACAGAACAAGTTTCCTTGGGTCTGACTCTAGTGCGGGCCTTATGTATCTAGGCCCATCCAAGGATTGCTAAGAAAATGAAAGCAAAAAACAAGCTGTATGGAGAGATCTGGGATTCTGTGAAGTAAGGGTCTTATGGAAAGATTAATTGTGGAAATTTTTTGTGGGAAAGTTTTGAACTGTTAAAATTTTGTCATCCTAATTACATACCGAACTTCTAGTTGCAGAAATTATATGGCTGACCAGTCATCACCAATACTTTTATCAGATATTCTTTATTATTTTCAATAAATTAAAGCCTAGAACTCATTCAAAAAATCATTTACTATGGATACTTTTTTCACCGTAGGTTATACAATATACATGTCTTGAAGTCTTAAATGTCGTGTGGTTCTTCGATTAGGTTAAATCATATGTTCAACGTCTAACGAAAGATCACATCGAGATGGAGCTTTTGAGTCTCTCGAGCGATGGTTTTCAACTGCCCGCTTCATTTCAGAGCAATCTCACTGATAATTCCGAGGCTCCGTAGCTGTGCCTTGAAAGACGAGCTTTATAGCGCGCGTAAAGTTTTTAATTCACGACCGTGACAGACGATAGCAAACCTCCGTTCACAGAGCTAACGAGGCGTGGCCCGACCGTGCATGCAACACTTCTCTGCATGGCATGCAGCAACACGCAGATGTTTCCCTTCTGTGCATCAGGGTAGACAGGGACACGAAAGAACTGTAAGTTATTTGTTCGCTCATCCCGAGCATGGAACACGAGTAGGAATGACAAAAATTGTGATAGGGAGTTGAAAGATGATTCAGAACGGGATACGAATGAGCGTGTAACTTATCGTGTCACTAAGCCAGGGTTTGGTGTGTGTTTGATTGAGAGTTGGTTGCGAACGTTTGGTGGACAGCTTTTGAACTGTGAACCATTTTATAATGACGCTGTTACATTTTACTCACACATCATAACATGCGACGCGCATTGTCATAATTTTTACTCACATTCCACAAAATTCTTTCGTGAACGAATGAAACGACAACTTTTAACTCACTGAAAAATCTCCTCCTCATGGAGCATGGATGGGCAATAGGCTTAGGTTAGTTAGATGTGTCTATCTTATGCTATGGGGACCGGCGCCTCAAGGGGGGATACTGTTAGGTTACCTCAGCTAAAGATTCTGTGATTCGTGCCTACTTTGCCTCTTTCAGTTTCCATGCTTTCTCCGATACCTCTTCTTTGTTTTTCATCCTCTTCCTTCCTAACTTACTGTTTCTATGTACAAAATATCATGTGTGGGAACACAACTCGTGCTTAGATTCCATATGGAAGCCATTATTGGTTTCTTCTTTTGGCTATCTTGAGAACGTCTATGATGTGGTTAGAAAGTTTTAAGCTAACTGTAACAATAAAAGTACTAACATGCCAAATTGCCTCAAAATAAATCAGGTAAATATAAATTTTACAATGCCCCAAATCACTTCACACAACAACGAACGAGTTCAAATATTCATTTCTGCTGAAACTGAAAGCTGAAAATTAGGAAATTTGAAGGCATGAATTAGAACCGTACATTCTTTGCGCAAGAATGAAGAACCAATAAGGTGGGCTATGCAGAAAGAAGTTGCAGAGTCAGCGTTTCTCATGGTTTGATAAATGGGCGGACATGTGCTGGATCACCAAGTAGAAACTCAGCTCGCTATATTGGAACACTGAGTGCGGCCAAATAAAATATCAGACTTGTTTGTTGTTTCCGTAGCATTGGAAGGTGCGGGGTTGAAGAGGAACAAACTCGTCTGGATCGCATCGCCGGTGGTTGCTGACTCTAAGGCAGAATCCGAGACATGTTTGTGATGTTTTCCGTTATGTCCTTCGAAGCTAGACCTTTGCCTTATTTTATGAGATACTCTATGGGCTTAACACCTTAAAACCACATTGTAAATATTATTAGGTGGTACAAGACCTGTGATTTGTACGATGCTCGATAAGAAAGCTTAAAAATTAATGTGCAAGTTTTGTCTCTCGACGACTAGGAGTTGAAAATATTTTCAACTAACAAAGCAGTTTACTAATTCTTTTTGTTTAATACTGACAGAAGATAAACTATCGAAAGGCGTTGTGATACCAAGCTTGCATGGCTTAATTATATTTTTCAAGGTTAGTCAAATCTAGGTTAAGTGAGATGAAACACGTTGATGAACTACTTGTATTCGAATTGTGCTCTATTTCAATGCGGTTAACTCGTTTACAACTTGCCTTGAGTCATGAATGCTTGCGAATAACCATTCAAATTTTTACGTATTTTTCTGCAGCACGATTATAAGAATCAAATTGTCTACGCTAGGAAGATGATTTATAAGTTACAAGTCCTAATTTTTGGTTGGAAGAACTTTCTGAGTTTAAGTAACTTCAAATTATCCACTGTGCCTTTGTTTCCCATCCGAACAAAACGGAGACTCCACTTCGCATCCTGCAGCATATATAGTTAGGCCCAAAATGTAAAAAGTGATCAGTAAAAGATTTGAGTGTTCATCTATTTCATTTTATCGTCATCGGAACTGAACTAACACTTGCACATTTTTCTTGTTTACATTACAACTTCGCAGAATATAATGTGTGAGCTTGTTTTTGATGTTTGAACTATGAGTGTTTTCTGTTATTACGGATTCATGGAGCTAAATTATGCTTTTTCGGTAGTTCCAGATGGTGATTTTCTGTAGTTACAAATTGCATGGTGATCAATTTCGCCTTTCTATGGTGGCGAATTACACAGAAGTAAATTCGAGCGCCAACAACTTAGCCGAACGCTGAAAGCTAGTGATGCTTGAGGGCAGCCGGTGGTAGGGAGAGTACTTCTCCTTCTCGAGGCCTTCGCTCGTTCGTCTCCTTCATCTAATTGATAATAAACGCGCCGTAGTGCTCTGAGATTGCCTATGCCGTGCTTGAGTCCTACGATTAATCCTCTTATATGCAGTGGCAGAAGATGCAACGCACGTACGAAACTTGCTGCGACGCCTGCGGGCCGCGCCAGGTGCGCTTGATGGCTGTCAAGGAGGAGACCGAATGTGTGCGTTAGAGACTCATGGCCGGCGGTACCATTAGACGCTTCAATAATCTCCCTTCTCTCCTTGTAGCCTGAAAATTGCTCAAAAGTAAGCGTTCACTTCATCCACGCACGAGCTTCAAATGCCTTCAAATTTGTAGGTGGTCTAGAGATCGTGTTTGTCTTGCGTCTAGTAAAGGAGGAAAGTATTCCAAGTTAAACGAACCGTTGAAGATTGATTTTTAAAATATTTAGCATTTTGTTCGCTTCTGTCGTTTTATGAACAACTGCATCGAGTCTATCCACTTTTTCGTCTCATTCTTTGTCGTATAAAGGTTTGTAAAATAGATGCATTTGCACGCACAAACATCTCATTAAAGTATTCCGCATCGGAATATTATACATTATTTGTTGCCTCATTTCAACTTCTCATCTTTCTGTTTCCTACGCTTAATGAATGAAGCATTTTGTCTGTTCATTATGATCATGGGTTTTCCAAGTCATTGAGAAACAGTCTTCAACTCCATCACTAGTCGCTCCGTTCATTTAAGCTGATTATGATATTTTTTTTTTTTCGCCATGAAATTACCGACCCGGGTATAGATATTTGAAAACGTTATCCAACCCATAGCTTTCTCGCCTAAATTTGTGTCTTTTGCCTTAACTTTTCCTCGCTGCACAACATCATTTACAAATATAAATTATAGGAAGAATTCAGCAGCCTCATAAGCTAATTGTGAACGTTAAGTTCATGTTTTTTGCAATGTTACAACCCATAGATGTGTGTTTTAAATCCTCTTGGCAAATTCAATTATCTCTGGTGGGAAACTGTATTCGTGAAATTGTAATAACGATTGGCACTTTTACTCTTAAAATACTTTTGAAACAGAAGCTCAGAATACTTTTTAAACAAGCTTCTTAGGATTGAAAAATGAGTACAAAAATTAAAATTAGAAATTAGATTTTATTTCATGGCCTTTCATGTGATGTCTCTGCTGCGTCAAATTACCAGTCATTATGAATGTTGTTCAGGAAATCTGGAGTTATAATGAATTTCTTTGAAAAGATTTTATAATTCTCATTTTAATTCTCATATGACCGAGTAAATGACATGATTGGATGTTATTTTGCTTTTTATTACCGTCTTCGTAGCTGTGTCAAAAGAAAATATATCACGATGTTATTGAACAAATGGTTCATTATTGTGAGCTTTAATTTATGCGAAAATTCAAGACGAAAGTGCCTGACATTGTAAATTATTATAATGCAATTTTCATTGTAATTGTAATTATATACATTATAACTTTATAAATGTTAATATTTGCAGAGTTTTAACTCCGAGTACATTTTTTTGACCTGGAATTGAATTAGTCACAAAGGAATTTTATCTCTTTAGCGAAACTTGAGTTTAATTTTTTCAGTGGTTTGTAAACCAACTGCTGCTAATTTCTGTTGTTCCTTGTATGCCCAGAAAAATACTCCACTAATACGTTCACTGTGTTTGCATGTAGTGCGTTTTCTGGGAAGCAACTTTCAATTGCCTTCTAGTATTCATAAAATGTCTGAAACATTGCTGAATAAGTTAACATACTTAAACATTATTCGAACTTAGAGCCCACGCTGCACGCTGGTAATTCCATTCGGGCAACTCTAACCGCTGTGGTAAGTAGTATGGCCTATAACGGTCCCCTGGGATTTATAATAATACCCGCCACGAACAATTTCAAAACTTTGCATAATTGAAATTGAGTTCTGTCCCGCGTTTACTCTTAAGCTGCTGGGTCCAGTCTGCTGTCTGCTTGATGCATGACTCCATTTGCAGGGACAAGGCGCAAGTCTTCGCTGAGTAACGGGGATTCCAGCTCATCTGCATACCAAAATTGTTTAGCCTATTTGGAAAGCTATGAAGATGATCGTGGAAGCCACGCTTATACTCAAGTCAACTACAGAAAAAGAAACTGGGAGTCGTATTTTACAAGACGCTCTTTTAAGAATACAGTTACTGAAGCGGTGCACAAGGAATTTTTTGTTTCACACCTAAATGAATAGAATTTAGGAAAATTTTTAGACTTCTCTTTCATCATTGGCCTATTTTCCTAGAGAGTAAGGTTCCATCCTGC
This sequence comes from Platorchestia sp. MABIK, assembly GCA_014220935.1. Taxonomy (NCBI): domain Eukaryota; kingdom Metazoa; phylum Arthropoda; class Malacostraca; order Amphipoda; family Talitridae; genus Platorchestia; species Platorchestia sp. MABIK. The sequence continues at coordinate 290,700 of JACJUY010000298.1, forward strand.
GTAATTTTGCCGTATCTTTGGATTTTATTTCGATTTCAGGTCTCGTATCGAGAACCAGCTCGGCAGATTTCCATATGAAAATAGCTGGCAAAGTTTAAACGAAGCTCGAGTGTATCCCATCGTAACTCTTACAGAGAAGAGAAAGCGACAATAGCAAGTCTAAAATAATCTTATGATTGGAATTTTACGACAGCTTTTCACTTGGAGTTTATTGGCTTGTGCGACGCTTGATCGAACTGTATCTCCTAACCTTACCAAGAGAGGACCAAATTCAACTCTAATAAAACTTTTGCGAGGTACAAATGACCGAGAAGCTTCCTCGCTTCATCGAAGTGGCAGCCGAGTCAGTCTGAGGTTTTAGTGGCGGGAGCATTCTCTTCAATCTTCATCGCCTAAATCAAATCATCAAGTCGGTCTTTACAACCAACATCCCAAGGGAATCTCATGAGAACCTTTGTTGACTTGAGCACTAAGATGTTCTGTAGTAAAAACTCAAGAACTCTTTCGCGTTCCCAAATTAATAAGCCAACGCAGCAGTGAGAGTAAAATTTACGTTCGATTTACTCGTATCAATTCAGTCATTTTTAAACATTTTTCCTCGAATGCGGGTATCAGAAACCAATATTAACTTATTTCACAGCTTTTCGGTAAAACTATGGCAATTTCAAGCGCAGCTGCTCTACGGATATTCCTTGAACGATTGTCCTGTATCAATTTAGCATTTTTCATTCCATATCTCGTTTCATAAGTTTAGGATTATGGAAATACTAGGCCCTCGTCTTCATAGTTCAACGAAATTGAATGAAGCCTGTAAGGAATGTAGCTCGTAAAACTTTTATGGTTGAACGCGATGTTTATATGAAGTATCGAAAAAGATTGTCCTGCGGGAATATGGATATTGAAGGCGCTCTCCATTTGCATTCAAGCTCTACCATTTCAACGAGCAAGACATCACATTTTCATAATTTGGGGAGATTTCACTGCTGTTTTTCGTCGCTAAACTAAATAGCTGTAGAAGTTGAGAAACGTAATTCTTCCTTTTATGAGTTATGATGAAATTATCTGACTTCATGCTCATGATAGCACGTAGAAATTCAATGCAAGCACTTGTCTGATTTAATTAGAATACTCCTGCATTAAACCGTCAAATTTTAAGCCGTGAAAAAGTCTTAACTCTTAATAGATTCGTTTTTATCTTCCGTAAGAGGCTAATCACAATATATTCTCGTCGTAACACTCAAATTTTCCTGAAAGTGTTAAAAAATTTGTTTGAGAATGAGTTACGAAGTTGTCATTTTTTAATTCATTCCCAGACCTTGGATCCCACACCAGAACCCCCTTTTCCTGACGAAAAAAGTTGAAGAAGCTTGCCCACCATCCAACTTGGTCAGTTTTCTTTTCGTCACATGCAGACTCGCACTTCTCGAGAACGCTGCATTAGAATTTATAATTTAATCAAGTAATATGCTCTTCAGAAGCCGTCCAGTCAACGCACGGTTCTGTAAGCCTGCAGAGCCGGAACTGCTGTAAAAGAGACGGGGGCCGTCCGCACAAACTCATCCGCCCTATAGCCCGTCTTTTTGGTTGCCCGCACTCGCCTCCGCTGCTCTGGGCTCGCAAGCTTTTTTCTCATTTTCTACATCGTTTTTGTGTCATGAACGAAGTTCCTCCGACCAAAAAACAAATAGTGTGGGTGGAGACTCAATTTGAGTACTTAATTCATGCCCTTCTGATCCCATACGTCAGCAACAATGCGATGGGTCTCCACCGCGCAGCGAATGGTGTGAATTTTCTTCAGTGTTAAGATTGAACGATGTATGGAAAATAGAAGACTTAAACTTTATAACTTGTGATAAATGAGCCAAATTCATCGGGGGCTCATGTTTAGTTAGTGAAGTATGTGCTGTGAAGTGAAGTGCTTTTTGATCACTTCTTATTCCTTGCCTTTCTATTCTTGCAGTATTCTTTCAACTAAGTGAGTTTTACGCATTAAAGTCGCACTGATAGCTATGAATGTCCTCACAAAAAATGACGATTAAAATTAGACCCCAGAAAGTATAAACAAAGACTTAACTTATGACTGGTTAGCGCTAGAATTAACGCGATGCTAACATAGATTAAGATTCTCACTGTTTCAGCTCACCCCTACAGTATTATGTCATTTCTGAAGAAGCTTTGTGAGACGAAAAATGAGAGACTAAGAGTGTTTTTTCAATGCATTTTTTTTACTTTCAATGGATCAGCTTTGTTGATATCGTTTTTTATTTTGTGGAGATGGAAAATATTTACCTAGAGCGTGTGATGGTGTCCTCCTCAGGAGGACAGAACAACTATTTTTTTGGAATTCGAGCTCCTAGGGGAGAGACGAGTCCCCATGCAGCTGAAAGTCAAGTAGATCTTATGCCTGGAATAGAATAGTTTTTTTGGTTATTACGGATCATATTTCCGGTTCATGCTCTTTTTTTCAGCTCCTTCTATATTCTCCTTGAAATTTTAATTTTTTCACAAACTTCTTTCAATATTGCTATTTCTCTGCGCAGGAAGTGGAGGTACACCTTGTGCACAGATTATTCCGTTCCCTTGATTTCATACTAAATGGAGCCTACCTTCCCGTCTTGGAAGCACCCTGGCCGGGGTTAGGGAGCCCTGAACTAACTTCTAATCTTATGATGTCCCAACACCTGTCATGCGGCGTGTATATTACGGTTGAGTGTGTCGAGGGGTAGACATGTTCATGAATTCATGATGACTTGTCTATGCTATTGAGTTATCGTATTCGTGCTGAGTAAAATGTCATATATGGTCACCAGAGGACAAGGGTTTTTATGTAAGCATACTCGTTAAAATTGATGAACTAAGATTTAATTTTCAGTCAGTTATATTCACTTGTACACTGGCGCTGTGTAAATCAACTTTGCTGAATTTCACATTCTGTAGTGCTGAATTATATTCACGTAAATTCAAAATTCGCTTAATCACGTTGAAAATGATCTTCCGTTTCTGGATGATACCGTGTAATTTCATTAAAATGTTTTGCGCAAAAAATATTGCATGCTGCAAATCAGCTCAGACGTGCAGCCTCGTCGAATTAGAAACTGCTATCAGATTCCCTACGGTAGTTTTGAGCCTACTGTGCTCTCTGCTTCACTTCGAGGCAATAAGATCTTGCGTTCTATTAAGCTTAGGTTTCTGCTCATTCGAGACACCGAACCATGACGAACAATTAAGCATTTACTGAGACTTGATTTATCCAGAGAATAATCAGGTTCGAGGAAGGGCATGAACACTTGCAATATAGTTAGACCTGGTGCTCAATGTGTAAGGCCTGTGCAAAATGAAGTATAGCTCGGCATATGCAATGAAACATGCGACGAGTGTAGTGATGGACGTACGTATTGTTAATAGCATTTCGTATCATTAGGAGTTATCTCAGCAGGTGCGGAGATTGTTCTACTATTGAATAGTCCTCAGAAATATATTGTTCTCTTGAATATAACAATCCGAATGCAGGAAAGCGGTTCAAATGTAAGCTCGAGAGAACTTGCAGAACTGTGCTGCTGCATCCATTATTATTCAGGTGTATTAAGCCTCTTTTTATACAGTTCTTAACAATTATACTTTTGAGGAAGTTAGACTAGTTGGCCATTAGTCCGTTATCAACTGCCAAAAAAAATAAGTTTGGTCATGATTTTTAATATTACGTAAACGAAAGCTCTATGTTCTCCGCCATGGTTGTACGAATATATACCACACTGTACTGCATTCCGCTGTGCCTTTTCAGACAATACATTTCGCAAACTGTGCGCAGAACTGCAGATTTCACAGGGCTTTTCGACTATGTGAATTCGAAAAAAATGCGTGAGATGTAGAAAGAGAAAACATTGGTTCTTGATGCTCTGGGATCTGGACGGAAACTGAGCCATTAGTGCGGCAGCGGTGAGGATAGAAAGAGTACTTGTGCACCTCCGGCATCCATCGTGTTCCTGCGTATCAGGTTCTTGGTGCTCAACGTAAGCTCCTGATCTATTCTGCTCTGCCTGAAAGTTGCCGAGTTTTACTGGCGCATATTTTTAATCGTTTACACAATGCATGAGTCCAGTTTCTTGGGGAGAGAACAGCTGCATCTGAAAGCTGGGAGATTCCCTTCATAAAGCATGCAAATCAACCATTAATGTTGCGCCGTTCATTAATGTTGCATTCCTGTTCTCAGAGAAAATCCCTTGGATGTTATTCCCTTGTGAAGGGATTCACTTCTACAGACGCAGGATTTCCTAAGTTTACGTAATCGAATGCACCAGCTCTTCAATTTTTTTGGTATCTTGTCTTCAGATAATAGTGCAAGCCTGATCGTGGCCAAGGTTTCTTGCGCAGAGGTTGTTGCTCGGGGCAATGATAGAGGTTATATACTTGAATGATATTACTTCTAAACATTGTCACAATGATTTGAATTTTCCTCCTCTGCGACATCACTAAAAATTCCCTGAATTAATGTTAGAATAATATTCACAGTGCATTGACCTACTCATTTTAGTGTAATTTCGATTACACACGTTGGAAATATTTATTACATCACTTGCTAATCAGGATATGTCAGTTTCTGAGAATGAAATCGTGGGGCTGAGGATCATCAAAAATTGAAAAAGTCGACGATAATGTGGCAGGTCGTTAATTTGACATGGATATCAAATAATGAAATAAACGCATTCTTTGAACTTAGTGAAGGATAGTGTGTAGTGAAATAAACGCATTCTTTGAACTTAGTGAAGGATAGTGTGTAGTGAAATAAACGCATTCTTTGAACGTAGTGAAGAAGGAAGAATAACTTAGGAACTTATTTAGTGAAGATTTCTCGGAGAAAAAAGCATTGCTAGACCTTTCGAGTAGCTAACGCAAATTAAAATGTATTCTGTTGATAATGACTTGCGAATTATTAAACCTTATCTTGAGGACAAAAATTGAAAGCAACTTACAAAACGAAAGAAGTATGTTGAGGTTCTGTTAGTTAACCCTCAATAGCAAAGGAAAAGAGTAAACCTGATCTTTCTCCAATGCTTAGTAGAGTATAAGTACAGAAATTGATTTCAATTTCATGGTTTATTTGCACAAAATTAATCATTGTTTTCTCATTATCAACCGTACGTTGTGGACCTACATTAAAGCTTAGAAACACAGTCCTACGAATACTAAAAGTCCTGACTGTATTTCTGGGACTTGAATTGTAAATAGTACGAACAATTGAGACAAGGGTTCATAATATAATGTAGCATCTGCAGCAAATCCAGTCATATTTAATTTAAAGTCTATTTCTATAAATCGCTTAGGTATGTATTATTTCTCGCCAGATTTGTACATAAGTGTGTTCTTTGAAGCTCATTGACTTGATCGAAATTCTTTCCTTGATCGATTGCAGGTGACAACCAGTGCTTGCCAACTCGTAATAACAATGGTTGTAGGAACTAACATGAAAATTCTGACAGTAAATTGTAAAAACAAATTTAGTTCACTTTTTGTGGAAGAATATGATTCGTCGGTTATTTGTTTGTGGTAAATGATTGTTAACTTTTGAGCTCTGTTTTTTCCAAAGACTATTGATTACCTAGAGTTTAGGCGCACGAAGTGGAATATCTAGTATTTTGGAGAGAAAAACTAAAAAACTATTAACTATCATGGGGAAGAAACAAAAAAATGTGCGTCTTGAAATTATTCTTGAAATGTGGGTAAATAGTATAATAGCCTTAAAAATGGTTGAAACAGTTGACAAACTATTCACTGATGATAGCGCAACATTACATGCGTGTCTAAATTTCACATCCATTTTTTAGCACAAATGAGATGTTAGAAAATTCAATACAATCTACCCGAACAAATTGCTCACAGATTTTACCTGACAAAAGATTAAATTTTAGCCATGATCCTTTGAGAAGAGGTTCAGCGCTCGCTATCAGCTCTTACTCGCCTTCTTGCTAGATTGATGTCAGAGAATTGGGCAAAGAAGTTTCTCATCAAAATCAGGTCCCACATTCTCGAGGGTACAAAACGAATTAGCGAGTTTGTTCAGAAGTTTTTTGTTCTCTCCAGCGCCCCGGGGAACTATTTCCTTGTTGCGCTGCCTTACGCCGGCCTGCCTAACTCCCTTTCATTGCTCTTTATGGCTTGCTTCTGTACATGGCACCGCCACCTTGCAGGGGGCTCCTCCGTACACTCTTGTGTCCCCCACGCTCTCCCCTCGCACACTTCTACTGCCCTCAAATGTGTGTGTGTATGCTTTTTTGTTTCCTTCATGCCTGCTATACACTTTGACTGCGGCCGTTCAACGGAAGTTTAATGTTAAATTCAAATGCAAAGTTAATTGATGTGCTGAAAATACCAAACGTTAACTGGATCATGTTTTCATCTAGGTTTGATGAAGTACTTTCTAAATTGAGTTTGTGACTTCTGCGTGGTCAGCAGCATAATGAAAACTACCTCAGTGACCAAAAATGGCTCACGTCGTAGTCAAAATGTGTTAAAATACCGTTGTGCATGAAGGGTAAAGCAATGTTGTTCCAAAAAATACGTAAAAAACGCACTTCTGCATAGATAAAATAGTATTTCTGGTCATGAATTTGTGATCCTACCACAAAAAAACTTCCAGTTTGTACGCACGCAATAACACGTTTCCTGCGATGAACTAAACTGAAGTTCAATCTTCAATTCAAATTTCAAGGCTATTGCACTCAGCAATATTTTAAATAGCAAGTATTAACTGGATCGTGCCCTCATTTAGCTTTTATTAAGTATTTATAAAAATTGAGTTAGTGACTGCAGGTCGGTGAATAGCATTATGAAAAACCCCTCAGTAACCATCGGTTGATCGGTTCGCAGGGAATGTGTTATTCTTTTAAGCCTTAGAATGTCTCAATTCTGTGTTCATTGGTGCACTTTGTTGAACTTGAAGCGATACAAATTACTAACGCGACCTTGTGCATCAGAACAAAGCAAACTCGACTGCCTAAGTCGACCTCAAATGGCTAAGCCGTTTTCTCATTCCTGCACTGTCGTTCTTTTTACCTGATGTTTCAAATTCAACACCAATCGTGTCGTGTAACATTGTTTCATTACATCTTCAAAAGTTTTCCAATAACTGACAGTCATAAGAAATTAAATACTTAATGGTTCAGTAGTCATAGTTCGAAGCGCAGCTATCACGTTTTCTGGAGTTGAAGTTTACAGCCTAGTGACTTTTCCAACCCGCTTCACCTGAAATTTGACAGGAATATTGAAGTTTACTTAATTCATGAGCAGGAAAAACTGTGAAATTTTGCACCTCTTGAAAACAGAGGAACGGAATCCAATCAAACATAAACTCTGCCTCATGTTTACGAGCTTTCCAGAAGTCAAACCTCAAAGAAAAACCTTGAGAAAGTACATTAGGTTTTTATGTGCCAGAATACAGTGCGATAGCTAACCTTATAATATGGTTAAATGACTCGAGGCAACCACTTCTAACTTCCTAGCGCAATAAGTGGCTTTAATCAGAACAAATTAGGACCCATCTTAATGATTCATAATCAGCTACATGGATCACATTACCTTGTCTAATTTGGGAGCCTCGAAGCAGCAGAAACTTGACTCAAACCAGTCTGTTTGAGTGTTGCACCGAGTATTGCCTAATAGTGAAGGTGCATAAAGGGAGAGCTTAACCCTGTGAGACGCTTTACTTCTTCTACGTCTGCTCCTATCTCCGACTTATCATATAATTTGTGGGACTCGTTGCATAATTTGTTGCATAATCCAAAATGATGATTTCGGCCACGAAGCTCGTTAGCAGTGTGGCTTCAGTTCAGTGTGAAACATTAACTAGTTTTACAAGTATAAAGCTGGCCTTCAATCTACTTGCACTTTTGTAAATATTTAGCTCAGCACTGAAAGATCTCTATTGTTTTAGAAGTTTTTCTACTTCAATTCATTTCAGCTTTCTCTCAATAACCGAGCAATTTGTTATCAATTTATTACTCGTCGACGGCGTTGGTATTCGTCCAGTAGAGTGAGGAATGTGTAGATCTGTGCTGCAAAATTCGTTCTTTCATTTTGTACGCTCTTCTAAGCAATGCCTATTACAGGAATTCCTTGACATTTCCTTTAAATATTTCTCTACTGAATTTTAGGAACAAAAAATACTCTTGAACTCTCCACTGCGTTCCAATTTTGAAATACTGGATTGAATTTTTCATGTTATTTTTCATGATGTTTCATGGTATTTCAGAATTGATAAATATAGATAGTTTCTAATTCAAAACGAATATGGCATGACCAAGCCTATTTCGGAATCCCGTTAGATGATCTGGGTCTGTGAAGCATTCCTTGCTTCAAAGTTAGCACATATACATCATATGTTCCTAAATGGTTCCAAGTTATAACAGTTTCAGTAGAACAATTTAGAGTGTAAATGAAAGCACAAAGAAACGCGTCTTAAATGAGATCATTATCTTATTTAATGAGGTCAATGAGGAAACATATTTGGAACGTTTCAACCTCCAGGGTCATTACCAACCTGAAAATGAGTAGAGAAAAATTTTATCAAATGTAAATCAAAATATATCAATCATGGGACAAGAAAATCACCAAAAAAAAACACTTACTGATCAAAATTTTAAACGTTCTGTGTCAAGCGACTATTGTATCTATGGGAATTAGCGCTCCCATGCAGGGGAAAATGTGAGGGCCCGAGCTCAGAGTTAGGTGGGCCTTCTTTTCGTTGAAATAAAAAAATTTTTTATGTTAAGGACCATCTTTTGTTCGGTTCACTTCTGTCCTGTTTTTCAACACCTGCTAATTTCTTCTTCGACTTTGATCTTGTTTCATAAGCTTCTTTCTCAACTTACTGTTTCTATGCCCTTTCTGCAAAAACTACGCGTTCCCTTAACTCTATACTAATTGGTGCCTTCCTCCTTCCTCTCTTTGGATCGCCTTTGTGGCGGATAGGGAGGCTCAACACGTTGACTACGGAGTGGGACAAATGTGTACCACTAGGTGAATTGTTCATATAGGCACCAATATAAATGAATAACATTTCAAACCATTTCGCTAACTCTTTTTGAAGGAATTTTATCGTACGAAAAAAGATATTATTAAACACATATTTTATTTATTTCTTACAAAGGATGGAAACTTATTCGACCAGGTAAGTCGATTTTTCTAGTCTTTTTTTTACAACCTAACCAAATCAACTTTACGACCTGCGCAATCGTAGTCAGCGTGTTAATTAAACTAACTAACAATCTAATGTTGTGAATCGTTTTTTAATTTAATTGTAGGACTGTGAATTCAACTCTTAAATACTATCAGAATATTATGTGTGTATTGATGTAGATTTATCATTTACATTTTATGATAGTAAATGCGAAACATAAGTCAGTTTTAGAGTCTACCGTAGCACATACATATGTATAAATGTATTGCACCTGAGTTACAAACGAAAATTCTTCAAAGGACTCAGTTCTGGACTTCATAGAAAATCTCTTCTAACTGTGCAAAAACTGAGCATATTCTAAGCTGTAACTGCATGCGCTGTGCAATCTGGAAATATTTCTACGCAAAAAGAGGAGAATATCAACTAGGTCACACTTTTCTACTCTGCAGGTATCTGCACAGCGATGCAAAAACGTGGACACTGCAAAAGTGCCTCACATCTTTCTGCCCCTAGTAGCAACGTTCCCGTTGGTCTGATTTCTCTTTTGCTGTTAACGGGTTCTACCACCATCAATAAAGGTGATTCCAATGGGAATAATTTTTGCGGTTACGACTTCTAATAAAGTATTGAACCGTCATAGCATCGTGCATGCTAGCAAGAGAACCTTACACTCTTGCCGTGTTTAGCGGCAGTGTGGGGATTAAAAATCCCGTCTTTCAATTAGCATGTGCAAGCAAGAGCCCGCGAAAAATCCGTGCAAAGGGGAGCAAGAATTTTGATTGCCTCGATACGCTCTGATTTTTGAGCATGCGTTATTAGGAGAAATAATATTATATTTTACAAGTTGAGAGCTCACCCCAGGCGCAGCGATCATGTGGAGCAGAATGCAGGCTCATGTTCAAATATTCTTGTCGATGACGGGCGAAATGCGCCGGCAATGTTGCTGGAGGAAGATACCTCTTTCTTTCTGAAATGGAGGAAGTTTAACAGCAACAGCTCTTCCGAGAATGAGCTTACTTTAACGCTCGAGTTTATTTGAGTTCGTTTCAAACCGATCGATGTCCAGTTTTAGAAGTCAAAATTATGGAAATTGTAGTGAAGGTTCAGGAACAGCAATCATTCTTTAACGATACGAATATTAGAGTTCGAGTTTCACACAGTCCTATTTCTTTTTGTATAACATATTCATCATCCTCTTCAATTACTCTAGTTTTTGTTAGTTGCACGCTTTTTATCGCGGCTTAAAAGGGTTTCTTTCATGTAGAACCATTGATTGTACATATATAATTTTTAAAAATTGTGTTTTCTAGAACTGACTCTATTGCGGAGTGCATAGGAGTGAAAGTTTCACTCTTCAAATCAAATCATTTCGCTCAGCAGTCTTTGTCGGATACAGCTGGGCATAAAAGTATTTTAAGGAGGTGAGAAACCAGGTGAAGGCTTTTTTCTAACCCTTTGGCAGTTATCATGTTTCAAAAATGTTACCGCTTCTTCATTTGAGTTGGCATTTACCTGAAACATTTGGGTTTGCATTTTCGAGTACGGTATTGAAAAACCTAATGTTTTTATAACATTTTGCGTTGGGGATGTGAGAGTACGGTGAGGATTGCGGCAGCATTTTTTCTAAATTTGTTTCTGCGAGGATATAATAACTGCTTCATAAGCCACAAGGACCTGTGTGGCCAGTGAAATAAGACACTTTACATTCAAAATAGCATAAAATAAATTAGTTAAGAAAACTATTGTTCATCTATTTGGTCTTTTTTGTGTTAGTTATGTAATAGTCCTACTTTTGTTGTAATGGTGTGCTTTGTTGATGAGTGTGCACAATGAAATTTTTTCATGAGCTTAGTTTATACGTTAAAACTAAACAATTACTATGCAATTTAATCATTGTCAAACGGTACAATAATTTTACCATTTATTTACAATCTTTTTTAAAAAAGTGAACTGTAGGTAAATGTTTTTACAACACTCGGCGGGCAGGTAATATTCTGACTTTATTTTTTCCAGGAAATGAAGATCAACTGGGCGACCTCCCCTGGCACACAAGGCAAAGTCGACACGAGCAGTGAGTATCGTCAGTTAAAGTAATTTTCTTCAAAACCTATTTTAATTAATGCATCTTATAAAAGTTGAATCGCAAACACTCATCTGAACACAAGGGACACAATCTGTCAGTCACATTCAGCATAGCTCCGCTCATTCAACACCCGG
>JACJUY010000299.1:0-10384 GCA_014220935.1 Platorchestia sp. MABIK
GTAAATAATTTTAGAGCAAAAAAGTCATTCGTGTTTTCGTTGAGAACAGGCTTAAGTTTATGGATGTGTAACGCTTCTATAATTTGAATGTGCTCTTTTTTAGTTACGTTATGTACGATTTTTGTGTTAGGGTATAGATCGTCATTTGATGGTTTGCAACTGTGGTCAATGCAGAAAGTGTTCAACTTAGCAATGAAGCTTTCTTGAAAACATGTCATTTGCTGAGTTGAAAGATCGATTACAGTATTAAATTTTTTATTGGGCATCATAAATATTTCAAGCGCTCTAAAGAATTTTAGAATAAGCATTTATGGAAAATTACTTCAAGTATTTCAGTCAAATGGCAGTGGTTTTATTATATGAAACCACTTATTTATAAATTTGTGTTTAATTTATTAAATTTGAATTCATTTGAAATTATTAACTCCTATTAATCATTTCATTAATTTTAATAACTATTCATTTTATATTATAGGTATTATTTAATAGTTAATAGTTATTTTTTATATTTAATAACTATTAACTAATTATTAATTTATATATTTAATTTATTTTCAAATTTGAAATTATTAACTCCACTGCATGTGTTGTAGCGATCGCTAAGACAGGATACGTATGTGCCAGCCTCTGTGAAATTCGTAATGACACTCAAAGTGGCAATTTTTAACTTTCACAAAATATCTGGAAGCATTTTATTCTACTACTGTCAGTGATTTATTGCATTTGTTTTTAGAGGCATGAAAAAGGGCCCCAGATAAAGCAAAGAAGGCCGAGTTTAGAAGTGCTAGTTTTTTCTCTCATGCTTCAAAGAACAAACAAAACCAGGAATGATTTTCAAAGATTTATAATTTTAGCCGACAGAATATTATTTCAGTTGAAACAACATGAGCGGTGCCTTTCCACATCCTTTTTGTCAAACGTAACTGAAAATAATGTTCCCATTAACTGATACTGAACTAAATTCTAATTTTACAATGAAAAAAATTTAGGAAGCTCAAAAATCAACAAAACCAACATCCTTGCCCTGCTCAGCATTCATCTCACCAGCGCTTTTTGCAGCAATGGTCGATCCTGGTCTGTAGCGCCCTTCATTTCTTTTGCTCTAACAACCGCTATCGGTTTTAATTGCTGCTTATTGCACTGTCTGAGCTGCGGGATTTCATCAATGTCTTTCCCTAAAGCGCCGCGTCAATCAAGCGATGCCAGTGTTGTGAGGTATCAAAGCAGGAAACATTTGTGTTTTGTTTGTGAAAGACGTGTGGCAGTTCATTCTCTAAGTTCTTCCTCTGAAAGTTCCCTCAAGTTAGACCACTGAAATATCAGAGAAAATTTCATTCGTGCGCTCCTTCATCATCGGTGATTTCGATCCTTAGAATACAAACCATCTATTTTTTTACACACTACAGAATTGGAAACTTTTTCAATTTCAAGTTTCTTGTTTAGTTTGATATTAAAAGATCTTGATTCGTGGCTTTTACTAGTCACGTGCGATTGTTCTCAACGGATTCCTAAATGCTGTCGGATGAACAGGCAGCTTGCAAAACAGGCTTCACTTCTGCCATAATTCCACTGATGTTTCATACAACGTAACCATTTTTTTAAAATGTTATTGTAGATTTGCAACGCAATAACCTAATGCAGGAAAAGATGACATGAACGGAAAATTCGAGAAGATCTTGCAAAAAATACTTCGGACTTCTGTATTTCTTCAGTTATGAATCCCTAAAACATTGTGATTTAAATATTTGTGCCACATTCACGCAATTCAAAACCATCACCGACGGAATGTTAGTTCTCATTAAGATGTCTCAATCATTTCCTAACGATTGGATAAGTGCGGCGCTATTAGTGAATATATATTGCACCCGACAACAAATAATGATACACCTTCTACGCATCACTCCACCTGGCTATCTTGATTGTTGAGCCAGTCGACACCGGCGACGCGGCGCAATGTGTAGAGTAAGAAGTGCGTCATACTCTGTAATGGACTCTTAGCTTGTGCCGGGACCTGGCCGTCATGTCCCTGTAATTCAAGAGGTATGTTAGTGTGCAGGGTAGTAGCTGGGAAATATGGAGTGTGGCATTGCAGGACTCGATTTGAAAATGATCTGTATTTTCCCTAATTCGGACCTGTGAAATATCATTTGATTATGAGGTATCTTGCCAAAGATTATACACTCACTGTTTCAACGAATGCATTTTGTGGCTATCACAGTATGTTCATCAACAAAGAATGTTTATGCTGAGGATATGTATTAAAAATAATCTAGTGTATATAACAATCTAGTTATTTTATTCATCTACATTGTTGAGAATGACTATTGCTCTTTTTTTCTTTCTTTTCTTTCAATTTTTAAGTTTCGTTCAACAATTTATGCCGCTCATATGCATCTGCAATTATCATTGATCTTTGAAGTAAGATTGTATTTGTATTTATATGTAGAAAAAATTTGCATTTTTTATACGATTAGCAAGCATTAAATTGTAAATCAATACCATAAATGTGTGACAAATAGCATCACGATATTGGCTCATCACTGAAAATGATTATTCCATCATTCTGTTTTTATACAGCGCCCCAATTTTACTTTGACTCAGGTTACTATTTTTTCGCCTTTCTTATTCTCGAAGCGTTTTTTACCGCATTTCCTGCAGTAAATTTGTAAATTTTTTCCGTTTTAAAGCATACTCTCCTTGCCATAAAGACGCGCTCGTTCCATAGTGCTTATGTGTGTACATGATTGATCAAACGTCAGTGTTGTTTAGCTAATGCACAAAAAGTGGATATGCACGTAAATAAGTGCATGTGAAATAAAAATGAGTGTTAAACCTCAAGTGAAGGAAGAAATGCGATTTCTACTTCTATTACCGATTTTTAACACTCTGACCGCAACGTGCGCCACCGGTGACCACGGAAGGGATTTTCATAATGCTGCTGACCGACCAGTAGTCATCACCTCAATTTTTATAAATTCTTAATCTAAGGTAAATGAAGGCGCCATCCAGTTAAAGTTTGAAATTTCCAAAATTGTTTACTACAAATGACTTAAAATTTGACTTGAATATTGAACTTCACTTTGACCAATTGTAGTCAAAGCGTTAAAGTTTGAACGTTTCTGAAGCTTACTCACCTTTAAGTGTCCTGTTCATTACATTTTCTATACCGTTTTTTTTCTTTTTTTTCATATGTTCAACATGCGCATTTTTAAAGAACAGTTAATTTACCAATGAATACCATTCTGAAAAATGAAATACATTTACCTTTACATGTGAATGTTGACAATTTTCGACGAATTCTGTATTTTCATTCCTGAGTTTTCGATGCAACGCTGCACGTGGAGAATGCCCGGCCATAGCCAGAACCACTCGCCGGTCCCACAGCACGGCTGCAGCAAACACTGTGTCGGCATTGTGGCGAAAAAGATGACCATAACCAAGGACTTATTAATGTTGACTTTTGCCGAAAAATGCTCACGCCAGGATATTGCAACTGCTCATAGAGCCTTGATTGCGCCTACCCATATATGAAAAAAACTTGAAGCATTTGGAGTGAGCATTTTGAACGGAGTCTCTATTCTTTGAAGTGTTTTTTACTTAGGTTTTACTTTAGACAGTACAGCGAGAAAGTAGCATTCTGCCTTTAATTTCAGGGCACAAATGTGAATAGCATACATTTTTAAATTTACTCACTATTCCCTGTAAGTACTACTACTAACTTACTATTATTACAATATACTGACCACAGTTAAACGTACTTCTTTAATTGTTGGATTTGCAAAAAACTTTGTTTATTCCCCTTCTTGCTAAGCTGGCAAAGCATTAATGGAGTTGATGATCTGTGCGAGAAAAAGGTCCATTTTTAGATCGGATTGATTTCACGTAGATCATCAGCTTAATGCTGCTTAGAGTGAGAGTCATGATTTATATCTGGTTGTACTGCATTTTGGCGTCAATTCATCACTAAGTGTAATCTTTCCACCGGCAATAAATAATGTCAATGTTTCAACTAAATTTTTTAACAAAATATAAATGAGATAAAGAGACTATTAACCTTTCATCTGACTTAGGGAAATTTAAAAAGTTCTTAGGGTTCGCGCAATAAAAAATCAAGATGATGTGAAAAAATCAACAGATCTAGAAACAAAAGGATATATCATTTAATTGAAATTGTTTTATATATGTTAATTCAAAGATTACTGTTTTTTCAACAACTTATTGCACTTCTTTAGCTGGAAGTTAGTTCATGGAAACATTTTGTTTTGTTCTAAAAGTGTTCAAAAGCAATTTACATTGTTCTAAGATAATCCATTTTTTCGGCATAAATCGTTTGCTCGTGGAATTCGTCGCAAATTTTTAGTGTGGCATAAATCTTCCAAAAATTATGAGACAAACCCAACCAGTGCAATAACTCATCGCAGCGCTGTTGAGTTAACCGTTTCCATTTTAAAACAACCTAATACTACTAGCGAAGTAAATTTGTATTATCATGTTGAACAGTTCTTGAGCTATTTAATTGCAGAAAGGATTACTGTCCATACGTTTTTGAAACCTTTGGGTGGCACAAACACCATTCACATGAGTTCATTTAGTTATTAAACAGCAACGGCCACACCACACTTTGCACGGTGTGCTGGCTGAGAGGCAACTTCTGCCTCCAAATTATTTTTCTCATTCCAAATGAACGGATCTCAATACAACTGCTATCACTGGCAACCAAATTATTTTTCACCCATTTTACACAAACAAGCCCCGAAATAAAACTACTGTCACCCGCCACCACATTATTTTTCACCCATTTCACACGAACAAGCCCCGAAATAAAACTACTGTCACCCGCCACCACATTTTTTTTCACCCATTCCACACGAACAAGCCCCAATATACAACTTACGTCACCAGCTTCTAAATTATTCGTGGTGCTCGCTACTTGGTTTAGCTTATCACACACGCTCTCAATGCCAATCACTACACGCGCATAAAACGGTCAGCACGCAAGTCTCTTGATGTTCATTGATGCACAAATGACCTGTAAAGCTTCTTATCGCAGGTATTGCTCAGTCCAGCGCACACTCGATGAAAAGAACTGTGATGGAATAATAATTATAGCACTTACTCAGGTATCTCTCTCTGCTGTTGCACACTCCATTACGTTCTCTCTAAACAATTTTCATGGTAAAATTTTATGCAGAAATGACATATGTGCCTATTTACATGTTTTGATTTCTTCTGTGTTTCCATGTCATTATGATTTATTATATTGGAACAAAAAAGATTGATGCTTGTTGTTTTCAATGAAAATCACAGTGTCCGCTTCAAATAAGGATTCATGAACGATGGGACGCTCAATAAAAGAAATCCAGGTTCATTCATGCGTTCCATTTGACTTGAAAATAGAGTTTCTTCCCGTCCTATTCGTTGAATCAGAGTTCAACGAGAAGATTCTATGTGGGTTAGTACAATAAATTATCTATTATTCTTTTCTACACGACTCACGCTTTCTGCTAAGAGATTTTAGAATTGAAAGCCTTAGACTGGTGTGCTGTTTAGAATAATTAATGACAATTTCAGAAGCACATTGTGCTCGATGTCTCCACTCTGTACATTGGCGGACCATAAGCTTTGCAGCTCTGCAGCCTTTTGCGCAAAGGCAATTCTTGTCCACTAGCGCGGAGCTCAACGCGTTAAGTGCGATGGGTTAAACTGAAGTTCAATATATTCAATTCAAATTTAAAGTCAATTGTGGTAATAAACTTTGAAAATAGCAAACATTAACTGGATCGGGCTTTTATTTAGCTTTCATTAAGTATTTATAAAAAATGAGTTAGTGACTGCAGGTGGGTCAGCAGAACTAGGAAAATCACTCAAGTGACCACCGGTGGGTCACTTCGCAGGAAATGAGTTAACACGTTCGCTGCCGCTGGACGGGCATGTGCGTCCAGCGGTCTCATGTCAAGCTAGGTTGTAAGTAGCAGAGATTAAAAAACGAGTTCATTGTTAAAAAAAATTGCATCTTTCCAAAAAAGAGAAAAAATGTGATGGTATGGTGATATTTTACGGTACATTCTTAAATCTCTTCTGAAAAAGATGCTTAAATAATTTAAATGCTGTTCATTCACACCGAATTTCAAATGAGCAATTTAACTAGTGGTAAATCGGTAGTGAACGTGTTAACTCGTTGACTGCGTATTGGTGCGTATGTGTAGCACTTGGCGAATTGCACATTTACGTACCAGTATCGGCGCGTAAATTATTGAATTATTTCATTTCCTTTTTAAAATTAGACTGTGGCCTACAAGTTCAAGTCTTATCGTTTGCAAGTTAAAATGTTTTGTTTACGTAAACAAAAATGTACATTTTCATTTAAAGTTTGTTTAAATTTATATTTAAATGTTTACAAGTTAAAATGTTTGGTTTACATTTACAAAAATTTACATTTACATTCAAATCGTTTAAATTTATATTTAAATGTTTACAAGTAAAAATGTTATCCCCGCTTCTTAACACGTTTCCAGCGTATTAGGACATATGTGTCCCCCTAGGTGAATTGCTCGTGTACGTACCGGTATAAATGAGTGACATTCCGTGTTTCGTGCCCTTTTTTAAAATTTTATCGTTCAACATGAAATGTTATTGCGCAATTGCATTCTTCTTATTTCTTTGAGATTATTTCAATGTATTCAAGGAGTAAAGTCGATTTTCAATTCTGCTACTTGTGACCTAACGGAACCAACTGTTAACTACCGCGAAAACGCGGTGAAAGTGTTAAAAAAGGTTTAAAATGTAATGTAGCTGTGAGAACGGTTTTACAATTCAGCTGCTTCCTAACCAAACCCACTCCCAGGGGAAACAATGTGTGAGGGTCCGAGCTGAGAGTTTGGTGGACCTTTTTTAGCTGAAATAAAACGTTTTTGTTATGGGAAGGACCACTTTTTCGGTTCACTGCTATCCTGTTTTTCAGCACCAACTACTTTCTTCTTAAACTTTTATCTTGCTTCATAAACTTCTTTCTCAACTTGCTGTTCCTATGCCTCTTCTCGTTAGATTCCGCTTTCCCTTAACTCAATATTAATTGGTGCCTTCCTCCTACCTCCTACGTTCCTTTCTTTGGAACGCTTTTTATTTGCGGGTAGGGAAGCTTAAACTAGCATCTAATTTGATCCTAACCAAACCAACAGTGGCCACCGTACACACGCAGTTAACGTGTTGAGTTTTGACACTTATTTCATACTGACGTCCACATCTCTTTGTTGTGTGCGACAGTTCAGTGCCCGCAAAGTGCTTAGCTCTGTTTCGCGTCTTTTACGGCGGACTAATTCCCTTAAGCACGGTTTTCTACTGCTATTTTCGTTCACCGCAATTACTCTTAATCAGTATCTGGAGCCTGAAACTTGCTACCAAATGTATTGATGAACAGGTTTATATTATTTGAAATGAGGTTCAAGAAGTGTGCTGTGCGAGGTCGAAGTAATTATTTCTTGATGTTCGCTGGAAGTCATTATTATCCGTCGTTTGTTTCTGTATATTTGGTGAAGTTAGTTCGATTTCTCAGCGATCGGTGGAGGACTGCTATAGACTGAGCTTGCATTGCCCACCAGCGTGAGTAAAAAAACTTTGTCAGCAGCCTTAATAATGCCTGACATGTGTTCGCTTTTTTTTCCTTCGAGTTCTTCTAGTTGCTAGAAGTACAAAATAAACATTACCAAAACATTCCGGATGATTGCAATTTGATATAATGTATAAAAACAAGCAGACGGAAAGTTTTTGAGCAAAAAGTTTTTTTAACATTATAAGTTTCCAAGGGGAACAAGACAGAAAAGAATACCTTTATGTTGGTACACAAAGGCTGAATTAAATCGTGTGTGCTAATTTCATTACGGAGGCTGGGACAAGAAAGTGACGAAGATTAAAACGTGGCATCGATTAATTTCAATTGTTTCAACCATAAATCTTGATTTGTGGATTTAGTTTCATATTTTATCAGTTTCTCAGAACGATGAGATATTTAACACGTTGGTTACGATGCGACCCATCGGTGGGTCATGCTTAAATTTTTCCTGCTGCGAAACGACTCATCAATGGGTCGTTTGAAAAATTCTAACAACTTTTTTTTAAATTAATGGTATTTCATAGACTCGGTTAGTGTTCGGTATTTAAAAAATTGCTCAAATTTTGCCTTTAAATTAGAGTTGAATATTAAGCTTCAGTTTAACCCATCGCAGTCAACATGTTAAGGTAGTATAAAAGAACGGTTGTTAGATTGAGGCTCCGTTTCCATTGCAAAGATGTTTTCGTAGAGGAAAGAGACGCAATCGCTTAGTACGGACTAAGGAAAACGTGGAATATGCACCCATGGTGTGTTCCTACGTTGGATACTCTGCACATAGAGACAGTAAATTAGGAAGGAAGAAGAAGATAAGACAAAGAAGATAAGACAAAGAAGATAAAACAAAGAAGATAAGACGTGGAAGATAACACAAAAAAGAGAGAGCCTAAAAGTTAGGAAAACGACAAGAAGCAAATTGAGTACCAAAGAGAAGTCCAAAAGGCCTACGTATATGTAACTTAAGTAACCTAACAGTAGCCCCCAGGGGAACATAGGTCTCTACTTGAGAAGATAGATGAAGCTAGCTCCTAAACCTAACGTACGAGTGTATTTTATGCGCTCTGAAGGGTACCAATGAAATATTTTTGAAATTTATGTAATACACCAGTACTGCCAGAGGACAGATAAATGATATTAGGGTTCGTTATCGCGATTCTAACAACCGTCAATATCTAGCAGAATTACTGTTCACAGAAAAGGTCAAAGAAATTTATGGCACTAGCTATAACCAATTAAAAAAAAAGAAAAACTGACTTCATCTCGTTCGGTCAATGAACCACGGTGAAATTTCTCATGTTGGGAAAAATATCGTAAGAAAAATGTAGTCAGCCTTTGAAAAATTCACTGACCACATCAAAATGCGCACAAAAGAATGAAAAGTTAAGAGTGAAAACACTTCAGCGGAGACATTGGTCTTGAATATCGTACTGAAAATATTGTCGTTAATACTTTGAAGCTAAGAAGATAAGTGCATTAAATGTTATAATACTTTGAAAAATTGTTGAGACATATTCCGGTAATAGACAAAGCATAAAATTATTTATTTTATTGTGGGGTACTGAGAGTTGTAGTGGACACGAGCACTTGTGGATGCCATTACAGCAGGGTGCCATCAAGGATGAAATTCTACTGGCCGTTCATGCTGGCGGTAATTGTAGATAAAAAATAAAAATTATGCTACGAGACTTCATAATGCCCTCGGTATTTTTAAACTCATGGGCCTCGAGCTAAGTTCTCCCATTAGCAAGAAGCAATCATTTATCTTCTACATTTCAGTTTGGAAACTCTCATGATTATTCGACATGTGGAAACAAGAAATTTTCTACTTACGGCAGGTGGCGTATATCTTTTGCGAGTTCTGAATTATTTTATTCCCGATGTTTTTAAAATCTTCACAGAGCAGTCGTTTATGAAATGTTGATTGAGCAGCAAAGCAACTCTGTGTGCTTACTTTAGATGAAGTTCTGCCGCAGAAAAGCGAGTGTCCCTGGGCTGGTCCATGAAAAATAACTTGTCTCTGAGTTCATGAATATTTGAGTACATACGAATTTTGGCCGACAATTTCGCAAGGGTTGATGCAAATTCGAACATGCCTATGGTTATGTGTTTTGGAGAGTAGTTGTGGAAAAGGATCGAAGGTTTCGTTTTGCAGTTGTTTAGTTTGAAAAATTTCAATGTTCTCTTCTTGGTTAACATCTAAATTTTGCGCTAATGTTGATTTCGTGGTACTTTAAAGTTTGTCGTGCGTGGGCTTGGCAATGAATTTAACTATTCCATTCGTTGTACCAAACTTTGAATCTAAAATTCATTAATACTTTTTAAGCGCAAAGTAGAGGCACGTACATCAATCAATTCCATTATCCTTTTCTACCCAAAAGTACTTGGAACATTTTTTTCAATCTCTAAGTATTTCGACCTCAAAGTCTCATCTGTTCAGTTTTACTTGCGTAGAATTTTACTCCCGCGTTTTGGCGAAAATTATGCGAAATAATTGTTCTCTGAGAGTATGATGTTAGAGACAGTTGCACTGCCAGACAGCAGCCAGAAGAGCAGCTGAGCTCAACGCAGTGAAGGGCTTTGAACGCGCCAGGATTGTCTATGCAAATTCGAGCCCACATTTCGGAAATTATCTCAGACAATTTTTGTACATCAGTTTATGGATCTAGATGAAAAATTCCCACACAAATTCCAATGTAAAATAGTCCAAAACGGACCGCTGAAAAGCTTAATTTGGTGTTGCATTTAAATTAGGTTTCTCTTTTATGGTTGTATTACTTT
>JACJUY010000299.1:20889-62036 GCA_014220935.1 Platorchestia sp. MABIK
AAAATTTAATGCTCATATCTCCAACGATATTTTATGTTCTCAGCTGCAACAAGCTGAAGTCTTTGTTTGTATTAATTAAGTTTATCCAATTAAATTACTCCTAATTAACACAATGAAATAAATCAGACCAGCCAACGAAATAAATCGATTTCTGAATTATTACAAAGCATTTTACAGTTACTTTATCATAGTTTGAATATCCTACAATCTCGTCGGTACATTTTTCTTGAATACTATTGGTTAATTTATAGCAGTCAAAGTATTCAACACATCTTTATCTTCTTTTTATAATTCATCATATTTTAATTTAGCTGCTAAAAACTCTATTTTTTTCGACGTGATATAACGTCGTTCTTTTATTTACGAAATCAATTTTGCCTCGTTAATTCAACTACGCGGCTCAGAATTTTCCTTTGAATCAGTTTCTAGAAATCAGCCTCAGTGAGGTAAAAAATTCAGCTATTTTGAAATAAAGAACTCATCAATGAATCAACATTGCGTTAACCTCTTACCAGCGCCATCGATAATCGCTTTTTTCATACATTCATCAATAATTGTAATTAAATTCAAAGCAATAAATCTCTAAACACGTTTGAAGTGGAGTTTTAGTGAGTGGTGTTCTACAATTTGTATTCACAGTCAATATTCGAGCTGCTTTTTTTTAATTTTAATTTTCTTCATGCATTTTAAACTTCATTTTAGCAGCACTTGGAAGTAGCGTCTAATTTTAGCGAACTGATAGGATTTTTGTCATTTATTTTGCTTTTTACGCACCTTATACCTCAAATTTTTTTTTGTTCGTGTATTTCCTATTGTTTTTACTCAGCCATGATACGGTTTTATAATATTGAATCATCATTTAATTTTCCCGTTTCGCTTAGCTTAAGTTCGACTGAATTTCTTAGTTTCCCTTCCTAGACAGATTTCATTTGGTATTTTTGCGTGTGTGAATGGACAAGTCCTAGATGCTAGAGTGTTTTCACTAATTTTTATTTATATCCTTCAACATGTGATGCGAACCAACGCAGGACAAATGCCTTAACGCGCATTCATTTAACTTTATTTATTTTTCGTGTCGAGAAGAACATGAAATACGAAAGCGTCCAGGAGAGAATATCTCCTAAAATTTCTTTTGACTCGATTTTTTTATCGCTGTGATAGAACGAGGGAAAATCTCTTCGTCCAAACGAAACTAATAAGAAGCCTCGTTAGGTACCGCCATGCGGATGTGCTCTTGGGTGATCAGGTTTTCAGTTCTCGAGGCATGAAGCGAGACTCTTTGTCTGGATTTCTTTCGCGCGTTTCGATGAATGAGCTGAACAGCGTCAACAGGCCGAGGTAGGGAAGCTTATATTTTCCCAGTTTTATGCTCAAAAATATTCAATAAATAACGGAATACAAACTGGGATCGATGCAAAAATTCAGATAGAATAGGCCGCCAGTAAAGATCAGAACAGTGTTCAGAGAACGAGTTGAACAGCGTCAACAGGCCACGATAAGAAAGCTGATATTTTTTTGCAGTTCTATTCTTAAAGAAATTCAATAAATAACGGTGAACAAATTTAGCAGTATACAAACACAAATCGATGCAAAAGTTCAGATAGAATAGACCGCCAGTAATAATCGGGAAAATTCAGAAAGAATCTAACTTTAGCGGTTGTAAGTCGCTGAAGATGTACCTGAGATATTACAGCCGTCTCTAGTTTTCTCTGAAGGCAGAACAGTTTTCTGCTGACACTGCGAGCGTTAGTCGATCATCGTATCACAGCGTGACGATGAGAGAATGAAAATCGACGAGTAAAAAAATAAGCTCTTTCTTTCAGCCATGTATCCTCACAATCTACTTTTTCTTCGTTTTGAAAGGAGCATTGCAAGATTAACTGAATTGCTCTGAAGTGTGAACAACGTCTCTTCAGTGATCTCTAGCCCCCATATGTTCTCATTACATTATTATAGCACAAAACTGATTCACGTTTATTGTATTAAAAATATTCTCGGTGTTATAATTCAACAAATCGATGAGGAAAAGACACCATGAATATTTTCTGCTCTCATAAAATTTCAGTAGTCATTACCTGCCCGAAACGCTGAAGCACAAGCTCCATTAGGGCGCGACAAAAGTTTTCCACGCATCGTAACATTAATTTCTGGTTCGTCACAGCACAAGAAGAAGCAACAGCAGGGGAGTATTTAGAGCCGCCATTGCGTGCTGGTCCTCCATTAAAAGCTTGATTAATGGACGCTACAATCGGCGAGTCTTTCTCGAGGTTTCAGCGTCCTGATGCGTTCTTTGCTGCAATTTGATTGCTTTCTGCTATATTCAGGGGCTAAATTAAGAGCGTTTTCACTCCCCGACTTGAGCGTACGCGTCGTATTTCATAGTCTCCCCAATTCATTCGCACGCAAAGAAAACGATTTGCAAAATTCCGAGAATGACTTCGATGAAGATTAATGGCTTTCTTCGATTCCGCAGCTACTGTGGCTCATAATTTACATCAGAAGCACACCGTAGGTGGATATTAAAACTAGTTCCATTTGAGGAATGTAAGCGTACACGCCTAGTGTGTAGCAGGTGTGTCACGTAGTCTCGCGTGCTATGTGGTGCATCAAAACTCACTCCTGAGGAGAACAATGTTGTAGATACATTAGTACAACTTCAGAACAATTGTCTGTCAAGGACTGAATTCAGCATATTGGAAAATTGTGATCCTAGACAGACTGACATGCAATTAGACAGACTGACATGCAATGAAAAAGAGGTACTTCGCGAGAGGATGGCGTGAATTTTGAGCGATGTTAGCTATTGTTGGAAACTAAAGCATGATTATGTGAACCAACCCATTCATTAATCAGTGTAGTGTGCGACTACGTTAAGTACACTAGGTTCAACAACTGTACATCTTATTCTAGCGTTCACGGCAGGATGCCCTAGAAGTTACTGGACTAGTTCGGGCCTGCAATTAAGTAGCTATACTCAAATGTGTTCATTGCAATAGTCTTAAGAATCCTGGCACTCAATGAATCATTCGAGGTCAATAAATTATTTGAATGGTTTAAGTTGTTCAAAACAGTATATGTCAATTTATTTTGATCAAACACACAGCTATATGCAAAATGGTAGTTAAAATATCGAAGACCGAAAACTTAACGTCATTTTGTTTGATTTACGCTCTCGTGTTTTCGTCAGTGTTCTTCCCTTACTGTGCAGCATTTATTGTGAGCAGCCTTTCGGTGTTTACTTACTGCCAAGCTTCCAACGCGTGACGATAGGTCAGTAGAATCTCAAAAAAATTCAAATGTTGTGGTAAAATACGTATGTACTTTAGGTTTGATGTTTTCACGATGTTTTAGAATGCTCTGTGTTCATCCTACTATGTTTCGTGAATATTTTTACTTGCTATCTACATTCAAAAACAAAGGGAAAAATGCCTGCGAGTGTTTTAATTTAGCATGAGTTGGAAAAAAGCTCAGCTTTCAAGTTGTTTCATTTGATACTTTTGAAAATTTATCGTTCCACTGAAACTTCGGATGTCTCAGAAAATACGCTACGTGACAGCAAATCGATGACACTACAAGTGTTGCGTGCATCAATAAAACTGAACAGCATTTAAATCTCAGGCGAATCGTAATTTAGGGTGACCAGTTCGTCATCATTCAGGCGGGTCATAAATTCTTCAGCATTTAGGCGGATCATTTATTCGTCATCATTCAGCGCGTCGTCAACCGTCATTATCACCAGCATTTTGCTGATTCTTAAAAATGAATCAGCTCAGTGGCATCGTTGTAGTCGTGGGTGAATGAAGTTTAAATTCTAGAAATACTTAATTTGATCTTATGCCACTGTGTGGGAAAGAATGTGAGTGTCTACCGCTAAAATAATAGTTGACGGGAAAATTTAACTTAATAACTCAACCCAAGCAAGGAACTATAAAATGATATTTACCATCGTAAGAAGACAGTCATTTTGTCCATCCAAATTAGGGAAGATATTTCTGCTCATCAGTCATCGTTTCTGGGCTCATTTTTGCTTGCTATAACGATGTTACAATCAGACATCGCTAGAAAATCTTGGCACATAGCCGGGGTCCATTTTGTAACATTACGACTTGACCCATGGACGGTGAAGATATGACTTGACCCATGGACGGTAAAGATATGACTTAACCCATGAACGGTGAAGATATGACTTGACCCATGGACGGTAAAGATATGACTTGACCCATGGACGGTGAAGATATGACTTGACCCATGGACGGTAAAGATATGACTTGACCCATGGACGGTGAAGATATGACTTGACCCATGGACGGAGAAGATCACTTCAACGATTGTGAAGAGACGTTACGTGTGCGTGTGACAATAGATTCAGAGATTAGAGTTCATGACCACTGATCTGCTATGTCGTTTTGATACATCACAATTTTCAATGTAAGTGAAGGAAAGTGATTCAAATGAAAACTGGTACAACAGGCTTTTTGTTAAGCACTCGGATATATTCATTTTAAGTTTTCACAGTCTTCAAAGAAGTGTTCGGATAATCCTTCAAAGTTTTTCCATTTGAATATAAAAAAGGTGAGATCATTCTGCGTTAGGCATAAATTAGAAAGCACTGTGTTATAAATTCAACAAGCGAATAGGAAGCCCCCGTTCCAATGAGTTTCAATTAAGTTTCAGTTCAAAACTACTGCAGACACCAGGATTCGCTGCGGCGTTTGTAGAGCAAAACATTTTAGTTTGAACGTCCTGCATTTGAAACGGGAGCCGATTCGCTGCGCAATGAATTACGTATTTTACGTGGCAGGTTTTAAAGCTAGAAAGCACGATGCGCCACGATCAAACGTTGATAACGCGAGCACACACGATGGTTTTTAATATTCCATGAGAGGTATCTGTGATATCATCAAAAACAGAGTAGAAATTTTTATTTGTCGTTTTTGCTTTACTTTTCGGGAAACTTAGTCTTAGTTGACGTCCGATTATGGGGGCATTGGAAATATGTGACAATCCCTTTTTTTATGGCTAATTCATTGAAGCTCCGGTTATAAAAATAGGAGTTCCTGGATTTGACAGAATCTCTTGGGTCAAGTTTGGGAACTATTCAGAGATATTTTAATTAAAAAAAAGCTGAGTATTGCATTTATCAAGCTCAAATAGTTTTATAAAACCAAATTTTAAATCTTGATGAGTGAGTCACCAAGCTCATTATTTGTTAACGGTAAACTGCAATAGTTTCACTACCACATCTTTAACCTAACGAGCCATTACGCTCAGGGCCAAATCGCATAGCTTTCACGAGGCACTGCTTAATGACCTCCTTGTCAGATGTGAACATTGTTGTCACTACTACGTGTGTGCCATGAACATTGTTATCACATCTACGTGCGTGCCTTGAACATTGTCATCACTTCTACGTTGTTATCACCCAGGCTGCGTGAGGGCCGCGGGAGGCTTCTACTCGCCAGGCCGCGGCCGGTCGCCGCTGGACGACCTCGCCACACACCAGCGTCCCCATCAGGAGCTCATCAACCTCAAGAGCCTCCAGCTCCCTTCCCTGCTCAGGTGACCTGATGCGCGTCCTGTTGTCCAATTGACGGGCATTCCGTAGGATTGTCGTAGAGTCTGCGTGTTGTAGTGGTTTCTTATCACGAGGGATACGCATATTTTTCGACAATCATATTATGTTCAGTGTTCTACGACAATCACATTTTGATCAGTGTTCTACGACAATCACGTTGTGATCAGTGTTCTACGACAATCATGTTGTGATCAGTGTGCTACGACAATCATATTTTGATCAGTGTTCTACGACAATCATGTTGTGATCAGTGTTCTACGACAATCATATTTTGATCAGTGTTCTACGACAATCATGTTGTGATCAGTGTTCTACGACAATCATGTTGTGATCAGTGTGCTACGACAATCATGTTGTGATCAGTGTTCTACGACAATCAAATTATGATTGTTGTAGAACATGGGTGTTTGTAGCAGTTTGTTATCTTGAGGGAGTTTGTTATCCCTGGTCAGGTGAAAAATTATACAGCGAAGCGTCCTGCTGTTCAACGGACGTGCGTTCCACAGGATTGTCTTACAATATGCGTGTGTGTAGCGGTTTCTTATTTCGAGGGGCGCTGAGAGCATAACTTTACTCTATGCTGTATAATACTGAAGCAGTTTGTGGTACGCTGTTTGTTAACCTAATAAAATTTAAATCCCCTCTAAATGGCATTTGATTGTTCTAGTTGATAACTGTCAGAGTTCAATCCCAAAAAAGTTAACGCAGTTTGTTTGCAGTAAATATTAGTGTTCTTGGGAACGTGATGCAAGAAATGATGTTCTACCTACCAGACAGTGTTGAGAAAAATCAGGATCAAAGTTAGGAAATATAGTTTAAAATTGAATACATGATGCTGTATGGTTCTTCGTAAATTAGAGTTACTGTAAGACTTCGTTGGTGCAAAATTGTGGTTCATGGGTTTAGTTATAAGTTTGTTCCTTTCCAAGCAGGAAGAGGAGGAAACACTGTTGAAATTTAAACACTACTCTAAAAGAACGCAAAAAAATCTCAACCAAGATTAGAGCAATGAGACACACGTTCTTCACTTGTTGACTAAACTAAACTTGTTGACTAAACTAAACTTGTTGACTAAACTGAACTTGTTGACTAAACTAAACTTTTTGACTAAACTAAACTTGTTGACTAAACTAAACTTGTTGACTAAACTAAACTTGTTGACTAAACTAAACTTGTTGACTAAACTAAACTTGTTGAATAAACTAAACTTGTTGAATAAACTAAACTTGTTGACTAAACTAAACTTGTTGACTAAACTAAACTTGTTGACTAAACTAAACTTGTTGAATAAACTAAACTTGTTGACTAAACTAAACTTGTTGACTAAACTAAATTTGTTGACTAAATATTTAAATGTTAACAAGTAATAGTGCACTCGCATCATAAAAATAAATTCAAATTTGAACCATGTTTTGGGTGTTGCATCTCAGGTCGAGCGAGTCAGGTAAGATGGACTCACAGAGCGCACGGCCGGAAGACAAATTGCAGAACGACGGGTTTGGGTCATCGACAGGACCTCGGTTTGACCCGACCATCCCTCGCAACCTCACCGTGCAGGAGGGGCAGACCGCCATACTGTCGTGTCGGGTGCTCAACCTCGCCGAGAAAACGGTTAGTTCTTCAATGCCATTTTCCCATTTAATAACACATCATTAATACCTCATAATACCTCATTTGAAACCTAATTTAACATGTCATTTAATACCTCATTATCCCATTTTGTGGTCTTTAAATCCTCGTTTTCCCATTTGGTTGTCTTTACTGCTTCATTTTTTACGCTTGGTGGTTTTTAATACCTCATTTTCCCATTTGGTTGGTTTTAATACACCATTTTTCCATTTGGTGGTCGTTAGTGCTTTACTTTCCCATTTGGTGGTATTTTAGAGTTTGATATATTATCAAACCTAGATTAAGCAACATCAGGAATAGATTGCCCTCAATCATTTGTTTCGACTAGTGCCTTGGGTATTACGATACTCATGTGTGTGTTTCAGCTAAAGATGTCTATTTTAAGATATTTTAAAAAACAATGATGAAATGTTCGTTTTTCACATACATGGGAAATAAACCGTTTCCTTTTTTTCTTTTTTCTTTTAATGCTTCAATTTCCCGTTTGGTGGTCTTTAAATTTTCACTTTCCCATTTGATGATTTTTAACATTGATGTCTCGTGATAACTTTCATGTGAGCACCGTACACCTAGTCATGGTGACCACCGTGCGTTAGGCAGTGTTGATCAGAGTTCAGATTTTTTGACCTTAATTTGTGTCTTAAAAACCTTTATTTTACAACTAAAAGTTGTTTGTGTTTTATTATTGATAGAAGCCTTCGATTTATGGCGAAGTGGTGAGTTCGACCATGTTCTGGTAGCTGCTGTGAGCTGAATTTCATATTCCGGGGCGATAAAATAGTTACTCAAGGCAGCATTTACTGTGGAGCCAGTTCGTACTTTGTTGGGTCAAAAATTTATTTAATCCAAGTTTGAAATTAAATAAGTACGAACCGTAATAGGACAATTAATTCTTTACACATTCTCACGAAAACACGTGCACAAATGAACAACTGAAGCAGAATTCATTCATCAATAAATGATGCAGTAAACCAGTATCGCAATTCCGGATGCAATGTCTTTGTTTTCTCAGCGCCAAAGAGAATAAATAAATTGTCATAGCCATTCACAAGTCCATTAACACGTTTTTGTTTATTTGAATCAACTGGTTCCGAGAAGCGGCAATCTGCTCCAAGAATAACAATCAAACCATCAATTCCCACGCGATGATGACAACGAACATTCATTTTCAAAGCAAACGAGACATGTTTGCTTTGGCAGGCATACTCAATCAAAACTATTCATATCAAAACCTTTCTTGTAATTGGTTTGCTTTTTCTTGCCCGGTGAGGCTTGGCTGAAACTTGAAACAATTACTCCATGCTTATAATTGAGTGAAGTTACTCAGGTTCATGAGGGAGATACCCAGTATGGATGGCAGAACACAACGTTGGTTGGAGTGTTGAAATAACTGATTTCAAGCGCTGGAATGAATCATTTTAAGTGTGGAAATAACTAATTTTAGGCGTTGAAAAAACTAATTTCAAGCGCTGGAATGAATAATTTTATGTGCTGAAACAACTAATTTTAAGTGTTGAAATAACCAATTTTGAAGTTATTTTTTTGCAGTGGAAAGCCCTTGAAGGAAATGGGTTTTGGCTGAGATTTTTTTACTCAAGCTTCATCTAGGTATTAATTTGAGCAATGTAAGCCTTTACATTCTAATATTAGAAGAAGGATTGTACCTTGTCCATTCAGTTGAACAAAGGAAATCGTTAGATGAAAGGTTATTTGTTACAGCTACCACCTGTAAAATTAAAATAAATGCGATTTTGGAAATCTTTTACACGTTTTGAGTTAAGAAAAATGTGTAATGCATATACAGAGCAGCGAGGAATGGTTTGCATCCCTTCATAATGAGAAAATCGAAAATAAACTTGCAGAAAACAGATGTTAATTTTGTAGGAAAAAGTTATTCAAGTGTTATATACTTGCACAACTTAAGTCTTCTAAATTACTCTGGAATTGGACAATTATTGACACACGGTAAAAGGACAACTTTCAACCAGTAACTCAGTAACTACAGCTGTACTTCACTCTTTATTATCTATGTCTAGGCTAACACTTGATGTGCATGTGATATACATAAATTGAGTGCGTATTTCACATGGAGTATGTATGGTGTATCACATGGAGTAAGTATATCACATAGAGTATGGGTATCACATTGAGTGTGTATATTACATAGAGAGTGTATATTATATAAAGTATGTACCTAAACATAATATGTACAGAAAATTGTATTTTTAAATATGTATGCTTGAGGATGCATAATTTTCTCTCAAAATTTGAGTAAATTATGAACCAACGGAGATTATCAAAATTTGGTACTAAGGATATTCTTTTTGTTTGAAGATTAATGTTTCACATTTAACAATGCCGTAGAAGTTCATCGAGAATTTTGGAATGGATTTTAAACGGAGATTTTATTATCGTAGTTGGAATTTCACCATCGGAACTGCACACAAATAATTTTAACCAAAAAACTACGGATGCAGTTATTAATTTCTGCTTCACTGAACTTCGTTACAGAATTATGAATCAAATAAAGTTGCATTAACAAATGCCGCCACGACTATAGATTTGCTCAAACCTGCGCGGAAAATGCGAGCTCTTTGTTCCAAAACGCCTCACATTTTTTATTTAACCAACTGATTTATACGCAACTCTTTCGGGCAGGCTTAACCAGAAATGAATGTTGATTTTAGTTATGAATGTTAGATGGAATGAAATATTCAACAACGCTGGGAGTTTTGAGGCTCCTTTGAATATTTTATTAACAAATTTAATTCCGGAGCTGATGTTCACCCTCTGATGCGCTTTTACGTTTTAGTGCCCATGCATAAAGTATAAAATTCTACAGGAGCGAATGGTTGTTACTTGACCGGCTTGTTTAACTAAATACGAAGTGTAATAAAAACTTAACTTATCTCATCTCAACTTATCTTATCTCAACTTATCTTATCTCAACCTATCATATCTTAACGTATCTTATCTCCACTTATCTTATTTCAACTTATCTTATCTCAACTTACCATATCTTAACGCATCTTATCTCCACTTATCTTATCTCGACTTATCGTAACTTATCTTATCTCGACTTATCTTATCTCAACTTATCGTATCTTAACGTATCTTATCTCAACTTGTCTTATCGCAAAATATCTTATCTCAACCTATCAAATCTTGACGTATCTTATATCCACTTATCTTATCTCGACTTATCTTATCTCAACTTATCTTATCGCGACTTATCTCATCTCAATTTATCTTATCGAAACTTATCTTATCTCAACCTATCAAATCTTAACGTATCTTATCTCCACTTATCTTATCTCGACTTATTTTATCTCACCTTAGCGTATCTCGACTTTTCTTATCTCAACTTATCTTATCTCAACTTATCTTATCTCAAAGTATCTTATCTCAACTTACCCTATCTTAAAGTATCTTATCTCAACTTTTTATCTCAACCTTTCAAATTCCTTCTTATCATATCCCAATGTATCGCATCTCAGCTTATCTTATCTCAGCTTATCTTATCTCAGCTTATCCTATTTCAACTTATCTTATCTCAATTTATCTTATCTCAACTTATCTTATCTCAACTTGTCTTATCTCAACTTACCATATCTTAAAGTATCTTATCTCAACTTATCTTATCTCAACTTATCTTATCTTAGCTTATCTTATCTCAGCTGATCATATCTCAATTTATCTTATCTCAACTTATCTTAACATATCTCAACTTATCTCGTCTCAACTTATCGCAACTTATCTCAACTTATCTCACCTTATCCCAACTTATCTCAACTTATCTCAACTTATCCCAACTTATCTCAACTTATCTCAACTTATCACAACTTATCTCAACTTATCTCAACTTATCTCAACTTATCTCTACTTATCTCATCTTATCACAACTTATTTCAATTTATCTCAACTTATCTCAACTTATCTCAACTTATCTCAACTTATCACAACTCATCTCAACTTATCTCAACTTATCTCGACTCATCTCAACTTATCTCATCTTATCACAACTTATCTCTACTTATCTCATCTTATCACAACTTATCTCAACTTATCTCCACTCATCACAACTTATCACAACTTATCTCAACTTATCCCACATTCCTTAAATCGGACGCGCTGCCGGCAGGTGTCCTGGATCCGCCTGCGCAATCTGCACGTGCTGACGGTGGACAAGTACAAGTACAGCACCGACCAGCGGGTGTCCGTCGTGCACAACGAGGCGAGCCAGGAGTGGGTGCTGCGCATCAGGGCCGCGCACAAAACTGACGCTGGCAAGTACGAGTGCCAGATCTCAACGAAGCCTGTGCTCAGCTACATCGTCAACGTTAATGTCATTGGTAAGTGCGGCTTTTGTTTTTATATTCACTGTAGTCATTGTTGTGTGCTGTTTTTGTTCTTATATTCACTATGATCAATGATGAGTTCTGTTTTTAAAATAATATTCTCTATGGGCACTGGGAGGGCTTTTATGTTGAAATTCTCGCTTTCACTGGCAACTGCTGCTGTTGCAAAATTCCCTTTGTTATTTGAGAAAGAAATTAATGCTTAAGTTTCATTGGAAATTGTTTTTTGAAATGCTGAAAAACACGATACCTGTTTTACACTAAACATGAACAATATTTATGAATAAATCGTGAAATATTCAATAAATCCTATGGCACATCCCACAGTAATACTGTTGTGAGCTGCTTCGTGTTCCAATGATTTCGATTTTGCTATTTTTGCTGCTATTCATAAAAACCATTCAACATTTGGTGATCACCTGTTCTCCAATAACATGTGATGTTCAGTTATATAATCATGAGGAAAATTGTTGTGTTATGTATGCTCAATTACTTCATCACCACTTCTTCATTATACTTTTTTTACCTTTCCACAGCCTCTAACTTTTCGGTTTCGTCTTATCGAAGTTATCGCTGGTCATATTACATTAAAACATTGAACACTGAACCTATGAAAATACGTGGACGTAGCAGCAAAGTTTACTATTTGCAAGGGAAGTAGAGACTGCATCATGAGTAAAGGAACATTCAAGCGATAGTAAACTTCATTAAAAGTTTATTTGAATTTTTCATAAATTTGACACTAAATCAAACATACAATTCTCCTCTCCAGTACATTTATGCTCATTCGTGAAGCTCTCATTCCATCTCGGTGTTCTATATTAACCACTTCCTCCACAAATTTATAGCCAATAGCCTGCGAAAAGAGGTCAAAATAATTCTTTATTCTTAGCTATCGTTTCGACGAACCCATTCAGTTCGTTGCAATCGGATTGTCTTGGAACTTTCAGTTTCCCAAGCCACTAACCACTATTTATAATCTAGCTCTGAGAAGTCGACTCCAATTTACTTGAGATTTGCAGTCCCGTTTTCGATAACACGAAACCGAAAAACTAGGGGCTTGGGAAAGGTAGACAAAAGTATAACGAAGAAGTGGTGATGAAGTAATTGAGTTAAGAAAAGTGTGTAGAAATGGAGCAGGGATAGTAATGCTGGATGTTTGGATGATGAGAAAAGGAGATGGTGGAGTATTGGTAGATAAGTTATTGGGAAGATAAGGGAAGTGATAATGGAGCAGTGGTATTAATGTGTGCTGTTGAGATGTTAAATAGAAAAGGCATTAAAGCAGTGGTATTACTTAATTTGTGATGTTGGGATGTTTAGTGCAAATGATAACGGAGTAGTGGACGCGATGTGCAATATTTTAAAGGTGTAAAGATAAATGGAGTAATGATGGGGATATTTGTTGGTAAGGTGAGAATTCCGGACTGAAAAGGAATGTCGGGGCCGTGAAATAAAAATTAAAGAAAACTAAACTTGAAACTAAAACAATCAAAGACCAATCCCTTTTTTTAACACTTGATCAAAAATGTTCAACTCTAGAGACTGCTATCAAAGTTAGTACATTAAAGTTTGAAGTTTGAGTTACAGAATCCCAAAATAAGAAAAACTGAAAACCATGAACATCAATCGCTCGTTCACGTTAATATTCCTGCGTCGTCTAGTTCATTCGATTCAAATTCCTACATAAGCTTCTAAAAGAAACTTTCCTTCGCAAAAAGAAACGAAATTCCAGCGGGAGGAGAAATTTTAATAATTTACTTCAATATTTCCTGTTCTTGAAGCATCATCAAAGAATATCCACGGGTTCGGAAATCATTAACTTTCGGCTGTGCAGGCGAGTCTCTTTGACTGCACCTGAAAAGCAACCACGCACCTCTCATGGCGAATATTTCATGTTCAAAGCGAATTAAGCCCAAACTTGCGTGTGCTGCTCAGGGAAATCTTCAACACATCCCCAAGTCCTTTTGCTTTCACGGCAAAGGAAAATAAAATGGCAACTCGAATCCAAAGACAAATACTTAGTGAATCGTACGATAAACGAGTTAATATTAAAGTTATATTTTGAGAGGAATTTGGTTGAGTTCTCTCAATTTCTTATAAGCTCAGAGCAGATTTTGTCGTGAAATAAGCTGCTCCTGGCCTTGAAATGTTTTCGTTTTCTTTCATTCTACAAAAGATGAATTTGAGATAAGACAATGACACGTGCCTTAATGCTAATGACTTAATGACTTGTGCTAACTTGTGCTCAATGCTAATAACTTAATGGCGTGCGCTAACTTGTGTTTAATGAGAGGCAAAATATCGAGAGTAAATACAGAAACTTTGTTCTCTTTTTTCCCTAAGTACAGTCGAATAACTTAGATATGCTCATGTACAAACACACACGGGATCTCATGCACCTGATGTTGCAGAAAATACTTTGGTACCGTGAGAGGAATGACGTTGGGATTTTTGTCCAATTATGCCTTGTTCGCGTGCCGAAAAAGTTGCCCGTTCGAACACGCTTGTGTGAAGCCCAAGACTGATCGAATTCTTC
Organism: Platorchestia sp. MABIK; assembly: GCA_014220935.1. NCBI lineage: Eukaryota > Metazoa > Arthropoda > Malacostraca > Amphipoda > Talitridae > Platorchestia > Platorchestia sp. MABIK. The sequence goes on from JACJUY010000299.1 coordinate 34,991, forward strand.
ACATTTTTAGCGGTAATCAATTAAGCCGCTAACGGCTACTATTATTTTAATTACAGTGCCCCGAGCCGAAATTCTGAACGCCCCTGACATTTACGTTCATCAAGGGTCGCTCATCAACCTGACGTGTCTAGTGCATCACGGTACAGACCGGCCCATCTTCGTGTATTGGTACCACGGCAAGAAGGTGAGACCAGCGGTGGTTGTAATGTGCACTTCAAACCGGTGGTTTGGGTTGGAAAAGGCACTTAAATTTCGTTATTTCAAGTCACAGAGATGTTTTCCACCCGTCTTCGTGTGTTGGTACCACGGCAAGAAGGTGAGACCAGCCAGACCTCGGTCGTGGTTCTAATGTGAAGTTTGAGCATGGAATTTGGATGGAAAAAGGCACAAAAGTTTCGTTGTGAAGTTTGAGCATGGAATTTGGATGGAAAAAGGCACAAAAGTTTTGTTATTTCAAGTCACAGAGATGTTTTCTACCCGTCTCCGTGTATTGGTACCACGGCAAGAAGGTGAGACTAGCGGTGGTTGTAATGTGCAGTTCGGGCTGGTGGTTTAGGTTCAATGAGGGATTTGAATTTCTTCATTTCAAGTCACAGAGATGTTTTTCGTGAAATGCAGGGAGAAGGTGAGAGAGCCAGACGTAAAGTAGTGGTCGTAATGCTAAGTTCGGGCTGGGGATTCTGAATGAATGAGGGATTTAAATATTTTATTTCAGTGTTTTCAACAAAATTGGGCGCAGGCAATAGTCCACGTAGTAGTTGTCGAGTAGACGGTTTGGGATCTCGAATTGAACGACTGACAAATTTTTTTTCACTCAAAGTGGTGATCTCAATTCAATAGAATCAACTGTGTGCATGCGGCTAAATGATACGAGGTCGTTTTTTGTAGTGCTGTGAGATCATTTTAATCGAATGAATAACGATGAACCTCTCACCTCTTAGAAGTGATGATTTCTATCGAACTTTGGCAAGATGGAGTGAGCAGCTAAGCCTTTTTCGCAATGCGTTCAGATGGCTTGGGCTGAGCGCTAGGCATTAAACTTTGTTCATTTTAAAGTGATTATTTCTATTGTATTATGGTGATAGGGTAAGCAGCATGGTCTGCTCGTTCTTTTCTGTACATGGTAGAAAATTTTTAATATCATGAAGTTAAAGTTAATTCGTGTTTTGTGAGTAGAGAGTTGAGCTTGTTTCGGTGTAAGTTGTTAATTCCGTTCGAATCAATCGTTCTTCGACAAGAATTTTTTTCGGCTTGTTAAGAATTCCGATGAGAACACGATTTTGGGGAATCCCAGAATTTTTAACATAATTTAAATTCATTTGTACACTAATATTGAATGCATGTCGACAGAATTAGTACACCGCAGAAAAATAAGTGTAATTTTTCTCTCTGCTTGCTGATCAATTTTTGAACCTGACTCCATTATATGGCATATATATTACAAATCTTGATTTAAAATTGACTAAAAGTGTCATTTATCCGTGTCCGAATACACTCACGAAGAAGGCGAACTTGAAATTTTTCTGAGGTCTTCCCGGCGCAAAAAGAATTGGCGGACCGCATTTGCACTGAGTTTTATAAGATTCGCGTACTGTTTTCAGCGAAGCTATTTTTATAGCCTGATGGATCAGACTTAGAAAAGTTGTTGCGCGGAATTTATACGGAAGGTTTTGGCAGCCGGACCAGTACACTCAATTGTTTTGTCTCTATTGAGTTACCGGACTCTATGGAGCTCTTTTGCCACTGTCCGGAGAGAATTTAAAGAAGGAAAAGCTGCCTCTTGCCATTACGGGAGCAAGTGCAGTCTGTGCGTCACCGTAAAGAGTACGCAGGAATTTTAGAGCAAGAGCGACAACTGATGAAGACAGAAAAGCAAACTCGCCTCTGCCTCTTCTCACGGATGGCATTTTGACGACGGGTTCAATGATTTAGCACCGAACTTCAGTGGCCAATACGATCCTTCAGCCTCTTCTGCTGATGAAGCACCAGCGTAGCGGACAGTCGTGCCTGCAATTCAAAGGCCTTATGACAACCAATTCAGATTTCACATTAAATCTGATACAGAACTTTCCTCTAACTCTTTAATCTTGGCTAGTGATTTCGATTTTGCTCCAAATCTAAGGGATAACTCTTCTTCTAACTCTTTTATCTTGACTTTCCATTTTACCTTCAATCTGATGTTCAAGTTCTTCTAACTTTTCAATCTTGGCGAGCGATTTCAATTTTGCCCCTAGTCTGAAAGACAACTCTTCCTCTGACCCCTCACGCTTGTCATGATGACTTAATTTCACCACTTATGTGATGCCCGACTCGTTCTCGGACAATCTGCATAATCTTGAAATTGACACAACTTGAAATTCACGACTACAGAATAATTTCTTAATAGTGAAGGACAATCCGACCAGAAATGTTTTAAACGTCCACACTTCTTTGCTTGCTTGCGGGCAAAATTCGATTCCTCGTACCGGCTGAATGATGCAATTTTTATAGCCCTAGGATCAGTAGGATTAGGAAACAACTAAAATATATTTTCTTTGACGATGGCAAGGTTCATATTTTGTGCACACTTCAAATTATCCGAATGTAGGGGGTTGTGATCAACCCACATCGTCAAACTGATCTCGAATTATACGGCATCCTTTTTCACAAACATTTAAATATATTCTAAGGACTAATATTCACAACCGAATGACGGTATTTAGTTGCTTGGAAGAAACTGAAATCGAGATGACTGTTTTGAAAACTTTTTACGAGTGATCAGGTGTTACTAATTACAATAAGAAATTCGGCGGTTGGTGCAGCTGTCACTGAAGTGTTCTCTTGATGCTCGTCAGACGTGAGTCGACCATCATCGGTTATGCTAGAGCAGCTTCCACAAAATGCGTCTTCACCAATTGAAAAGCGTATTTATAACTTTAATGGAGGACTAAAGATGCTTTATCAAACTTTTCGAAGGTATTTTCTGTGCGTCAGAGCAAAGATTTTCGTCTTAAATATCTAATCGGCAGCTCGTTCACATAACATATCGTTGGTTTTTTTATTCGAGGCCTTTATACTATTAAAATGTATGCGTATAGTTTTCTAGCGCATCGGTTCATTTTGCTGTTCTAAGAGCGTCTCCATTCAATTTGTGCATCATATTTTAATAACTTCCCATGATTCCATACAGACGCTCACTTTGCGACCTCATCTCACTCCCTTTTCTCCTCAACGTAAAATCTCCTCAAAAAAACCCAGATGTTGAGAGGTCCAAGACCTTAAAATTTTTGCAGTTGGTGGTAAAAGTCAACGGCCTTGCGTTCGTTTGTCAAAACAACGTTTCGGGAGCCACACAGGCGGTAAAGAACGTGGCTGTGATGATCCGAGCACACTACACTCGCCCTCAGCTGAGCGGCTTCTAGCTCACCACACCTCATCTTACAAAGAGCGTCTCTGGAGTCTTTCGCTCGCATTGTTGCGGCTTGAGGGAGCGTCAAAGTGACGGACAGTCTCATAATAAACTCAAAATACAGGCAGTTTTTGCCCAGATTCTCCCCCTTTTCCGATTTAGTTTTCATGCATTGATTCATGCGGATATTCTCTGCGCGAGAAGTTGCAAGTAACGTTTAAAATTTGCTGCTTCTACGGACATCTGAATTTGAGTGTATGGAATGCGCCGCGTACGTTAAATTCCCAACGTTGACAGGGCATAAAAATTTTCTGCGAGTGTGTGAGTTCAATCACGCACATACACGTATCTCCCCAGAGTTGCTATTCACACATACATCTGCTTTCTCAGTACCCAAAAATTTCCCTACGTCTGGAAATTTCTGCACCGAAATCCGGCTCTGCGTCAGATGATAGCGGACACAAATGTCCCCATGTTAAACTAAGCCAAGAAAATCAAAACTTTGCCTCGCTCATTACAGCTGATGGAGTACGAGGGAGACCGGGAGGGCGTGACCGTGGTCACCGAGGCCACAAAGAACACAGTGTCACATTTGCTGGTACAGAACGCGTCGTTCGCTGATACCGGGCGCTACACTTGCAAGCCTTCCAACGGGGACGAGGTCACTGCAAACCTCCACGTGCTCGAAGGTGAGATGTTTGGGCTCATCGTTTTGCAGGTCGATGAATACTCAGTTTTGAGAGAGACGGAGCTTTGAATGCGATGGATACTGGGTTTTGAGTGTGATAGATACTGAGTTTCGAGTGTGATAGATACTGAGTTTTGAGTGTGATAGAGACTGAGTTTTGAGTGTGATAAATAATGAGTTTTGAGAGATGCTGAGTTTTGAGTGTGATAGATACAGAGCTTTGAGTGTAAAGTGTGTCGTACGTGAATCTGAGTTTTCTGCAAGATAATGAAATATTGGACGGAATTTTAAGTAGATTTCAATGTGTGTTCACGAGTTCGCAATTTAGCAATGAGACTCTGGTTATATAAATACACTGAACAGATGCAACTTCACGGATCACTACAAGATGTAACTATGTTGCTCAGTGCCGTATTTGGTATACACCGCGGCTAACGTGTCTAAAAATCATTGTTTTTTTTGAGAGACAGAAACTTTTTTGAGCTAAGCAGTCCCGTGAGAACGGCAGTACTGTTATTGTAATAGGAAATACCGCTTGTCAAGACCAACATACAGCGTAATTTACACACAAAATTCTCAAAACTCATGATTGAAAATTCACTGGAAGAGTTCACACCTCGAGACCCAAGCTAGGACTGGATTTCAATGCTTCTAGGACTTCGTTTTAGATCGCAATTTGGAATATTTTCGTAATGTGTCGTGCAAAAAACTGTCGTAGGACAAAACGCACGCAGTGTTCAAAAGGTTAAATTTCCAAGTCGATATTCTCAACAAAGGAACAGCAGAAATGCAAATTAGCTGCAAACATGAAACTTTCTTCAACTGTGGTTCACTCTAAATGCAAAGTTATCAAGGGTAGACACATCGAGAATAAGGATTTCTGTGTTAGTTTAAAATTCCATCTGTGATCAAGTCATTTGCAATGGTTATTGTGAGGCAAACGCGAGAAGTAGACGAGGGAATTACTTATACAGGCACAAGTAAATGCTAAGCAATTGTTAGATTGGCAGAAGCCTTGCCTGAAATAATTATCCTTTATTTAAACATGAAAAGAAATTAGTTTCATGCATTGAATGCTGAGTGTTTTTTTTTATACGTGCAATTGACATAACGTCACCCCAGAATTGCGTGCTTTGCATAAAGTATTCAATTCTCACATTCAAGCGAATAACTGAAAAGAATAAATTAGTTTGGGTTGCTTAGTTATTTGAAATACTTTGCGTGAAAGTATAGTCTCACAGTTTGTTGTCTCCGTGGTTCTTATGGCACAGCTAAGGAGCTGTGATATAAAAACCATGAAAAGCGCGGAAAGCTTTGCAGGTCATGCTCGAAAAACATTTCAAATAATTGAGTAATGCAAATGAAACCATTTTCGATCATTTTGGGACTTTCATTTGTGTGCAATAGTTTAAGTCAAATGCAGACGACTTCTTCAGAAGGAAATATTTCGAAACGAGCAAAGCATTTGAAAAGTTTTTCCTGATAATCTCAGCTGCTGATAATGATTTGCTTTTCTACTTAATGATGTTAAAAATGAGTTGTATGGTTCAATAGATATTTTGTATTCATTATTAGCGCTACAACTGGCTTCAAGATTGAAAATATTATGGCAGTGTTCTGTGAAAGTTTTTTTTTAAATTAAGAATTTTTTTTTTCGTAGAATGATAGACAACTGAAACTGAATACTTCCTCTAAACTATGTCAATGAATTCATGGTTAAACCTGACAAAATTTCAGCATTGTAATACTGTGGTAATTATACGGAATATGTGTTACTAAGCCGCGTGTCCGTCGAACGCACGTAGGTAATCATTCTAATTAAAGAGTATATTCAGACGAGTGCGTAAATTCAAATTCTCATGCCGTAAGGTAGAAACATTTCTGTAATTTAATGAATCGGAGCTACTCAAGTTCAGCAACGTTCATCTCTCGATTACTAGAGTTAATTACAGCTTTCAAGAAGTTGCAGGAAATTGCTGAAGAGTATATCGCTGAAAATCAATTAAAAGAACAACTCCTGATATATTGCAGTGTTTGCAAAGAACTCATTTTGACGTTCACAGGTAAATAGTGAAAGGAATACGGTATTTGCATTGTTCTGGGTGGAAAATGAGGTAATCACTTAGTGTAATAAAACATGTGCATAAGAACTTGTTGTAACTGTTTTATTATTAATTTGGAAAAATTTTTGTGTTTTTTTTAATTGTTTTTGTTGAATTAAGTGAATTATTTTAAATTTATCCCGTGAATTATTTTTGAATTATCATTTGAATTCTTTTCGAATTATCCCGTAAATATTTTTTGAATTACTACGGGAATTGTTTTTGAATAATTACGTGAATTCTTTCTGAATTATCACGTGAATTTTGTTTTCAATTATCACGTGAATTCTTTTTTAATTCTCTTGTGAATTCTTTTTGAAATATCACGTGAATAACTTTGATTGCAATGAATTAACTGAGAACTTTCTTCTCGCCTCAGGAGAGTACCAGGCAGCGATGCAGACGAACGGCACGTCACTGGCTCATGAAATTTCCTTCTCGTATTTAAGTCGCCTCTTGATAATGTCCTTCATTTTACACCGGGTTACTCTCTTGTGATCCTCCAAACGTATCTCAAATCTGTGAATTTATACATTGCCCAAACGTATCTCAAATTTGTGAATTTATACATTGCCCAAGCGTATTTCAAATTTGTGAATTTATACATTGCCCAAACGTATCTCAAATTTGTGAATTTATACATTGATCAAGCGTATCTCAAATTTGTGAATTTATACATTGCCCAAGCGTATTTCAAATTTGTTAATTTATACATTGATCAAGCGTATCTCAAATTTGTGAATTTATACATTGATCAAGCGTATCTCAAATTTGTAAATTTACACATTGCCGGAACGTATTTCAAATTTGTGAATTTACACATTTCCGAAACGTCTCTCAAATCTGTGAATTTATACATTGCAGCAGAGCGGTTCTCATGTACATGGTACCCAAAATTTATACTAAACATACCTCATATTTGCGTAGATATATTTACGTAGATTTTATCGGCCTGTTCCCACCACCTCTTTGTACAAATGGCGGAAGTTAGTGAGGGATTTGTGGAGATTATTGATTTATGTTGTTGATGTAAATAAACATGTATAAAGTCATCAACTAAATATTTTCAAATAATAAAGTTCTTTTGTGCTTACTCGTATGTGAAAGATCATGTAATGAACTAGTTTTCATTCACGTAAGTTTGTTAGAATTACGTAGACGATGTTGTAAAATTTGAAATCATAAGTCTTTTTCTTATTAAAAACCAAAATGAAATGAAATTGAATGAAACAAAAATTTGAGCGCATACAAAAAATGGAGCGTTAAAAAATAAAATAAATAAGATAAGCGAATGAACGTTGTGTTTAAATTTATATTTTACATGAATTTAAGCGTAATATGACTTGATAATTTGTTCTACAATGAATAATGACCTTTATTTACTTTAATCAAGCATGTAAATGAAAACTATTTTAAGAACACGATTATTCAAAATTAGAAAATATTTTTCTATTACATAGAGAGAAATTACCAAAGCCATTAGGTTATTTCCCGACAGTTTATCTATTAAAATAAATCCTGTACAATTTCTGGCGTGGAAATACAGATGGAGAAAAAACACAGAACGCATGTATACTTGTTGAAATAGATCAATTATTAAGTTATGTATGTATCAATGTGTCCGAAAAAATTGACAAAGGTGAGAAGCTACTTACTAATAAACACCAATTTTTTCTTTGCCGTTAATGAAATTAATTCAACTTTATCTCAATTTGAATATGATCACCGTGGCTGAATGGTTAAAAGCAGGCACTTTTCACGGGAAAGGTCGCCAGTTCAAATCCCTGCTATACAGGCCCGGTGATTCTCCTCGTTGAGAAAATAGAAAAATCAGCCACAATTCCCCACTTTACCCAGGTTTCGGTACCGGATTAACCCGAGGAGTAACCGTCATTGCGGCCTGGTGTTAGTCATGAGGTATTCGAAAAAACCAACGTTCAAGATGATTCGTATCAGGTTCAATTGAAATCAAACCGACTTTGAACATTTTCAACATAGATTGAAACATTTTTGAATTTGAAGTACACATTCAACTCAAACAAAGACCATTTAGCGCGGATCGTGTATGAGCTTTTGAGTAAAACAAAGCGTTAATCAGAATAGGTGAGAAGCCTCTCAATTGCACAAGAATTGCTTGCATTTTACTCTCAAAATGACGATCTATGTTTGTTTGAGGTAATAAAAATTACCGGTTTTGTAAATCAAACACCGAAGAGTATCTGTGTTCACTTCTTTGAGAAGGTGCTATAAAAAACAATGTTCTTTTGCTCAATGTCCATGATCTTTGAACGATACGAATGCCGCACCCAGTTTTCTACGAAGAGTGGTTTGGTCTGTGAAATAAATACAAAGAGGATTCGTAGGGAAAAAAACAATCTACGAACCTCTGTGCAGCGTAGTTTTTCGTCTTCAAATTGCACTCAGGCTTCAAATTTTTTCGTCTACGAAAATGTATTGAATTTTTTCCTTGCCAATTGCATTTCAATGACTCTTCGAATGTTTGAATAATTCAGGTGTTGATTAAATGCATTCTTTCCTGAGCTATTAAGCTGCATGGAGATGGATCTTCGCATCTGTTGGTCAAGATGAAAATCTGTCATATGAGTCATGAAAAGTATTTACCATTTGGGTCATGACGAATATTTACCATTCAAGTCATGACGAACATCTGCCATGTAAGTCGTGACAAATATTTTCAGTGAGGGTCATGACGAAAATTTAGCATGTGAGTCATGAAAAATGTTTGTCATGTGATCATGACGATCTGTTGAGGTTTTTATCGGTGTGGAGGCGTACCAGAGGATCTCAGTGTATTTTTGGATGTGTACGTAGTCCAGACTTAACTTTTTTGCCTGTTCTCAAACAGGAAAATATTCTAATTTATGTAATTTTTTGAATGTAATTTATCAGAAAATAATTGTGCAGTTTAAAACCATTTACGGATGCGCGCAGTCACAGCAGCGTTATGAGGGATGAACGTTCGTGACGTCAACGTTATGAGGGATGAACGTTCGTGACGTTGTCCGGTCTGTTACATTTTTTCGATCTCAGTAAATAGCTAATGGTTGAAATTTATTAAATTTTACATGTTCAGGAAATACGTGTCTCATTTTCATTGCCCTTGTGCGATTTGAAGGCATTGTAAAAAATTTCGAATCCGCTTCTGAAATACGTTTCTGAACATATAACTCACTCATGGTTTGTGTTCAATTTTCCGTTCGCTTACAGAATATTATCGTGAAAGAACGTCCCACCACAGAAGACATTTTTAAGTAAAAATGTTTAGTAGAACTTAATTTTCTAAGATGAATAGTAATCAATTGAAAGAATACATGGCTTTCGTTAATAAAAGCTTGATGTTAAAGTGAGTGACAGTGAAAAAAGTTCCGAATCAGGTTCACTAATTTCTAACAAATTTTTCTTGGGATAAAATTTAAAGAAAACTTTCGACAATTGCTGTTTACCAGCAAGCAAGCGGCGATGAGATTCATGATATTATATCAATTTGAATACAAAAAATTCTTTTTGTGACTCATCATTAATGAGATCTACATAGACGTGACCATTAATGCTCAGTAACATACAGTAAGTTAACAAAAAGGTTATTAAGAAATGTATATCCATTATAAATTGTACGGCATTCAAAATGATTTAGTTTCATTGTAATAGAAATTGAGTGTGGAGTATTTTATCATTCGGACGTGACTCCAATCAGTGTAGGACGACAGTATCACATTCCTTTGTAGCCCCTGCAGTTAACTAACTTGGTTACGTGGGCGATGATTGCAAGCGCACTGAGTTTTGAGAGGAATTTATTTGGGTTTGATCACTGAAGCTTGAATAAATTTTCTCGTAATTGTTTCCACAACAGCTGCTTCATGACCAACATGTGATAGCATACGATAAATGTAGAAAGGTGAGATACGAACAGTTTACTTATTGTCTTTATCTTTATTTGTCGCTTTACCTGCTTTGAATGACTGTTTCATGAATTTTAAAAATCGATTATATTATGAATTTACGAAAAATGATTATTGCATGAATGTATAAAAAATTGCAATCACGAGTAATTGCGTAATTACTTCATGCAGGAGGTTTGGGTTTCAAATTTTTGAAAGCGATAACAAAAAGTGATGTTCGAGGATATTTTACATGAATGGAAATTTCGAAGATCAGAATAAAGTTCTAACAAGACTATATTTATTGACGAATGTGCGATTAAATGATCGATGGGAACAATTTGTTCAAAACTTGGTGCTATCAGAAAACTGAGCAATTATGTGTTCGGTAATAGTTTACTTGCACGACAAGGAAAAACAAATAGAAATATTGTTCCAGAAAAATACGAGTTGTATATTTACAAGTTATTTAAACTGTTGAATGTTTACGTTGTCTTTGTGTGTGCATAAACATCATAGCTAATATTGTCTTGTACATAGCAAATGATATTTTTAGGCAATAAATTAGAGCCATGGCCGCTTCAGAGTTATTGAATACATATCATCATCAATAATGGCTTGTAAAAATGTGCAATAAATGAAGTATAGTTGAAAATTGGATTTCTGATTACCCTTGTAATATGTCTCCTAAATTGGTTACCCTTACACTTGCGGAAGAAAAAGTGCCAGAAAATTGACATGCATAAATGAAGTTGGCGACGAAGGCTATGGGCGGCGATGATTTAGTGTGTTTGATTTACAAATCGCCGTTCAAGTTGGCAAATTTAAACTCGATTTGATTCAATGATTGAGGTTTTAGTTGCACGAAAATTTCGTTTTCGTGATGCTTTCGTTAAACTGTTTTTGTTCTGAGAATTCCCTCGTATGAAGATGTTCCCTTCTTTCTCCCACTTAATCATTTCAAGTCTAGGATTGCAGACATTACACTTTTTTATCTACCAAATCATCATTAAACACTAAATTCACAAGCTTTATTTGTGGATTTTGAAACACTACTTCATTAGATTTAAATCACTGTAATCAGTTACCGAGGCGTTGAAAATTAAGCCGAGTTTAGTTACTGGTGTAAAATCTGCTTAATGATATAAATGTAACTTATTGTTTAGGGCTAGCTTGTGTAAGGACTCGGAACTTTGAGGTATTAAAGGATTATAATTCCACAAAAGAGCTGATGTCTCTCAGCTTATTTTTTAGGTTGTACGTTTTTTAGGTTGCACGATATGTACCAATCACTACGGTGTCGGAAAGGAAATGCCTGCTAACAGTCAATTCGTGTTTCGATTTTACGTACAATTAATCACAGTTCACATATGATATTTTAGTCAATTGCTTCAGGCTAATTATTGATTTATTTTATTCACCTGTACGTTAATTCAGAGGGTAAATAATAGTTTTTCTTAAAGAATTCCGAAAATATTTCACGCAAGGAAAACGTTTTCTCTGTTTTTCGAGTTGGCCCGATCTTTGACACAAATTGTAATTTGAAACTTTTAACTGTTCGATAACACGCTGTTAGATTTTCTTGTGCTTTATATTAATTTCTGAATGTGTTACTGTATGTCATTTACAGCCGCTATTGATCGATCATTGAACTGAGACAGTATTTGCCAGAAATTTTATCTGTTTTTGCCTGAAATACTCCCTTCAGTTTTCGAGATCGACTCATTGAAGATCTGCAGATATGATGTAGAAGTACGCAAAAATGCATACAATAATTGTTCGACAAGTCTTACACAACTGCTTGCTACACTAGGAACTCAGTTTAGAATTTAACAAAAAGTCCGTTACCATTATTTACAGCACTGAAGGTCGGAGAGCTAACCACTCTGATGAAACCCATGCGCTCTTTCAAAGGAAGGTGGTTTAGGCGTGGAGTTCTTGCTTTGAATTACTCATAAGTATGTTAAACAGAACGTCACGGGAGTATGGATTAAACTGTAGATTTTGTTTATGCCTCTAGTGAATAGGAATCGGACCGACTCCTCATAGCCGAGACTAGTATAGGACCCTATTTCGTAATGCGTTTCCCAAAGCATTATTGTAATCATAAACTTCACACTTAGATCCAAGATCTGCGAGGCAACACCCGACATGGTTCTACGATTCACGAAGTTCCTCGTGCTGGAAGGTAAAGTCGCAATGGGGTTCGCTTGTTTATTTTGTGAGAAGGAAAGTGATAATTAAAGCAAGGAAAAGGCTACTTGATCGTGCATTTAAGGTACGTAAACTTAACGGCAAATCGGCTCCAGCCTTTGGCCTGTGCTGACGTGGACCGAGTCACCACATTACTTTGTGACGGGATCTTGTCTGACTCAGTGCACTGCTTCTTTTCTGGGAAGTGCGTGCTTGAGGGAAGTGGACGCGTGAGGGAAGTGGATGCGTGATTGAGTCACGTGTTATGTTGTGTAATCGGAAAGTTTCAGAGTGCGGTCGAGACTAAGATATGAAATTTAATAAAAAGTTAAGGACAAAAACCAAAGATGTCCGTATTGTGGACTTTTTAACAATGTGGACTTCTATGGTTTTTGCTCCTAACTTTTTATTAAAATTTCTTATTAAGAAAAATTTACCTCCTTTTTTGAGAAATAAAAATGTAATTTAGCATTTGAGATAGGATCGTGGGTGAAAATCCAAACATGGTTTGAACATTCTCAGACTTTCTCCTCACATTTCTTGACAATTCGCCCAGAACACGCTGATCGTAGTCTTTGGTTTTAAATGACTGAAGGTTGAAATGTGGTAAATCCGTGACAGTTCGTTTCTCGAGAAATCGTTGTACTCTTAATTGTATGAGTAAAAGTGCGAGATTACATCTATATTTTTGGAAACAGCAAACTTATTTCCAGAGTAGAAATGCTACTTCTGGTTCATTTCACTCGAAGGCTTTATGTAAAAAGTTGGAAGTGTTTTTCGCCAAATCGTATTTCTAATCGTGCCCGTACAAGAGGCAACTGCGTCGATGTAGAAACTTTCTGTAGCTTGAAAATGTTTTTGAAGTAGTTAGACGATAATATCAGCAACTACGATTATAATCCCTGGACTCTAAGTTAAGCCTGACTCACAGAGCACAAAATAGAGACATTATTTTCCAGTGAGCCGGAAGCGACAGCTTAGTAACGATGTACGGTCTTCTTACTGTTGAGCTTGGGAGCGGTTTTCTGCAATAGCTTTTTGGATTCTCGAGCAGCTGAACTTCAGGGGAAAATTATTATTGCCTCTTAAAATGAATTCCAGTACCTTGTGTGAAGTATGAGCTATTGCGTCCGAAAATAAATCCTTGTGTGAATTGTGACCACTCTCATATGAGGCATCTGAACAGACTTTTGTGTGAAAATAATGACGGATGACATTTTCCAAGAAGTGATCTACGTATGATAATTTTGAACGACTTGTCATACTATTTTTACCCTAAACCTGAAAGTAAAAAGAAACTATTACTAGTCTCCAAGGATTTGTAATAGAAGATGCTCTACTCAACTTTCTAACCCTCAATAAATGAGATTGCTGTTCATGAACCGTTGCTTGGAAATGAATTAATTTATCTAAAACGTGACATATTTTTAAATTTCATATTTCACGAGAAACTCTTTCATTTGCTTTCATTCTTCAGAACTTTAAAGAAATTTCACGAGAAAGGTACCCGTTTGCACGACAAACACACACAAGAAAGAATGTCAGTTGGGAATGGTACATGATTGAAAAATATTACAAGTGTTTTATGCGTTAATTTGGGGGAACAATGTTGACGGGACGCTGCGTGAACAAATTTTAATAGGATATTTACAAATGAGTGTTGTGCTTTGCTCTAATTCATCGAGACAAGACTTTCTCTCTTGCACCACATTCACAACTCGAGAAAAGGTTCGCATGGACTCAAACAACCGAGGTACGGATTTTTTAGTTTTGCAAAAATGCTATGTGGAAATTCCGCAGTGGCGCTCCATTTTATAATCTGTCATTCTCCTTGTAAGATGGCCGGCTTAATCAGAACTTAGAAAGTCAAACAAAGAATTTTTGCAGAAGCTGTCCAACTCGTGATTGCCTTGTCTCGATGTCGTAAGCAAAATTCGGTGTGTGTCTGTCTGCCGTTAATCAGGATTTCAGAGGAGTTAAAAGTTTAGAGTAACTTGCTGTTTCTGTTCTATTGTCTTGTCAGTCAAACGTGATCGTCAGTCGAGTGAGTGCAGAACTCTTGTCGAGGTCGTGTTTCTGATGAAGTTTTAGTGATATTTTTTCTCGACGAAAAATGAGAATCCGGTTCAGGGTCTGCATTAGAGGAATGCAATTTCTTTTGAACTCAACAGTGCACTTTTTAACTTTTTTCAAATACTCCGAATATGTTAGTGGGAATTTAATTATTTGATGCAGTCATCAATTTTCTTTCTGCGTGTGCCGATTAAAAATTGTTTTATTTTGTACGGGCATCAAGCTCATCAATAAATGACTGCAGCGTATCTTTTCCAAAATTGTTGTCGCAGAAGAAAAAACAAGTGCAAAAGTTGAAGGCATGAACAAGAATCTTCATGTGAGACAAGGTAAAAAATTGATTCCTTGATTAAAATTTGGAGGCAAAAACCAGGCAGCTTTTTTAGCGCTTCTGACCGGCAGCTGCGAAAACATGGCGACGCGTTGACGTCTGCTCAGGTTTATTTACGGGGAATTTTGGACTTCTCTGCTTCTTCTTCATTGAAATTCCCATGCAAAACTCACCCAAAAGTCGATGAGATTTGACGCACTACGTACTGCATAGCGGGCTGGCTGGTACGTTGCGAGGACGAGAAGGGAGGTTTAGGGGCAATTTTAGCGAGATACTTGTCCTTTAGATTAATAACGCAATACTGTGGTCAATTTTACTTTCGTTTTCTTTTGAACTTAAAATTGTAGGATTTGCTGAAAAAGGGAATTGTGTCGAATGGTTGTTCCCTTGTGTGGTGCAATTGAGCTAGTCATGTAAATGTTCTTAAAAATATTAAGAATTGCTCATTCGACATTGATTCCACTTTATTCCACAACTATCGATTAAACTGTTAATTTTGCTTTGCATTTATGTCACAATAGAGTTCAAATTTCTGTCCATTGAGCAGGAATATCTTAAGATTTTAGCTTTTCTCTTATCTCCAAACCGCAAAAGAATAACATGAAAGTTTCTGATTCTTAGTAACACATTCCATCAAAATGTTACCAGAACACAGCCACTCAGAAATATCATACTACCTTCTCGGAATATATACAACATTCAGAAAGGTAGACATATTTTCGAGAATTTCTTCCAGAGAAAGCGCTGTGAAATTGATGGTTTCAGAGTCAAATATAAACCACTCTCTATGTCATTCGAGAAGTCACCGTGTTTGACAGCAGCCCGAAAGCTTCTCAATGTTGCATTATAGATGACGAGCTGGTAAATTTTCTCGATTTCTACTTCTCCGCTTCGAGGCCATCAAAGGGCTTTCAAAATATATTCAGGGATTTGTGATGAGAACTGGAGTACGCTGTAGATGGGACTGATGTGTAGGGACATCGTAGAGTTGCTTAGTTGTGCTAATGTATCTGATAACTGAAGGTAACTAAAATACACTTCTGAACTTAGGATGATATGACAGAAGTGAATTTTATTCTTGGAGACCGTTCTAATTGCTGCCCTTCGACGATTAAACATTTAGGCATGCCTGCAAAATGGAAATTTTATCGGTATTGTATTACAAATATCTTAATGCCGAAACTTTTCCAAACTAGTGTTTTTACCATATATATATATATATAAATATACACAATATTTAGTCGCACCTAGGAAATGGAACTTTCATTGCCATGGTATTGAAAATATTTTAAAAAAGTGGCGAGACTTTTTCAAACTAGAGTATTTTACCATATATATATATATATTATATATACATATATTCGATGTATATAAGTGCAGATATATTTACATCTTTATAAATCAACGAAACAAACAGAACGCACGCCACATAATTTCAGGAGAAGCGTTGTGTAGTAGAGGTAGTAGACCTCTGTAATACGTTGTTTGGACTGCGTTCGGAACGCAAGCGTCCTATTTAACTTACTGAGCTGATGGTCGGCTTTCACAGCTAAGGGCGGCCAGAAACAGAGGACAACATAAAAAAACAAATCAGAAGCCGAATGTAGAACATCAGTGCTCACATCGTGTGCATTCATCATTGATGTTCATAATTAACTCGGCCTTTTCATTAGCTCTTTTCACTGCCCTTCTTCATCGACGGCTACGTCGAATTATAAAAGATGCTTACTGACATTCTTCTTCATTGATGTTGAGAAAAATAATGACCATTGACGTTCAACATCCATGTTGAAATAAACGATCATTGATGCCACTCGCTCACATCCATTGCCTGTGTAGGAAATTAAAAATTGATTTTCAATTCATTTATTTTCATCAGAGTTGATCAGACTACATAAATCATCCGTTAAATTGTGTGCCTACACTAACAGAAGCTGAAATATTGACAAATGCTCTGTTGAATAGTCTGCTTAAGCTTAAAACAGAAAAATGGAATTTGTTCTGTTGGATTTTTCATTCACACTAAAGAAACCGAAACATTTCAAGTTAAATGTTTGGTTAAATTGTTTACTTACGCTAACAGAAACCGAAATATTCTCAAGTTACATGTTTGTTTAAATTGTTTACTTACGATAACAGAAACCGAAATATTCTCAATTTAAATGTTTGGTTAAATTGTTTACTTACGAAAACAGAAACCGAAATATTCTCAAGTTAAATGTTTGGTTAGATTGTTTACTCACGAAAACAGAAACCGAAATATCGTCAGAAGTGTTTATGCAATTTCCACAATAGAATGAGGAACGTTGTTTTCTAACTCAAAATAGCTTCTCAAATTATGCATTCTGTATTCAGATCATGTAGCGTCCTTAATTTTATTTTTAAGAATTTATCGCGCTAAACAGTAACGGAAATTATCCTCTCTGGAAAACAAACAGTAAAAAATAGAAAAAATATCAAAATATATAAAAAATTAAATAAATTTATCCCTTTTTGAATTTCTTAGAATGTGAAACATTGGAAGAACAAAAAAAAAACTTTTTACTAGGTGGAATTTCAGTCGCAAGGTAAGAATTTAAGTTACCATTGCTTTTCACGCACTTCTTGAGCGGACTTTTTCTACACTGAAAGCAATATGTTTTAATACATTTGTGAATGGAAATTAGAAGTAACTTCACTGGATTGCAAAACTATCTTTTGAAATTGAAATATGTTCTTTTTGAATTTACGATTACAAAAACAGTTCTGGGACATTTTTGAAATATGCTAGAAGGAGTGTTTGAACTAAGTGCATTCAACTACAAACATTTTTCAGAGAGCAAAGTGCTTCTCAAAATAATCGGAGAGGATTTTCTAAACATTTACTTCCTTACTTTACTATCGACGTTATCGAAATCGCAAGCTTCTAAGTGGTGGCATTTAAGTAATTAACTTGACGCTCCCTCCTTGAAGTATTTCTTAGACATTTCATATTCCTTTGAAATCCGCGCGCTGAGAGAAAACGAACCCATTCTACTCGATAATTTAATTTAAAAGTACCTGAGAGCAAACTTATTTTGAAGAACAGCGCGCTGTTGAGGTCGTCGCATATTTTTATTAAAAACAATCAATCACTAAATTTTGAATCCATCGCATGATAAAGTCGTTGTGGTATGGCCGAAAGAAAACGAACTAATTGTACATGATAATTTGAGGACGAACTTGTTGGGACTAGCAACGCTCTGTTGATGACATCGCATATTTATATTAAAGACAATCAGTCACTATAATTTGAATCCATCACATGATAAGGTCGTTGTGGTGTGGAGCGTTAACATTAAAATGGGTTGCAGACAGTGGACATGACATGCTTCAAGAATATTCGGTTGTCAGCAATGCTCAAAATGTGCCGGGCAAGTCGGGTTCGATGCTTGTCCTGTTCCCGACGTTGACGTAGCACTCCTCGCAATTCCATTAAAATGTTCGTCGGCCAGCCGAAATTGCAGTGTTCTCCAATATTGAATCTGACTGAGAGACTTGTCTAGGTCAAGTGTTTTTCCTTGGAATTTCAATATCGCTCAAAATTTAGTTGAAAAAAATATAAGGTGAATTTATGGAAAAATCATTGGTCATGATTCTTTTTCTCCAGTTTACAGAATTTACAGGAAACACTTGAAGCTAGTAATTGTAGTTTAACATATGCAATGTAGCATATTCTAAAACAAAGAAAGCACAACTTTGAGGGCATTGGATGGAAATGAGAAGCTGGCAATGGTACATACATCTCCGAAATATGTTATTTATTCTTACAAGGGATGAAAAATGTGTTAGTTGAACACAAGCTCCTCGTTCATGTTCTTGCAACATTGCGTGTTATCAAACAATACTGCTTAGAGTTTAACTTGAAGTTGAACAAGACATGACATGAATTCGTCAAGTGGTGCGACCAAAAATCAGACCTTTCGAAAGACGTTGACTTAACAAACGCTTGCAACAGATATTGATTCTAATAAAGATGAAAAACGAAGGCCATATCTTAAACCAAAATCTCGGAAGAATTAATGGCACTTCTTAATTTGAAACTGGTAGAGTAATTTTAAATTTTGATTTAATCTAATAGGATTTTTAAAAGGTTGTTTTCCAATTCCTTTGAAAACATCCGTAAATTTGGATTCACGTAAATTTCTCAACGCTCAAAGAGTCTGAGTGAATTTCGAGGTACTGCAGCTTCGTGAATTTATTTCTACTGCGCTGATTTTCTCCACAAAAACATTCGTGAGAACATATTGCTAGCTAGGTTAACGAGTTTCATCGTACTCAACGCGCCTGGAGATCGCAACTCAACGCGCCTGGAGATCGTAACTCAACGCGCCTAGAGATCGCAACTCAACTCGCCTGGAGATCGTAACTCAACTCGCCTGGAGATCGTAACTCAACGCGCCTGGAGATCGCAATGCAACTCGCCTGGAGATCCTATCTCAACTCGCCTGGAGATCGCAACTCAACTCGCCTGGAGATCGTAACTCAACTCGCGAGATCGTATCTCAACTCGCCTGGAGATCGTAACTCAACTCGCCTGGAGATCGTATCTCAACTCGCCTGGAGATCGCAACTCACCTCGCCTGGAGATCGTATCTCAACTCGCCTGGAGATCGTAACTCAACTCGCCAGGAGATCGTACTTCAACTCGTCTGGTGATCGTAACTCGCCTGGAGATCGCAACTCAACTCGTCTTGTGATCGTAACCGAGCTTAAGTTGAACAGAGCATTTTGAAGTTGGCACAACATTCATTGAATGATACATTGTCAGTCCGGGCCAAGTGGAGAAATTATAAATAAAACATCATTTCCTTTTAGGCAACATCAAGATTTAACTTGCTGAGAAGCGTCCAACAAGAAATCTTCAATTAGAGAAAATTCTTAAAATGCTGCAGCCTTTCAGCTTACTAAACATTTCATAAAAAATGACGAACTGAAATTGACAAATGAAAAAATTAGAGTAGGAAGCCCAAGCGTTCAATTAATGAATCCATGGAAGAGAGATATTTTGGTGGTTTGAAATTTTTCACTTTTTGTCTTATCTGGAATATTTCAGTTTTCTTTTTTACTCAAATTTTAAGGTAATCTCTAAAAATAAGAAACTTGGTTGGTTTTCTGGAAGAAGACAAACACATCATGGTAACCATCAAAATGTAGAAGACGAAAATGAAAATAAGCTCCTAGAAGCAGAACAACAGACATATCAGTTAAATTTCACACAGAGTGAGTGTATGAAACGTTTTTACCTTTTGCAGCAATAAACACGTTGTGGGTTAGCTCAAGTTTCTGCTTCAGAAAATCAAGTAATCCCACTCGCAGCGCCAAACCAAAATAGTTTTAATTTTCCTAGCGTATTGTGTGTCTTAAAAATTGCGTCTGCATCAATGTACTCATCGCACAGAGGTCGTGGGTGTGCTTTTAAAAGCTTCGAAATCAAGTTTTCAATGGGCTGTCCAACTTCAAGGCTTGGCCTTCCAGAAACATGAAGTAAAGAATGCGAGAAATGAATTTTAAGATCAAATTAAAATGCAACGATGTTCACCTGCCCCGAGGAGATCATTTTACAAACACAAATATCAGGGACTAAAATTTTCGAGACGTCTTCGAATACTTGAATTTTGTGAGGTTTTGTTTCGTCAAAGCGACTCCGAAGCATGAAAACTGGATTGCAGAGGAGAAAACTGAACTGTTCTTCAGTATTCTCGAGGAAAATATTTGTGGGATTTTAAGAGACCTTCGAAATTAAAACTCTTTTATCAGAATGTTTTTTTTCTGTGTTTCTGAAACTTTTGCAGAAATAAACATGTTCGTACATGCAGAATAAAAACTTCAATGTGATATTTTCGGAATGTTTGCAGTTAAAAATTCAAACAAAAAAATTAGTTTCCGAATTGTGATTATGATTACGTCATTTTAGAGAGAAAGGTCTAGAAAATAAATTTATTGAATGAAAACAGGGCACTTCAAAAACAAAATGTCTACACATTTAGAATAGTTGAAGAAAAAAAATTTTTTCCTGCATTTAAGGTTAGATTTTTGTAAAAAGTAAAATTGAAACCTAATTTGACAAGAAAGAAAACTTTTTCATCAAACGTAGTGTTCCAGAGAGGAAATTAAATGTTGAAGCCGGCCTTCAGTATCGATACATTTCAGGGGGCGAGTACTGGCTCCAAACTTTGCCTCAAGGCATCTTGTTGGATTTCGACGTCCACCATTTGGCCCATACTCTAGTTTCCACTGTTTCCATTTGGCCCATACTCCAGTCTCCACTGTTTCCATTTGGCCCATACTCCAGTCTCCACTGTTTCCATTTGGCCCATACTCCAGTCTCCACTGTTTCCATTTGGCCCATACTCCAGTCTCCCCTGTTTCCATGAGGCCAATACTCCAGTCTCCACTGTTTCCATTTGGCCAATACTCCAGTCTCAACTGTTTCCATTTGGCCAATACTCCAGTCTCCACTGTTTCCATTTGGCCAATACTCCAGTCTCCACTGTTTCCATTTGGCCAATACTCCAGTCTCAACTGTTTCCATTTGGCCAATACTCCAGTCTCCACTGTTTCCATTTGGCCAATACTCCAGTCTCAACTGTTTCTAAACACAATAGCAATTTCAAACTGCCAGTCTTACCTAAAAAAACATTTTATTTTTTCATGTTTTAAACGCACGTCCGCTACTTTGCGCATCTCGGTCGACAGTTTTGGCACCTGTTGAAGAAACAATGCATTACATATGCACAGGGATTCTAAGCGTGTAAGTTGGAGAGATCGTTTAGATGTCAGTAGAAATCGTGTATGCATTATTTTAAAGCACCTAGGTATAACATTGAGCAATGCTATGGACTATATGAACAAAATATCAGTGAACAAGTCGTCTGTGCACCAGTTGAAATACCATCTATTAAATTTCATACGAAGGATAGAGCAGTTATTCATCTTGCTGCTGTCGGCAATCAGCGAAGACGACCTGTTGTGTTAGTGTCTATGCTCATGGGTGATCTATCATTGTCATGCAGGCTGCATCGGACAATAACGAGTCAAACTGCAACACAGGGAAAGATGCATTGCCTTCCCCCTAACTCTTGAAGGCAGTCACTTTATCTTTGTACTGCAGTAAATTGTGCGCACTGAATCTTAAGGGCGCCATTTACAAGTTCAGTTTTGTAACCCCTGATGGGTTAAGTTACCTGCCAAATGACTCGCTTGAAAACGTGCACGTGAACATTGTAGTTTTCTTACTGTGATAATATTTTATATTTGGGATTGGTAGATGTTATGCAGTAAAGTACAATGCAATTTTAACACAAAATATCAATAGAGGTGGTAGTTAAATATTCGGTGTTAAATCCCTGGAGTTATTTCACCCACAACGAAACCAAGGTCCCCATTCCCGAAGATTTTTCTACAAGAGTGATTTTCTGCTAAATGTTTTAAAAGTTGCATAAAAAATTCTAGCGTATTTTTGAGCTATCCTATTTAAGAGAGATTGAGAAAATTAAAATAGCTTCTCTAAGAAAACAGCATATAGAGACTCATATATGGGAGAATATTTTATCATCACTGTTTGGCAACATTTTATCAATCTCCATACCGAATGGTCGCATTACTGCATTTTAGTTCATTGCACTGAAGAGAATATAAAGCAAAATCCAACACATGTGACTTGTGATAAATTCCAGAAACTCTGATTTAAATTCAGTACTTTGGACTGAGTACCTCTTCGCGATGGAAGAACTTTAAGACCGTATCTGTGACACCAACTCCCTTTGATCAAACTTAGATGAAGTTTCTGAAGAAAGTTAGCAGTCTTAACCTGCTGGTCAGGAGAGCGCTCTGCGTCATTTTCATTTCTTTAATCGTGCCGGTGTTTGGTGACAGCAAAACTAGAATCAGTGCGAATGCCCAAATTTTAAAAGTCGTCTTTCCATTCTGCGGTCAAACACGGCTTTGAGAGGCATATGTAGAGCGAAACTTACGCCATGGCGGTTAATAAATGCTTAGATTGTATTTTTTAGGCGTATGTCTTCAAACGAAGCTAAAATTTTTAATCAGTTGGCGTTTGAATTTACTCAGATTTACTTACTTTCAGTAAAACTGAGGAGTATCAATGAGCTTAGCTTTGCTGCTAGTAACTTTACTGCTCATGCTTTTACTTTGTTGCTCTTGAAATAAAGATTTCAGTGTTCTGACAACAACTTCGAAACTATTCATTGCTTTTTATTTGATATAGATGTTATCTTTTTGACATGACGTATATTCATTGAAACGAAGACACGCAATTTCTAATGGAACACAAGGGAAACTTTCAATCAAAACGCAATTTCAGGACAAGACAATTGTTGCAGCAGCCGTACGAAATATTCTTCTCTAGCTTTGCGATACATTTGACGGAAAGGCTAGGATGATAACACGTTCGCAAGCCGTGACTCATTTGTTAACATGCGTTTAACCACTTCGGGTGGCGTAAAAAGCTGTTTTTTGGGAGGCTGGCGAAGGCTGTACGAAGTAAATTTTAGAGCAGCGGCGAATAAGTCTCCTTCATTACCTAGCAAGCCACTGAAATGCAGTAAATTCAAACTCACGTAGTACAATATGAGAATATTAATCGCATTACATTTTTTAATCATCAGTCGCAGTGCAAAATGCCATGTACGGCAGCCACTGCGCAGTCCAGGTCAAACCTACACGCAGGTGTCATTATAAACTTCGGGAGTCAATCGATCTCTGTAATTGTGTAGCTGAACGCAATCCACACTGTAATTTTTAGCGAACGATTTTTTTTGCATCCTGTTAAGCCCACACTTGAGCAGGAAAGTGGCTCTAATTTTAATTCACGCGTTATTTTTTGTCAGTATGGGCTTTAAAAGTTATTTACACGTCATTTTTTATGTTAGTATTGTTAGCAAGGGCTTTGAATAACATCCTAAGTACTAGGGTTTTACGATCTCTTGAAATTATATTTGCCATGTTCGAACACGATCAGTAATAAAGTAACTCTAGACTGACATTTTATGATGATATTTTGAGGACTACTCACCGCAAATCAGGCCAAATCAATGCCCTCACTGCGGTCTGAGTTACGGTAGCAGTCAGGGTGATCCACAAACCTGTGAGGCACGAGGCAATTTCACAAATTTGCGATTCATTAGCGGAAAGATTGTTATGCGATCTGCGTAAATGATTTTCATAATAGTAATCTGCTACTCAGAAAGCTTTGAGCCCATTCTTTTTCAAGCTAGCGGATGCTCACGCATTATTGGAAATATGAGAGTATGTAAAAAGAGGAATGATCAAACTCTTGCCTCATTCCACTTCCTAATTTATGCAATAGTTCTGCTAGCGTTTCGTCCGTCCGTGTGTGCGTCTGTGTCTGCCACTTCGCGTTCCTGAAGATATCCTTGCAGTTCCGGCATCGTATTTGTTGATCCTGAGTATATCCTGCAGTTCCGGCATCGTATTTGTTGATCCTGACTATTTCCTGCAGTTCCGGCATCATATTTNCGGCATCGTATTTGTTGATCCTGACTATATCCTGCAGTTCCGGTATCGTATTTGTTGATCCTGACTATATCCTTGCAGTTCCGGCATCGTATTTGTTGATCCTGACTATATCCTGCAGTTCCGGCATCGTATTTGTTGATCCTGACTATATCCTGCAGTTCCGGCATCAGATTTGTTGATCCTGACCATATCCTGCAGTTTCGGCATCATATTTGTTGATCTTGACGAAATCCCCGTTGTTCCGGTATGATATTTCTTGACCCTGAAGATATCCTTGCAGTTCTGGCACCATATTTGCTGCTCCTGAGGATATCCCCGCAGTGGCCGAGTATTGACCGACGACTCGAGGCTTTGTTATTGGAGTCACCAAATTATATGCGTCCTGCAGCCAGGAATTTGTCACGCGCCTGAGACCGGCGTCATCTTCTATTCGCTGGGTTTGGCTCTGTTTCTCATGCTGAGGATGTGGTGAATGATAGTGAAAACCTTGTTGGGATTATGGTTCAAAGCTACATGGAAGTATTTTTCTTCACTTTGCTCACTGCATTGCCAATAATATGATTCTTTCACCTGTCCGTTCTCAAACTAATAGCAATTTATATTGTATTCTACACCCTCAACATATCGTTTAAAATTTGTTTTTGATAACCTTGTTCGCAACAACTGAGAAGAATAGAGAACAGATTCGTTGCTGGGCAAGAATAGAAACACTGTACTTTCGAATTCAAGAATAATTTTTTCCCCTAAAATCATGCAAACTCTCAACAGCGAAGAATGAGAAACTACAGCTCCAGAAATAGACACAATAAATGAACGGTTGATTCGACTTTGTCTTTTGAACATCATATTTAATTTTTCAAATTCTTCTCGATGAAACTCTTCCCTTCGAGGTGGAATTTTGTCCGACAAAAGTCAGGATCGAGTCGAGAGAGCATCTGCATAAATGCTGTCACATCTCCTCAGAAAAGTTGATAAACACAATCTCCATATGATTATCAAGTCGTGCTAAATAGAAGCAGGCCTCCAGTTTTAAAATGTCCTCATTTTTTTGAATCGCGGTTCAATAAAGAAACTGTGGCACATTCTGAAAATTTCGCGAGAGGTTATCCTGAAATCGATTTGAGATGAAAATAAAGCTCAAAACATCAACATTCTCGAATTCCAGTTCTATAAAAAAATGACTTTGGAATATTTCATGATGAGACTGGAGCAAATAATTTTTGTCACAACGAGAAACTTTTAGCTCGCTTTAGAACATGGGAATACAGTAAGTTGTTAGGAATTATTCAGAATTAGATCAGATTTACTTCAAACTTATGCGAAGCAAAAGTTAGCAATAGAATATAAGTTTCGCTATCGCATTTGCAAGACATAAAATTCCATTTCATTTTTCTCCCAATACAGAATTCTCTCGTCAAACTCACCAGTTATTGTTCGATATTTATAAAGAGAGCCATTCTAGTTTGCATTCGCTTTCGTTTACAAAAACATTTCTTTGAGCGAAGTTGATCTCCTACAGTTACAGACGGAGAGGCTTCTCAGCTCCCTCGCTGCCGACACCTAGCTCAGGTAACGCATATACTTTGAGTTTCAGAGTATGGCTCCGCAAAACAAAGTTGAAAATTTGAACTAATTTAATCTGGTCAGCAAAATATGGTCTTCTGAACATGCGAACGTCATGGAACCGATCCTAATTCAATTTTTAAAAGTGTTTAAAACAAATTGATGGATGATATGTAAAACAGAAACTGAAAATTTGGATGGAATCTCTCTAGGAATGGATTACAAAATAGGAAAATCACCATCTTCAAGCTTTTTGTAACTCACATTAAACCTGAAAAAAAGAAAACGTAATATCTTCAAGAATTGCAAACTCAGAAATGAACCATCTTGGCTGCGCCCATTGACCACGGATCCAAGAGCACTCTCTCACGGACGTCAGAAAACTTCCTGCCCTCATAACCGGGGAAAAGTTTAAATGAAGCTTTGCGTTATTTTGTCTCTGAAAAATAATGGAAGCTTTGCTTAAAATTCCCACCTCTCAAGAAGTATTAAAAGTTAGTTTTATAAAGAAAATCGTTACGTTTTCGTGAATACTTTAAAATCTTGTAGGAAAGTTTACTCGGAAACAATGTTTCGGTTGGTTCTGAGGTACGAAATCTGCATGTCTCATGTTTTTGGACCAAACTGATATATCCCTCGATGTGTGAAATTCCTTCGCACAATCTTCCAGCGTGATATCAAAACTGGTCATACTTCGAACTTTTTGAAATCGAGTTTGGCTAATTGTAAAGTAATTTAACCAAATAAAACTTTATATAAGTTTTAAATTTGAATTTCAATAGAAAAAATACACTAGCAAACATTTTAGTTTAATAAAAATGATTGCTGCAGGTCATGTTGGATTTTGAACTTATTGACCCATGACGACATTTTCCGCATCTCGTCCACCGCGGATTTTGCCTTCCTCAGCGCATTGAGCTTCACAGAAGACGGTGTCATTTGAAGACAGTATTCGTGAGTAATTTATCAGACGTAAGTTATTCATCTATTGTTATTTATTCGAATTCATTTATCTGTTTTATCCTCAAACTCTTACGCCATCGTAACGGTACAGCGAGCAGAGCAAGTTCTTCTTAATAGAGTTACGACGGCGTAAAGTGCTTGAAAATACAGGGTGCGCCAGAGAAACTTACTTATTTGAAAAAATTCCCGCGCGGTGAGTTGAGCGGGTAGAGGGGCGAGAGGGGGCGCATCTGGAGATGGAAGTTCCCAAGTTTGTTTCGCCCGCCAGTCAGTTGCCATCATGCTCTGGTCTAGAGAGCAGCGGGCCTTCGCAGTCGAGAGCTTCTT